>CM032818.1:5337415-5877415 GCA_019155185.1 Beaufortia kweichowensis | reverse complement strand
CCAAACCTGTTCAGGACAGTTGGGCAGTTTGCGGGTCAGAGGGAACCAGGTGGGGCTCATTTCCGCCCCGGGTTGACTAATGCAATGTCCAGCCCTTAAGGCACCGCTGTTATTGGTCTGTTGGTGAACAATAACTGTACTTCATTGGTACTTTTTTACTTTAGACTCTGAAGTTGACGAGTGTCCAATTTAAATTAGGTGCAGATGTTTTACAAAACAATTTGTAGTTTTACATTAAAAATCTTTTTTATTGTTTCAGCACTTCTAGTTTGTTAAAATTATAAATGCACTTGCTTTTTGGGATTCTGAATTTTTTTCCAAAAACAGACAGGCACATTCATAGTACCGTACATCTTTTGCATACTAAAACCAAATAACCTGCACATTCAGCATGCTGATGTTCACATACGTACTTGTAGTGATTGATTGGAGTCATTTGTTTTGTGAATAGTGAATCTGAAACTATGCATTCATTTGTGTTTTGAGGATTTGCGCAGTTTTTATTTATATTTTATATTAATCTCATTTTTAATATTTACTAAATTAACTTTATTTTGTCTTAAATGGTTGCTTTAAGTACAAGAAGCTGGCCTGTTTATTTTTTAGCACGAAATACAAGTCGTCTTTGTGTTGGTTTAAAAGGGTGTGAATTCAGTGTACATATAGTTTTTCAGCCTAGCGCACATCAAAAGATAGCAGGAGATTTTCATATCTATGTCTTTTTTCTTTGTAGTCCTCTAATTGCCTCCCCACGGCTTTCCATCCCTGGACAGAATCCTTAACAAAACATATTTTTTCCTCTGTTCAAGTATTTCAGCCATTCTCTGATAGGGTCACAATGTAACCTGATGATTTGTTGTGTGAGCGGTTTGTTTGGGTTTATTCCAGTCCGTTTATACGTTGTTATTTATTATTTCATGCGTGTTTTCAGTTAAATTTTAATCAATTAAATATTAAAAATCTGTCAAAAATGTATAATTAACCTATATTTTGATTTACAATTTTCTTTTTATTATTATTATTTGTTTTCTTTTCCACTATTATAAACAGCTCATCTTATAATCTCTCTAAACAGATTTAGAGTTATGTTTTCTTTAGAAAGCTTTCAATGTCACTCCAAATATTCAAATATTGTTCTGCTAAAAGTCTTGAATCAATCAGATCCACATTTTATAAGTCTGGAAAAAAGCATAAAATATACATATGTGTGAATTTGACCGCACACCGCCTGTCCACAGCTTGTCCAGTCCCATGAATTAAAATCCCTTGACCATAAACAGCTCGCCTCTCGAGCAGGGACCGTCGTGCGCGTGTGCGCGTCTCAGAAGCGGTGTTCTGCTGAAACTCAGGTTGTATAATAGAAGCCCACCGCGGTGCAGATCTCCATGGCATCATCCTTTAGAACAGGAGACAGTGATGCACCTGCTAATTATCATCTCCAGCTGGTGAGTTAAATGGAGATCTGTTTTCTGGGCCACCTCTGACCCCGTGCTCTTTACTTGACGCACTTCAAACCCTGTTGGGGAGCCCATGCAGTAGAGTTTAATGAGGCACTGTGTTTGCCCTCCGCGGGCTCAGCGAGTCAGAAGCTGCACTTTCATCCCTAGCCATCCTCACTTGATGTAAATTGAAAAGATCACAGCTATGGGGAGACGGCCTATAGTGGAAAGGCCTTTCTGCATAGATTATGAATATCATAACTCAACATAACTCATCCCCCCCACACACCCTTTTCCCTCGCCTCCCACCTCCTACAATACCATAGTTATAATTGGACCCAATGGGGGACTTTCCCTTTGATCAGATCATAGGCTGAATGACTTTACACTAAAAAATGTCACTGCCAAATAGGTTTATCACCTGTAGAGCTAAGCTCCCTTCTGATGCCCCCCACCCCACATTCACTTCTTGTTAGCGTTTCTCAAAGTACGCTGGCTAATTAGCCTGACTGATCAATTACCGGCGACGCTTGTGAACACTTTTTCAAATTGAAGCTTCTCGTCAATGTTACGTTCAGAAATTGGTGGGTTTGTAAAATTGAATATCGATAATTAATAAGAAAATGGTGCAACCTTTAATTGATTCAATTAACAACAAATTAAACTTTATTACTTACCCAGTACCATTAGTTAAACTAGTAATTGGTTTTTAACTAATAAAGTTTGAGTCTTTTTTCTACTTGGAGTGTTTTTTATTTTTCATCTTTTCTTAAGTTTGTCTGAAAATGAATGTCGAGACATGTAAAATGGCATTGTGCTGAACTTTGTTAATTTGCTGATTTTACTGATAATAGTCACATAAATAACATGTAGTCATTTGAACATATTTGATTTTTCAAATATTTAATTAAAGCTTAATAATATTACAATTCTAAAAAAAAAAGCTCCCAGTACTTGCCTACTGGGTATATTGTGCATTCTCTTGAGTGCGTGTGGCATTTTGCTTTCTTTGATTCTTCAAAAATGAAGACGGATGTTTAACGGATTGTTTGGGGAAAGCGAGAGAACGAGAAAAAAGACAACGCATCAACATGAAATATTAATACAGAGCCAACTTTACATAAACATAAAAGCACTTAGCCAGCGTGAATATGGAGATGACACTTGTTAATTTAGTGCTGCTAAACTTCCTGTTTGATGCTTCAGAGCATTCGCCATATCAGCTCAGGGACATTGAGAAAGAGACGTGTCCCAGCTGAGACAAATGAAACAAAAGATGACAAATGAAATTCAGCCTAGATGAAAATTCGAAACTTAATATTATGTTCATTCAGCAGGTCAGATTCCTGAGCCCAAATGTCTCCTGGTGTTCAAACAGTCTCGTTTATGGCCCTTGCTTGATCTACTCTAATGAACAAAGCCGAACTGATTATTGATACGCACACTGCTGAATGTGAATCTCAGGCGTGCAGATGGTTTTAAGCAGCTCAGCATACGTAATCAATTCGGTTAACCTTTCATTACCTGCATCAAGCACCGCTTTGTGGTTCATCCCCATGTGTTTGTGCACCACTGTGACTGATAACAGGCTTGGATGATTTTATACAGATGACTTGCAGTATGGAGAACATTTTCTTTACATTATATGTATAAATAAATAAAAAATATCGCCCCGAATGATACAGTAAATATAATTGTCTTTTAATTATTGATTATTTAAAGGGAAGATAGATTTGGTTAAAATTATGAGTTTCACTGTATTACTGGTATTGACAATAACCATGGTATTAATAATTATGATTTTTGATATTGTGTTAACACACTATAATACGCATAATAATATCATAAATAATTCAGTGTCAGTATCTGAGACTCCAACACCTTTAACATATTGTCTTAGGAGCTACAATGGTTATAGACTCTCTCTTTGCCTCCCTATAGTGATATTTAAAAAAAAAGAAAACTAAATCAACAAATTCAAGATGATTTTAAGTGATCGATCAAACAAAACATTAACAAACAATAGACATTGTGATTGTTTTCATAAATAGTTTTTGGCAAAGATGGTTGACTAGTAAAAATCGGTTATTGTGACAGCCCTAGTTAAAATGTATTAACATTGCACAAACGTTCATATAATCTTTGGATTCATTTTGGTTTTGTGAATTGATATGTGCAAGAAAGTGTTTTTTGTAAATAAACTTTAAATCAAATTTTTTTCAGTGTAATCTTATTGGACGTTTGGCAGTCTAAACGAACCTTGACAAATTGCATTTTAGTGTTTTGTTAAGTAAATTATTACACATGTTATTGACTTTAAATGTAAAAGATTTTCTCAGTGTTGTCAGCTGATTCCAAATACACCAATTTCACTAATATTTCTTCCTGTCTGTGAATAGTCACTGTCTCCTGGCACAGATCTGAATCCTGTGTAATGCCTTTTAAAGGGAACTAAAAGCAGACCAGTGGCAGAGAGAATAATAAAAGCATACGTGTGTCAAGAGATTTAGGGAGTAGCTAGGTTACGAGGAAAAGAAAAGACCAAGATTCCCTGCCAAAGTCATTTTGCTCCCTGGTCCTTCCGAAAGCGTCAGAGAGCCCCACCCCTGCGTACCCCGCCATTGCCTCAATTAACAGAGCAGCAGGTGCTCTGGAGAGATAGAAGGCTTTTCTTTATTTCTTTCTCTCTTTTTCGTTTGTGGGGGGGTGACCTGTAAATGTGACACTTCACACTTTGAATGGCTTTGCCTGTTCCTCCACCAATTTCAGAGGTGTTAATTTAACTCTCTCTCTCTCTCTCTCTCTCGCTCGCTCGCTCGCTCTCGCTCTCTCTCTCAGGTCTCCAGTCTAAAGAGTAAGCTGAAAAAGCAGTCGACTGCTACAGGCAGCGGCGTGGCTCGGGCTTTCCTGCACGCTCAGGCTGCTCTGTTCGGCTCTTACCGGGACGCCCTGAGATACAAACCTGTAAGACTGGTGTTTTTCCCTTTAAGCTCCACACTTGACATTAAATATGACATCCAGGCTAACGTTTTGTAATCTACTTTTGAGACAGACATCAAAGTTTGACTTCAGTCATTAATTTTACTATGATTTCAATCTTTGACATATAATCACTCAGTCAGTATTAAAGATATCAAGGTTATTTTCTTAATATTATGTAGTAAATCACGAAACATGACTTTAGCTGGGTTTTCACATGCAGGGTCACAAATTGCATCAAATGATATACTGCTTGCAATTTACCAATTTGGCATAAAAAAGTGGTGTAAAATTGTGTTTTATGTTTGTGAATGTTTTATTTTTTTGGTCTACTACACAAGAGTTTTGCAAAAGCTCTGTTGAGAAATGTTGGTCAATCACTTTAGTCTCTAGTGTCAACAGGGAGTGGCATTTACAGCCTGTTTTACTAGTGTAAAATAATGGTCACTATGTGGTGAGTAGTGGAAAAGGAGGGGTTAAAACTGAACAGGGCTTGGTGACATCACTTGAAAAGGTAGGTCGGGTTTGATGCAGATTTATTTGTTTTAAAATAACAACTTTGAATTAATATTGACCTTAAAGGAGTAAATAAAATTATGTCATCCTGTATATGACTTTAAACCTGTATTTAAACCTGTATATGACTCATAAAGTGGTCATACAAGTCAATGAGGCTCAGTGTTGTTTGATTACCAACATATTTCAAAATATCTTCTTTTGTGTTCTGCAGAAGAAAGAAAGTCATACAGGTTTGAAATGACATGAGGATGAATAAATGATGAAAGAAGTTTCATTTTTGGGTGAACTATCGCTTTAAAGAATGTTTAATCAGTAAGCAATGCCTCGTTTCAGAGCAGAAAGAGAAAGAAAAGGGATAAGAAGGGGAAAACGGGTGCAGGAAAGGTGGGCCTGTCTGTATCCCCGAAATGTCAGATGTTAAAAAGCCCGGACTGTCTCTTTGAAGTTTCCTTTCAGACCCTTCGTGGTCTTCTCACAACCTCTAAACCCCTCAAATGTGCCTCTCGCTTCCGAACACGGCGTCAAGGAAAACAAAGTACGCTCGCTGTTTGTCAAATATGGCCGTCTTTGTTGGCAAAGCAGAGAGTAATTGGTTTGTGTAGACCCACAGCGCAAAGATACATTATTGATGCGAGCACAAACTAGCTTTTCACCGGCAGACACAAATACACACCAGAAAAGGCGCTAGTCTGCGCAATTCTTAGCCTTCAAAGTAGCGTCTCATTGACTTCAAATCTACATGGAATTACCCTTGTTTTTTCTTTTTTGAGTTTTTTTTAAAGAAGGCCTTTTTTGCGATTTCTGAAGGTTTGAAGCAAGCTCAAATCTGGGCCAGTTTTTTGACAGTCGGCCATAGCTCATTAGGACTCTGAGAAGTCGAACAATTGAAAAGAATCGGTCTTTGTGCTGGTTTATTGTGATTAATATTTCAATTGGTTTTTACTCAGACAAAAACTCCCTTCTGCTTTGAAATGACAGTGCTGCAGTGATATTTAGTGGAAATCGTTGCATTAGTTGCTATATTTTATTATTAAACAAGTAATTTATGCATCATTTCAGTGCTTCCCTCCATGAGAATGCCTGCACGCAGTTGATTTTACACATCCTGTATTTCACAAGCATTACTGTCATGTTCTGCCGTAATGGCTTTTCGTCTGCTCGTCTATTGAAAGGGATCATCTGAATGAAATACTGCTCTGCTTTATGGAGCCCATATGCTTTCCCATCAGCGCCTTTGCAGAACACTGGCATCTAACTGAGTTGTAAATGAAACAATGCAGGGAAATGATAATTAGCTCCCATGCAAGAGTCGGCAATCACAGACTTATATAGGTCGTTATAGTCTGCTGCCTCATGGGCCTCTTTTGTTATTGACCCCCAAGCGGCAAGAACGCCGTTAGAGATGCGCACATCAGACAGGATTTAAGCCACATGCACTAGCTGTTGTGAAAGTGAGTTATAAGAATGAGAATTAGGGAGAAATGTGGTACATGATCATTGGCAATATCATTAAAAACTTATGTTATATAAAATTACATAAATTACAAAATTTACAATAGCAGTTTATTATAAGAAATTTTGATTTTAATCAGACTAAGACTGGCAAAATACTGTTTTGAAACGAGAGCAAATAATACAAATGCCAACAAGCTAGCTGTTTTAATACTCGCTTCATGTGACTCGTTGAGAAATTGAAATGATGTAATTGGTTGCAACGGGTGATGATGATAAACAAGCGAGCATAGTCAAACAAAACATCTGCCTGTGAGTCTCCGATGAAGCGCTGCCATTTGCAGCCATTTTTAGCCGAACGTGGACTGTCTGTTGTCATTAAAGCCAGCTTTCTTTTCCCCAGGGAGAGCCAATCACCTTCTGCGAGAAGAGCTTCGTGGCGCACCGCTCCAGCACCATGAGAAGTTTCCTTGAGATGGCCGTGAACTTGCAGGCTTTTAAGCAGGTAAAGCAAGAAAAATATAAATATATTTGGCTTTTTAAAGTATAATTTGTTAGATATTGCTACATATGCGCATATTATTTTTCAGTTAACCTGTTAACTGTCACCGTATCACAGAAGGAACACTTTGGTTTAAATTCTAATCTAAACATGAGAAACTATATTGATGGAAAGGTCTGAGACTCGATGATAAATATTTGACAATAAACATAAACAAAAGAATAATAACAATTTTTAATGTTATTTTATTAAAGACACTTAAAATAAAAAAAATGAAAAGATTAAAAAAATGTATTGCATGTGTATCCTTAATATGTGCAGTGCCAGTTATCAGGTTAAGTGTTAAACTAACAAATTTAAGTTTATCACTCATAGTATAAATTAACGTTTTAGAATTTTAAATACCATCATAAGGATTAGAAAAATAAGAAATGTAATTTTGTTATCCGTGTTGCACAAGGTGTGATCACTGTTCATAGTTTAAATCGTCTAAATATGATTTTTATTCTCTGAAACATGCATTTACACCACCACATCTGGCACACGCACGGTTTTATTCAGTTCATAATCTGTAGCTTTCAGCATATTACACAGTAACTCACTAACAGTTGGTACTGTGGGAATTACTATCTTTCTTTGACCCGAGCCATTGTGCCCTCCAGCTCTATTTATAGTCCTGCTTTTCAGCTTCTCCCCCCTTCACCAAAGTCTTAATTTATACCCGAAATAATCAGAATCACATTTAATCACCCTGAGATGCACCATCCACATAACTTCCCCCCAAATCCCAGATAGTGACCAGCAGTTCAAAGAAGTCTCCAGCTCCCGCCTGTGTGCAGTAGCTCCGGGAGAGCCCTTATCTCCAGCTTGGCCGTACTGCAAAAGGCCAGCACGGCTGTGCCCTGTTCTGACCATGAACCACATCCGCTTGGAGGCCAGCCGTGCCTAGAAACGAGTAAAGGCTGGCTGCCAAGAGATTGCGGGGGAAGTCCTGCTTTCTGTCTCCTAACCCCCCTACTTCACCTCCTCTTCCTAACTCACGATCACCCTGCCAACGAGACGGCTCGCAGCACTCTGGCATCTCTCCCTCTGCCTGTCTGCACGGGTCCGGTTAACTGGTTTAGTTCGCCAGGCTCTCATCACTAGCCCTTCAGACAACAAATTCAGCTGAAACTAATGTTGCTTTTAGGGCTTTCCTTTTGTTGAACGCGACTGTGGTGTGTATACAAAGTATTTAGTTGTTTGGAAGTGGAATTGAAGTTAAAAAATATTTGAAGCCAGCAATCAAACACAAATCAGGCAAAGCTAAAAGCCTGTTGACACCGGAAGATACTTGGCGACTTGGCTTTACAAGTCATTTCAACTGTTTTTATTTTCTCAACACGTTTCAACTTATCAAAATAAGTTAAACAATTTCAACTCATTTTTAAAAGTTAAAGCAACTCACCACTGGCCGAAATGTAAAACGGTAGCCTACGTTAAAATATACGTTAACATTTTAGCAAAAAATTGTTGACAGCTGCAGCAGTTTCGCATTTTAAATTCACAAACCCTTAAAATTCAAATGGATTCTCATTGGCTTGGTTTGTTTTATCAGTCATCAGCTGTGAAATAAAAGTCGCTCTAAAAGTGATCCCAAAGATATCGTTCCTATGTGCCATTATCATTATTGCCGTGTTGTGGGTTGTTCTCTTAATATTCGAACAATGTTTAAAACTTTATAGTTATTGTTATCTTTATTGTTCTTTGTGTGATAGGGCCTTAAGCGGCTTTTTGAGTGTCTCTGTCTTGTTTTGGTCTCAGACTTTGAGGGCTCTCAGCTTTAAGACCAGTCAACACCACAACTGCAGTCTTGTCAATTTAAACTGTAGTTGGAAAATAACTAGCTTTTTAGACAACCTTCATCATCAATTACATGTTTGTTTTTACTGTTGTTACCAGCAGACGCAAACAAGAATGCAGGCGGGTACAGTACTGTAGGAGAGGTGGGTGGTATTGATAGTCAGTGTCCAATTAGGGCTGGAGCTCTTGTGTCTGTAATGCGATACTGAAGGACAGGGTTTCGGATATGTGCTAATTTGGCCCGATCATGTGCTTTAATTGGGCTGTAGGGTGGTGGAGACTGAACCCTGTGGTCCCATCACTCATTAAAGAGATTGTAATGAAGTTAGTCGGTATGAAATGTCCTGACACTTGGAGATGACCCCAGTAGGACACCTGAGACCTGTCCTGGCCTAATGTTACTTTAATGGTCTGATTAAATTGTTTTTATTCTGTTTCAAAGCAGCTGCAGAAAGCACAGAAATCAAAAAGCATGTTATGATTGCTGAAGCAAACATCACTGTTAGTATTGTTCATATCTGGCCTTCACACTCATACCAAGTATTATTAATAATATTAATCTAATGCAAATAGTTTGGAGGGATGTGCTTTTACTTTTCCATGTGATCAGACTTACAAATGAGAGAAACATCCCATAAACTTGCATTAAAGTGGCTCAAGTTGTATCTAAAGACATAATGGGCTCTTAACAAATGTATTTTTTTTCATATTTTTCTCTTGTTTTTGTATTTACTGGAAATATTTTTGGCAGCATATTTTCAAGTTTAGGCTTGGTTTTAACGGGCATATTTATTAGATCTTTTTATGTCCTCTACGAGACAAGGAGGAAATTAAACTTCCCAAAAGGCATTGCTCACACAACACACTCCTCTGCCATGTTAATCCATCACCTGATGTAAATTACACACACACACACACACACTTTCAGAACGGTCTAGATGGAATTGTTTTGGTGTTGTTCTCCATCCCCCTTCTTCCCTAATAACCTGTGATACTTTAATTTATGGCCGCAGTTCATTGAAGGCAGACTGGCCAAATTAAACGCAGGAAGGGGCTTTACAGACGTCTATGAAGAGGAGATCACAGAGGGGGGCTTCTGTGGAAGTGAGTGCCACCTCTCCATCTTTCAATGAGTGGAAAAAACAGCACACACGGCACAAGCCACTTTCACCCTTAGGAAATAAAAGCCCTTGAGCTTAAGATTTAGATAGAATAACATGTGACATTAAAAAAATTACAAGGATTTGAAGGAATAGTTGACCAGAAACTGAAATGTTGTTCCAAACCCATATGACTGTATTTTTTCTGTGGAACACACAGGAAAGGAAAGATTTTGTGCCTCTGGCACCCATTATCAAAAACATACTGGACATTGTGTAATTTTTCTTCTTTTGTGTTCCGTGAGGTTTGGAACAACATTGCGATTAAATGATGACTGATTCTTTTCTTAAAGCGTCAATGCAATAGCCATTTATAATGTGAGCTGTCGGGTCCAAATGTAATATTGACATAATTTATCTTACTCGCATAAAGATTATTACAGAAGTTTTATGTTTCAAACTAAGATTTTGGAAAAAAAAAGAAAAGTTATGGATTGCAGCTTTAAATATTCAAGTTGTTTCACTAACACTAACATCTTTTTGTATAATCTGATTAAAGTTTTCTGTTTTTCACTAAACTCTCAGGTGCTATTTTCTGATGAATGTCTTTTATTCTGAATTGATATTAACCCTCCTGTGCACCTTTGCTTTTCAGGTAATTCAAAATCCTATCAACAGTGGATTCACAGCAAGATGGTAAGCAGCGGGCAATTATTAAATTCCTTTCCTGTTCATAACATTAATTTCATCGGAATAATTAAGCCCGAGTGTTTTTTACTCGTCGGTAGCCACGTGACGAAATCCATCCAGCTGCGTGAATCGCACGAATGACGCAAAGCCAGAGAGGATGGTGAAAAGTGTGGCGTGGGACAGTTAAGATGTTGAGACGGGCTTGATATGATGTGACAGCCAGTCATCGGAGATGACACAAGACTTCTGGCAGGAAACACAGCCATTACTCGATAGATTGAACAAAAGAAAAGCCCTCTCTCTCTTTTTCTCTCTCTCTGCTGTCTTCTCACCTTTCTGCTCGACGCTTCTCGCGCGTTTTCTTTCCGACTGTCTCTTTGCTCACGCTGTCTTCTATCCGTCAGCTGGAGCTGAATTAGTTCTCTGGAGTGCCTCTTTCAAACGGTCCTGTGGAAAGTTCAGACTTTCTGATTGACACAAATCCATAAGAACGGCCCCCATCGACGTCATGTAGGTCAAGGCTTTGGCACGTAAACTCCAAAGCATTTAGAGATTTGAAGCGTTAGCCTCGCGGCTAATCTGAAGACTGATTTTACCTGGGGGATGAGAGACTAGACGAAATCAGATGAAAATGTTGTTCAGCTGATGTTAAGATTGATCAGTTTTGCGTCATGCCACATTTCTGTTTAGGCTGTTCCTCCAGTACAAGATCCATTTAATAGTTTCGTTTAATGGCAAACCGTTTTTCAAATGCTTTGGGGCAAAACAAACATTTTGGCTTGAGGTACAAGGTGTTTATTTAGTCGTTAATGATTTGTGACAAAAAAGGGGTGGCTGCGTGTGGGTTTATTATGCGGACGATTCGTTCAGCAAAACTGTTGTAAAGAATGCTGGCAGTTTTTCAGAAAAATTTGTACGTTCTCACCAAACATGTTTTCTTCTGCACAGCGGCAGAGTGCAAAACCAGTCGTGAAAAATCTTCAGATGGTGAGTTCTGAGGCCTTTGAAACGTCTGTAACTTTATTTTTGCAGTATGCTGAATACTGCAGGAACATGCACAGGAATATTTAGATAATAACTGTTCTTTAAATTCTGGTCACAGAGATTTGAACAATTCTGTGGACATTTTCTTTTTAGATATAAATCACATTTGGGTCATGTAAACATCTTATTCAGAATATCCGCTCTTGCAGATTTAGGTAGCCCAGAATCATCTGAAAATGATTTAGATACATGTAAAAATAGTGATGTAAAGCTGAAGAAACGCTTTTAGAAATAATTGCCTGTTTTGCAAAAAGTACCAGCAGCATTACAGTCTATTGGCCACAATTACACAATAAACCTTCACCGAATCCTCATCATCCAAAACCTTATATTCCCCACCACTCGAATGATCTTTTACTCATTTCGGCTAATTTGATATTACTTTCAGCTACTAATAAAATACTTCACACACGTTTTACTGTTTTTAATCTATCCTACAGAATCACCTGCAAAATTACCAGGAAAAAAATGCAAAGTCAGCAGATTCCAATCAGGCCCAAATTTTGCAGTTTCAAGCTCTTGAATGCTTTTAAACACATGCATGAAAATTAATGAGTTATTAAAATGACTGTGCAAAAATACAAAAAATGCTGTGTAATAAATAGCCAAAGCAGGCACTTCTTGTATTTCTAGAAGACCAGAACAGAATAAGAATCAGTTTGGTGTTCATTTATACAAAATATGCAAAAAATGCATGTAAATGTAGTTAGTTTCAACTTTCTAAAATACTGACTAGTTGGTTTTTCACGCAAATGTCTTTTTAATAAAACAGCTGAGTAGCTTTTCTCTCTCTTTTAAAAGGCCAAAGATCATGCCAAACGGAAAATACGTGTCATGAAGGACAAGATCACCCAAAAGGTAAAAAATTCAGATTTTGCTCTCTTTCACACACATACAGAACTTCGGCTCTGTCTTAAACCCCTCGCAGACAACCTACCTGGGCAGCACAATGCCCAAAAATGTAGGTAGTCGGCTTGTGAGTTTCGAGAAGGCCTTTTTTCTCACGCACACACTGTTTAAGATGGATCAAGTGACTTCACCCAAGGCTCGCGCTCAGGGTTTTAAACGGCTTGTGAAACCTGCTCAGCGCTTTGTTCGGGAGTGTGCGTTTCTAACAAGTGCGCCTCTGGCAATCGGCTGTCACGTCAAACCCCCCCCATCCCCACCTTTCATATTTTTGCATATTTCATCAGCGAGCGAGTGATTTCTTCAAAGCTAATGTAACGAGATGTATGTTTCCATAACACTGATGGCTTTGATAAGGCAATCGTGGTGTGAACTGTCAGGCCAGAAGCTGGGGAAAAGCAATCCAGAGGAGACCAGACCTCTCACTGTTGATACGGCATGTGTTTCTGCTGTCTGTTTTAGTTTAGAACAAAACAGATTTAAACAGGACAGATGAGTCGGTGATATTTCACGAGTATAAATAAGCATAGTACAAGACTGCTGTGAATACAAATCTTGAGCTTAAATTGATCATTTATATTATTGAATTTTGATGCACCTGGGACATTTATTAGGAAAGCTAAACTTACATTATCTTTAATATACGCTGTCTCTCTATCGCTCTCCGCAGGACGCTGAAGAAGAGGAAAGCCCATACCGTCAAGGTTCTCCCACCAGCACTAAAAGCCTCTCGCCCAGGAGACTTCAGAAAAGAGCGGTGAGCATGTTCAAACACACAAACCCAGAGTTCACGGACAGTCCGCTTCCTGAAAGAAGCGCCCATTTGCACACCAGTAAGTCCGAGACGACGTGGGGCAGGTTGATTGACAGCTGTGGCTAAAGCGGGCGTTGCGTGCGTGTCTTGCGTGCGAGATTCAGTGATGTGTTGCCAAACCCAAGCAGGGAAGCGGTGAGCCCCCCGTAGACCCGGGAGCTGGCCTGGATTCATACATTTACTGGCGTGCCTCCATTTAAAAACCGAAATAGGCCGTAGTTATTTGACAAAACCAGATTGAGGAATAGCTGTGTCTTATCAGTGGTCTGTTTATGTAGTGAGGGTTTCTTGCACCAGAATTGAGTTTTTCTTAATCGTTTTCCACCCTCTCTTTGACTTTTAACATTAAACAGGATGTTTTTGCGGTACCTTGAGGATTTGGTTGTGTCACGGACAATTCCTTGCAAATGTCAACCTTACCATGGGAAAATACAGTTTTAACCAAAGGTTTTTCCATATTGATAGCTGAGATGTCAATATTTTGTGGTTTAAATGCTCATGTTAGATTTCTAAAGTTTTAAAGTTTTTTTTATGGTCAAATCATTTTGTTTTATAGTCCGGTTAAGTGCTGTTTTTAGAATTGTCACATGAAAATTACATTAAATTAACTATTTTATGCTCTTTAAAGAATCCTCTCTTTTCCATTTGTTGGGTATTATTGCTTCTGGTTTAATTCACAGAAATCCAACAAAGTATGTTGCCTCTTAAAACTGTGTGTTATTTCTCTGTCAAATCCGTAACGCATGTATATTTTTGTTTGTTTTAAATGTAAAACTCTATTTTTCATAGACTGATAGTCCAAACTTTTGACTGTCACATGTGCGCTAAACCACCCAGACAGTTTCCACATTTCTAGAATTGAACGTCCACAAGAATGTAACACAAACAAGCTGCGATTTCACATTGCTTTGGCATTTTATCTAAAATGTTTCATTTCCAACAGATGCTTGCCTAGTCAAACACACGCAGTTGTCCACCGGTATCACGAAGTTACGAAGTTTGCTTCTTCTTTACTGTCTGTATTTAAGAGTTCCACAACTGGAGCTCACTAACATGCCTGCTTATCAAATATTCACGGCTGAAAGACGCATATGTTGATCAGCCAGAAAAATATCACACTTCCGCAACGAACAGCCAACCCTTGTGCTCTCACATGCTCACACCTCTGCAGGCGAAGTCAGAAGGTCATTGGACGAAACCCACGGCTTCTCTGATCCCTCCTCGGCAGCTTGCCGTCGTGACCGGCGACTTTCCATTCGGTCCTTAATTAGCGCTGCTATTAGCTGCGTGCTGAGGGAGGGGAGACCGGAATAGGTGGTGTGAAAAGGTGTTGAGACGGAGGTCATCCAATTAGGGCTTTTCTTAGGGCGACACCCTCCAAGCATCCGTCTCCCAGGAGCTCCTCCGCTTTATCAATCCCGTCCACATACATACGTTTCGTCTGTTTTTGTGTGCACGATCAATGAGCAAATCAATCCGCCGCTACGTTCAGTATTCGTTACCATCTAGCAAAGAACAAAAGAACACTGGTGACATGGGGATCTCCGGTCGCTTTCCTCCGACACATTTCTGTTGCTGTTCATTAAAATGTTTCACACAGCTATCCTAGAAATAACCATTTAATTGTTTTCCTTATTCTGTATAAGCTGAATTGTTCCAAGATCATGAGTTTGATACCAGGATCCCAGGGAACATACTGATACTGATGGATCTGATAGTCATTTACTCCATTTATAATCCGTTTTTGTAGCTTCTACCAACAGATGACTACTGCAAATGTTATAACAATACTGTGCGAAAAGTTCAGCTGTGTTTTTTGACTCCAGTGGCTCACAGCACTGAATTCATACAGTGTACAGTATATAAGGGGCTAGTTTTCGGGTCAAGCCTGAGGGCCTGTGAAAGCCAGACTGGGTGTCAGTAGCAGGGCCTGGGGCAAAGTAGAGCTGATCTCTGGCTCTGGTTATCCCTGCCTACTGAAGCTGTGCGTGTGTGTGTGTTGCGAGTGGCACACAGCCTCTGGGGAATGACTCCACACACACCGTCTCTCTGGATGAAGCCAGCAGATGGATCTCCTATAGTCGTGGTCATTTCAGCCACATTGCATATTAAAGAAACCTAAAATCTCTGTTCAACTTGTGTATAATTTATACAGACTTCCTGCTTCAGTTTATGGGCTTCTACCTTCATTTACATATCGCTCCAAGCTGCGACTACTATAAACATGATTGTGAGGTATAGCGATATATTCAGCTCACGATTCGATACAGTATTCAATACTGAGTTCGCGATGTGAAAGTATTGTGATATTTTTAATTTATTTTTAAAAATGCAAGAAAAAAGATTATTTGTATTGATGTAGGTCATGTGTTGGTAGCTCAACCAATAGGGTTAAACAGACGTCAGACATATTTTTTATTTTGTAAAATACTGCCTGTAATGCATATTGTAATTTTTTTGTATCATTTCGGTCATACATTTGAAACATTTTTAGGACATTTATTTTTCTCTCAACGTTCTCTCAAAATTTTGTTTCTGTTGGAAAGTTGTACTGTACAAACCTAATTGTAATGTTGAAAATATGTTAAAATAATGTTAATGTGCCGTTCAAGTGTCAAAAATGAATTTTTTTGCCAATTGTATTCATCGTGGTGTGCGTTTTATGATGCAATTTATTACATATAGCATAATTATGTCATATAAACTGTGCTATTTTTAAGATCATTATATGTAGTCATCCTGAACTTATTCTAAATTAATCTCTACCACTTCATGCCAGTTTGTATAGGCGGGGAGTGAGAGAACTCCCAGTGAAAGCGTGTGGGTCCAAGGGACTGACAGCGTCGAGATGGATTCATGGGGTGTCAGAAAACATTGACGTACACGGAGAAAGAGAGAAAGCGCTTTTGGCTAGTGGATGTTTGGCTGAGAACGGAAAGATCCCTCACATCTGCATGACGACGATGAGATAGAGATGCAAAGTTGGCAGATGGGCCCCTTTCCACTGTAACCAAAGTGCCACCTACTGGATATTCCTAAATGGCACACACACAGACTCTTTGCTTTCTCATTCCTTGTAATATTTCCCAAAGTTGCTTTTAGTCCGAGCCAGTTGGAGAGGACTAGCCTAAGAAGAGGTCCTGGGCTTTGTTTAAAGGCGAACTGCTTGAATAGCTCAGCAGACGCTGGCTTAGGTTTTGGCTTGAAGGCGCATGGGTTTTGTTTGCATTTTCCAGGCATATCTTCCCTTTCCATACCCTGCCAGCGCATGAGATCAGTGGGCGCTCTGAAATAGCACATGAAATATATAACACAAGCCCGACTATTAAATCGACGAGACGATTGGCTGCAATGTAAAGCCCTGTTGCCGCCGCTTACAACTTGGCCACGCTAGAAGCGAAGCGGGATTTTCTCTTAAAATGCCCTCCGCAAATGGCATGCCCTGACAAGAGAGATGAAGTTTTAACAGTTTTAAAGCCTCCGCTGAAGAGCGCTGGTCTCAACCGTTCCGGCACCGCTCCGACTGAAGACCAAAGATCATTTTCCATGTGAATTTAAACATGCAGTTTATGGCGCAGACATTGACCTTTGGCGGCTCAATATGTCCGTGCTGATTTAAAGTACACGTAAAAGTAACCAAATAGGCGCCCGCGTGCTTGGTTTGCCAATCAGTGGTTTTGGCCCGTCTGAGAACTATTGCTTTAACTGTTTATTTTATTTAGTTTGCTTTATTTGTTTCAGTTCTGGCTACTGTCTGTGTTTAATGTCTTACTTTGGAAAGAATGAAGGAGATAATCTTGTTCTGTTTTTGCCACGGCATCTGTTCTGTTTAGGGATGACTGTGTCTTTGATTTCCCAGCATCCTCTGCTGTGTCATCGTGGTGTGTAATTAGAAGTGCTTGTTTAATACTCTTGGTGCAGTACGTGAGACGTTCAGTTTTTTAAGTGATTAAATATAAAAATCTCATAGACTTGCAATAAAAGGAGGGGATTGGGTTTGGTTCTTGGCTTGTGCTAATTAATAACCATTTAGAAATGTGCATAGCAAAATTCTTAAAAGAACTTTGTGCCGGTGGGTTTTGAGCACCATTTACCTTAAGGTTAATTTTTGTTCAGGCCAGAACAGTTTTTTTGGTAACACTACAATAAGGTTGTATTTTTTAACATCAGTAAATGCATTAGCTAACATGAACTAACAATAAGCAATATAGTTTTTCAGCAGTTATTATGTTAGTTAATGCCAATACAATGTTAATGTTAATACATTGTGCATTAACTAAAGTTATTACATGGAGCTCTGGAATACTCGATTCTGATTGGTCAGTTGTGACATTCCAATGTATGTTATTCACCCACCACAACTACTTAAAACTAATAACACAGGCTTATCCGGGTACTGCGAGTTAACTTGACCTTAAAAATAATTTACTTATGAATAATTACATATTCATTTATGTGCCAAATAATCTAAAGCACATTTATGTGCTTTAGATTATAAAAATGTGGTAGTACATGTTAAAATAAATGTGAACTAAAATTATTGCTCATTGTTAGTGGATATTAGCTAATGCATTAACAAATACAACCTTACTGTAAACTGCTACCAGTTTAATGTATTTCTGAAAATGAACAGATCTGTAAGTATTAGTCATGTTTATGACTTTATCATCTTTATCTCAGCTTGGCTTGAAAAACAATGAATCATTGCAAACTATGTCAAAGACCATCCACAAAATGTAGTTTCTGAGTAATTAACACAGAGTCTCTGTCTTAGTACACATGCAAACGTGTTGAGAATGTTTGTTTCCTTTGTTGTGCTGGCGGGTGTTTGAAATTGCCGTTCTACAGAGGACTTGTGCTCACCTTGTTTTAATAAACACCTCCGCTCGTAGAAGCGAGAGAGAGGCCGCTTTACATCCAGCACGCTCTGCTTTCCAACTCCAATGGCTAAATAACTGCAAACAGGGCAAACATCTACACGCCTCCAACACCAAATGAATGTGACACAGTTCCGCAGGTGCATCCAACCCCTTCACTTATGCCGAAGTGGCTCGCCGGCCAGATTTATGACCCTGACACAGGAATCCATTAAAGCCTTTTGGAGGATTCAAGGCCTGAACCCCCAGTAATCGCTTTCATTATAGCTGGCGGCTACTAGCGAGTGGGGTAATCAGTACCCAACATGTGTTCCTGTTTATTCCAATGGCAAGAGTCTAAAGTGTTCGCTACACGCATCTCTTAGCTATTTTTATGGACGGGGTGGCCGTTAACCCATTCGGCAGCCACCGATACTCAAAATTCATCAACTCTCAAAATGTCTTTATTGTTTGAAGCGATACGATACGGTTAAACCAGAGATTGACCACTTGATTGTCCAGTCAGCCCGTGTTGCTCTTTTCACGTGCCGAGGGCCCAATAAAAGGCTTCATTTTAGTAGCTTGCTTTGATAATGTGGCAAACGCCAATTTATGGGCTTCTTTAGTGAGTGGCGGCATGGCGGCGTGTGTGCGTACGCGACGTGGAAGGCTAGTTAATGGTGAACTCTAAAGCTTGGAGCCGCAGCGTGAAGCTGCGCCTTATAATGCTTCAATTCTTTCATTTGCCAATTAAACGTGTTACACAGGTGTGTTATAAAAGCCAAGGGATTAGCAGAGCGAGCAAGCGCGAGAATTTGCTCTGTCGCCCTGTAATGACCTCAGAACGCTTAGACTTTCTTTTCATTTTATTGTTTGTGTTATTCTTAGGTAAGGTGAGATTTTAAAATTGTGATCTTCTTTTTAGCATCAGAATCCAAAATCACCTCCGCTCGTGAGCCTCAGCTATCCAGACAGTTACAACAACAATGACGACACAGCTAGCAGGTAAGTGTTTAAATTATGGAGGCCAACTTGATTAAGGTGTAAACAGAAGGAATCAGTGTCATTCGTCAAGGCAACACTGCCCTCTGGTGCTTCATTTACTCTCGTGACTTTGGAGTTAACCACACTGTGCATGTGTGAGCAGAATATCATCTGAGGACAGCGGCGGGGTGCCGTCCTACACCGAAGACAGTGAGGATTCTGAATTCGAGCGCGAGGTGAGCCAGAAGGGCCAGATGAACCTGCTGGATGAGATTCTGGATTCTCTCAGTACGTCTCACATCGAGCAGGGACGGCTCTCCGCAGCCAAGAGCCTGGACTTCTTCAGATCTATCGAAGACCTGGACTACAGTCCCACGGTGAGGGCTTTTCTGGTGGTTTAAGCTACTGTTATTTAATTCAGCAGGAAAGTTCAAGTTTTAACATCATGAAAGGCATTCGCAAACCCCTTATATTATAATAAATTTATTGTCACTGTATACAGAACTTTTATAAGACGTGATTGTGCATTTGCTCTCAGTTGTGCAGAGAGTCATTTTATTTGTGGTAAGGTATGAATAAAGAAAACAAAAATTGTATCGGGGGAAAAATTGCAAGTTAGTAGTTTTGATAAAACAAAGACACACTTTTATTATTATGCACTGATTAATTATGCACAATAAAGCTCTGTATCAAAAAGGAAATGAGGTTCATTTGAATTTTATAATATTTAATGCGTGTTCCTTCATGTCTTTTCATCGTGAAAAGAATCTGTTGCCTCATGTCACGGCTGACTATTTCTGCACATTTTTCAGAAAAACTGCAAGTCCCCATCAGGTAGCAGTTGTGCTCAGGCCGGCTGTGAAGTTGGCAACGGCGAACAAAATGACTGGAACATGGGTCAGGATGACAGCGCCGTCTACGGTAAACATCTTCCACCTTCGCCCCGACGCCAAGCCAGCTCGCGTTCCCTTCCGATCCGTCCTCCCCTTCATAACAATCAACCTAACGAAGAGTTCTTCGCACTTCCTGTAAGAAACTCTCTTCCTGAAGTACCCATAGTTCAGCTTTCTGAACCTTCCGAGATGGACACCACAAGCTCTCCTACTCCAACCGAGTCCACATGTTACACCCAGCTGACCTCCGACCACCAGCGTCCGGTGGCTCGCAGCCTCTCACGGCAGAAAGTCCTCTCCAAAAAGACCCCGAGACCCCACAAAGATCAGCGGACAGCAGTACCCAGCAGTGGGCAGCCTGCCGCTCTTATACCCTGGGAGATGGAAAAAGAGGTGCACGCTGGAGAGGTGAAACAGAAGGAGGAGATTCAGGAGAAAGGCTTGTTAGAGGAGATCGAGTCCATGTGTCGCCTCAGTATGGTGCTTACAAGTAACTTGGATCTCAAAGAGGTGCAGAAGAACACCAGCTTGGACAAATCCTGAGAACATCACGAAACACGCTCACGTGGTTTTATTAACCGCTGTCCTTCGACTTCACACCAGCATTGGGTTTGCATGAAGTATGAGGTTTATTTTAACTGTGTTTTGAATAGACGGTCCTCTTATTTTCACCTTTACAACGTTGTATTTTAAAACTAATTCATGAAAACCAGGAGCGATAAAAGGGATTTATCACAACATTTAATATCAAGTTATATTTATTATAGCTGTAATCCAACTAGAACGTTCAACGCCAGTGATTTGCAAGAATTGTAACGAATCACTTCTGATCTAATAAGATAAATCACTGTGGATAACGTTTTACTAAATCGTACGAATTTATTTAAGTAGAGAACTAATTTCAGCGTAATATATGATGCCTTAAACAGTTTTTCATTTGCTTCTATACAGTATTTTCAGATTTGCATGCAATGCGTCTTTAAGAGAGATATTTATGCAGGACGGATGGAGAACTGGTTCTTCATGTGCATTGTGGGTAATGAATCAACTTATATTTTTGAAGAATTTTATTTTTCCAAGGCGATTCTCAGGTTTTTATCCAGGATAAAAAGGCCCTAGTGGCAGATGTAATGAGATTTAATAAAATCCCAACGACTATTTCTCTTAGCGTTTATAACTACTTACATTACTTTAACTATGATGGTTAAGTCTAATAGCCTTAAAAATGACAGCCAAAGTATATTAAAGTTCTTAATGTGTTTATATTAGAATCTTGACATTTTTTGGGCTGTAGCTGCCCAGTGGAAAGAGGGAAACCTGTTACTAATAAAACTTTTTAAAACCTCTTTCAATTTAGTACCAAGTTTAATCTGTGGCCTCAAACATATTTTACGCAAGTTCATGAACAGCAGAGCTATGGGTAGCTCTTTCAAACGTTGCTGTTTTGCATCAGTTCGTACGCAACCGAATTGCATTTTCAGTGTAGCCAGTAGAGGAGCTGTAGCGAACTCTTTTTTTTTTTTTTTTTTTTTACAGTTTTGTCATTTTGGAGAAATTTTAGTCTTAAAAAGTTCGTGCACTTACAGCCTTTGCATTACCACGAGTGTACTGAACAGTGCAAATCTTTACCTGTAAAATTAAATTTCACTTTTATTGGCCAAATATGCCCATCACATTCAAAGCCGTATTGGTGCGCTAAACAGGAAGTGGTCATTAGATCCAGTGCTTGTTTCCTTGATGGCTGATGAAGTGTTTAACCCCTTGAGTGTAGTGATGAAGCACACATGCTATTTATTTGGACGTTTTAATGGCTCTCCTCACGTCTCCTGTGCGATTTACGATATGGTTGTTAAAACGGCTGTGTTTTAGGACCTGCATCTCAAATCTGCATCTCTATCCACCTTATTATTTCAATTTGGCTTCTTTCCTGTCCAGTAATGATAATGTAGCTTCAAGATGATCTGAAACTATATGCTTTAACATTTTAACCATTAAGAGAGATTGTAAAGTTGCACCTTGTTAGGTACAGTAACTATGCAAATTCCACTTTTTGAGCAACATTGGCATTAGTATAATAATAGTGTGCAATACTTCAAATGAAACATAAATGTTATTTCATAATTCACACACATAGGACGAACTAGAAGATGTAAAGATTGATCATACTGCTAATTTGTACCAATAGTTATATTTGTCATAAAATGTATTTTGGCTTTTTTAAGGTCCTTAAGTATATTAATTGCTACATTTTAGCTACAAAATTTGTCTCAATTTCCTTCATACCCTCAGGACATGTAATGATGGTACATGTATTTTAATATATTAAATACAAGCAGAGGTCATTTTTGCATCCTGATTTGCCAAACTTAATATTTTATTATCAGCAGAAATCTCTGTAGAAATAACAATATGTTTAGCCCCACCCCCTATTTAAATGTACAGTACCTCTGTTTCAAATCTAGTGAGATTGCTTGTTGTCTCCTACCTTATAAGACCTCTTAAGGTGATCTGATCTGAAATACTGTACATAGGAAGCAACTCAGAAGCACATGATGCACAGAAATGCTGCCTAGGTAGGCAGCACACTAGGTTTTGGAATAGAGTTTCTGTTTATCACAGGTACTTTATAGTTTTGTATTTTCTTCTGGGTTGTGGTTTAGTGGTACTTCTGTAAAATTAATACCAATTTTTTTTTTTATTAAACACTGAAACCTGATACGTGGTAGAATGTAAGAAAAAATATTTGTGGGCTTTTTTGCCTAAAAAAACTGGTACAAGTGTTAAACATTTTAGATTCATACTTTCATAATTGCTGAAACTTATTACAGTTGTATTAGTTGATTTTGGTATTGTGGATTTGGAAAATGTCTTCAAGTGTGCTCTGGATTTTAAATTCTTATTATATTAGAAGAAGAATGTTTGCCTTATACAGGTAGTAGTACACCATTTAGTAATTTAATCCCATTTTGTTCTTTTAGTTATTCAAATAGATATTTTAAATCTAATTTTACTGAGTATTGTCTTGCACAATTTGGTCATATTTCACTTGAAAGCACAGAAAAAATTAACTACTCACTGTTCACCAGCTGTTTAAATTTAGTTGAACACTACTGACAACTAGGTAGTAATGATAACCACATAAATGATTCATAGTAGAAAGTTTTTACACACTGTTAAAGAACTGCTGTAAAGTGCTACCCCAAATCTTTCTTTATTCCGTTTACTGTTAATGTGCATTTTGGTTGTATGGTTATTTAGTCATTTTTGATGTTAGGAATTTTTAAAGATGCATGAGCACATGCAAGAATCAAATATGATGTCAACGTTCATGACAATGGTACCACTTACATGTTTTTACTTTGTTTTGCAACTTTTTGTCCTTAAATTTTTCAAAAGTGACTTGTTTTGCTGTCGCATTGTTTAGTAAAGTAGTGATCTGCTGTATTCAAATCACTGGATTTTCCAGTTTGTGCTTTTGAATGTTAAAGATACTCGGAAACCTTTGTCTTAGCTACACAAAAAAAGAGATTTTATTTGGTATAATGACAGACATACAGTTTATCATTTACTTGAATGTTTCTGGGTTGTTCTTATGGAAACAGTGAAATCACCATGTTTATTCTATGATGGTTGACGGTTGAAGTGAATGTTTTTGACTGACTGATTTCGGATGGCAGAACTTTCTTCGTACATGGCCGCATGCTCTCGGTACAGTTGTATATTTTTTCAAAAATAGGTCAGTCTTGTGTGTTTTTACAGAAACTGCTGGTACCACTGTTTGCACTGTGAACCGAAAATAAATTATATGAATGACTATAACTTTTCATTCATTTATATAGTTGATAAATAGCTTGATTTTTGTGTTACAATGTACTTAAAATTTGAATGGTATAAAAACTGTAGTTATATTCAAGCAAAACAACAGTATAAATTGATGTTTAACCACCTTTACAAATACAATAACATGTCATTGTCATTGACCCAGTTTATTTATTTATAATACTTTTTTGAGAGCAAATGGCACCAAAGCTGTGTCGGTGTGTGTGCTAAACTGTTCATTGAGTGTTGATGTTGTTGAAATGAAATTTATTTTACAAGCACATCATGGGTACATAAATAAAGATCCTAACAGAGCTTCACAGTGTGTCTTTACCCGCTGTAGCATCAATAATCAATAGGATGTTTTGTAGCCCTGCCCACAGTGAAATATAATTGGTCCAAATATTGCTTCACATACGTGACCCTGCCTGTGAAAACCCAGCTAAAGTCATTTTTTTTGTGATTTACTAAAACATAAAATCATCATACATAATGTAAAGAACATTCTGTAAAAATATAACCTTGATATCTTTAATATTGATTGAGTAATGACATCATCATAGTGAAATTTATAGGTGAAATCAAACTTTGATGCTTATCTCATAATTTGATTTTGAGACTTTAGTCTGGTTTTCACAGACAGGGTCACATAGTTGTATATTAACTATTAAATGTGTTCTGATTATGATCCTGTTGCATTAAAAGCATTTGCGCAATTGCTTAAACATGCCATGTTGCACATTGTGTTCAAGTGAATGATGTTTAATGTTCCTATTATAAACAGCATTTCAACAGACAACAAATCCTAATGCTTTTAAAACATTTACACACGATCAAAAACTTTTTTTTAATTGTCCGATCATAACTTACCTAATCTGTTATCTATAAATTATCTAGTACAGTACAATAGCTGCCACATGATCAATAAATAAAGAAGACCTTCAAGTTCATAAGAGTCTCATTAATATATGAAACTATTTGTAAACCAGCCACAATCACCACGGGCTACGGTAATTCGATTGGCTTATATTATTGATGGAATTTCTCAACAGCTCAGATGAGTCTCTCCATTGGTGGGGGTTGCACAATGTTCCACATCTCCACCCGAGAACCCTCTTTCTCCTGTCGGCTGGGACTGTAGGTGCCACGCGTTGCCCGTCGGCTCAGTGTCATCACTAAAGCCGTGGCCACGCCGAACAGACCCAACAACAGAACCACAGACACCAGGGTGATGGACAGAAGCAGGTTAGACGTCACACTCTCTGCATTCAGCTGGAGGAAAGATAAAGTTGGTGGGAGAGATGGGTTATCAGATTGGACTTCATGGTTGATGGCATCAGTTCACAGACACATTAAGAGTATTTCATTGGCTCTGTTTACATGAGCTGGCATACTGGATGTGTATTTCATTAAGGTGGGCTATTCCGATCTATAGGTGTTGACGTCCACTAACCAAAAATGACATTAAAATGATTTTATTTGATCTGCTAACATCATGTTTTTATTTGCATTTATATGCCAAAAATAAAAACTTGACAAACCAAACAAAGTAACAAAATGATGTTTCCAGACCTTGAATGTTTCATAGAAATCAAGGTTGTATTGAAATAACAATACTATCTTTAACAATACTAGGAAGAATTCAATTTTTTATATCTTTTAGCATTCACAGCTGTGTGCCTTTATGTCACTAATGTTGCCAAACATAAATCTGATTTATTAAAATATATTTAAAACACACAATATTAGAAATCAACAGACAGTGTCATTTAATGGCCACAATACATGTAGCAATGCTGATTAAAGGCCAATTTGGAGTCTTCAAAATTCGTTTTACAGAAGTGTGTGCGCTCAAGACGGAAGGTAGAAACATCCCACTTTAAATGTCCTACCTCCCACCTCAATGCCTTTTAGTCAATCAGGCGTCACTGCACATTAAAGAGCGCCAAAACGGTATTTATTATTTTCTTTTATGAATAAACCTTGCAGAAGAGAATTTGTTTTATATAATTTGCGGTTGTGAAAGTGATTTTTGGTTTGTTTTTACGTTTTAGCATAAGGTAGCTCCGCGCTAATCTTACTAGAAGCAACATGGTCGTGACGTCAAATGACGCGTCTCCGTGAGGTCAAGGTTAATCGAGTTCGGGAACCATTCGACGGTATTTCCTGTAGTTTGAGGTGGAAAATATCCTAAAAAGATCCAACATGTCTCGGACGCAGCACCCGTTACTGAGGTGTACGTGTCTGTGTTTAACTTTATTTATCTAAACCCGCTGTTTGTAACATTAAGAAGAAGAAAAAAGCACATGTGAGCTTAGTTTTGATGAAAAGCGAAACATAATTATCACCATAATGAAGTAAACTGCACAACACCTGTCTGACACATGAGGAACACACAACAGGAACCAGGTAAGAATATAAACTTCAACCACTTCTGTTTTTAAATTGTCTAATCACAAACCTAATGCTGTTTAGTACAGAACTCAAGAAAAAAGGGGCTTTTCCTGAAATATATTTTTGAATTATTTGGTAAAAAGGTTTTTACCGAAGGTTTCTTTGAGGAGTCATCTCTTCTCCATTTGTTGGGTGTTATTGCTTCTGATTTGTCCATTTTAATCCATGTTAATCTACTTTGTCATATGCATAACATGTATATTTCCTTTTTTAAAACTGATAACTTGTATAGACTGATATTTTTACGTCTGGACTACATTCTGTGAAATATTTCATGGTTTGACTGAAATGAATCGCCCATTTACTTAAACACAACTTATAATTTTGTGTTTTGGACATGTATACTTCAAAAATCTGTTATAATATGTGTTATGTTTAATATCATTAAATCAAGTGAATACCAAAGTAAAATCAATTAGGGATTAAACTCAATTAACATAAGAAACTAAGTGTAGTAGTTGGACAACAATTAATATTACAAATTAATTTAAGTTAAATCAACTTAGAATTAAGTGTATTAAACCTAAATGTTATAATTAAATGTTATGTTAAAATAGTTTTAGGTACGTTAGTGCTTTTCATAAATGACTTTTCCATTTACTTTTGTCTTTATAAGGCCAGCAGAAACTAAACTATGTTGTAAAAATATGCAGTGTTGTAATAATTATTTTGAAAAACATTGACAGTAATAAACACGTACAATATAGTACAAGTAAACAAAACACACCACCAAACCAAGTGTGCTTCTCCCACACTTCATGCTCCAAAGCACTCGGGCTGATGTTCAGACCCAAAATTAGATCATCCAACCCGACCGCAGTGACGGCATATGTGCTAAAGCTGCAGCGACAGGCCACAGAAAACTCCAGCACTGAGCTCATCACCCGCTTTGAATGAAGGCCGTGCTTTATGTGTGCGAGAGAGTGAGAAAACGAGAGACAGCCAGGCTTTCCACCAGACAAACGACCCTGTCACAGAGATAAGCTTCTCCCGATATATTTCCCGTTGGTTTCTCAGACCCGCAGCGACGCGCTGCTGAGTTGCATTTCACACGGAACGATGCTAGGCCTTTCTGCTGGCCAAGCACTATTCTGTCACTCTGAAGACACAAAGTTTCACTGTAGACGTGAAACAGAAGCACAGATTCCTCACACGGAGACACATTTGTGCTTCAGCAGTCTTAAAAACACTAGCCTGGAAGAAATGAGCTCGCCTCACTGTCGCATGCTTCATGACTTGCCTACGCATAAATGTTCTATTTTAAGATATTGCATTAGTTGAAAAGATTTTTAAAGTTATTCTTTATCCTTTTAGTGTTTCGTTTACATCACAGTCTGGGAAAATTACAGTTTCTTGTCTGCAAATGCTAGTGGAATGGGATGGTATTGAAGGGGAGTGAAAGTTCTTATTTGATGTTATTTATTTTTTATTATTACTATTCGAAGATTTTATTAGATGTTATTTGACAAAGTGTGTAAATGGGTAGTTGACATATAAATATGTGACACTGTTCTATAATGTGACAGCGAAAATGTTGAAACTCTTAAAAATATACAAATAGCATGAGAGATTTATCTTCATTGCTGTAGTTACAAATATGATGAGAACGATTTATCTTAATTGTTTTTTTTTTCTACATTTTTGTATGTCACACCATAGGACATAGACATTTGTCAACTACCCATATATGGTAAAAATGATCTTAAGTTATCTTTAAGGTAAAATTATCTTTACTTACAAATAGATTTAATGAAAATATGTAATATAAATTACAAATGACATGATTAAACCAAATTGCATGTTCGTCTTGTGTGAACATAACATTTGTGTCTAAAGCCGATAGATTTTCCTCACGAAGGTTTGTATTCGTTACAAATGAGCTGAGGAAACATTTCAAATCAATATTTTGTGTCTAATTAGTTACTCATGTGGCAAGCCATGTAATAAGTGGGACAAGGTTGTTTTTTAGTTTTTAAAATAAAAGCATATTGTAATGGCTGAATGTAAAAGCATCTGCTAAAACTGGCTTTCTGTAGAAGAACATTAGACGTTTATCAAATTAAATGAAGTTAAACTAAACTTCCATCAGACAGTTCTTTTATTGGACTGGTCATGTGATGTCATAATGATAAGACCCGCCTCATGTATAATAAACAGCTTTATTAGATCACCAGAATATCTGGAATCTTCTTCTTACAAGATCATTTTAAACACTTACCCGTTACTGTCAAACCATTTTTTTGTATATTTACCCAGCGCACCTTTAAGAAAACACCAGAGATGAGAGAGCAAGACGCTCGCATGTGTCACCAGCATCTATCCTGTTAAACAGATTAACTAAGTGGAAAGTATCTATCTTTAGCACTAGCACTCTACTCACCCCCCAAAAAAACGTCTTTATTAGCTTAAAGACGTTTGCTGTATAAAACACAGTCACATAAAGATTTTAAATATTCCAATTGTATAATATTAGTAAGTGTGTATATCACTAGTCTTATATAACACGTATAATGTTTGTGTTGAGTCTTGTGACTATCCTTTTCTGTAAACGGCAAGTTGCTTCTGGAAAGACCCTAACTTATGTTTCAAACTTGCACAGCACACATTTTTCGCTTGCTTCGCTGACTCAACAAACCTGTCGCTGGTTTAACAGTACAGATATGTCTTTGATGTGTCTGCCACCTCTTGTTCAGTGGGTCTGTCTATCAAATTCTATGGCAACATTGTTCAAAACCTGCATGATACGCCGCTGGCTCAGTCAAAGAGGAGAGACAGCAAAACAAAAGCAACAGGACAAACAACAGATTGGGAATAGATGGGATGGATGAGATGTTTTATTTGAAAACAGACAGTGATCTACAGACAAAATGAAACAGACAATATACACGATCTGATGACACACACAGAGATCAACAGACAGATGATCAAAGGACTAAAAACTACTGAATTATGCGTGACACACCGTACTGTTGTTTAAATATATATAACTAAAAACATTGAAATATACAGTAGTAAAGTAAACATGTTCAAACATGATTAAAATGTGCATTAAGGTGATTAATTTTAGGATATTGCTTAATGTAAATACATAAGAGTTAGAAAGGAATGGAGAAACAAATTGATGGTAATAAATACTAAAAAAAAAGAAATGCATGAAACAGACAGGAGACCAATCCTATTCTTCATTGTCGAAATCCTTATTACTAAATTTGGCTCATCTTTGGAATAACAATAATTCTGAAGAAAATGTATGCTAAGACTCTTCTGTTGATCTAATGAAAATCCTCTGGTGTTTGATTATTTTTTAATTCAGTAAAATCCTCTTACACGCATAAATTGAAAAAGAGTGGAGATTTAAATTCTAAATGTTGCTATATTGTGTTAAACACAATAAATATACACATTTTCTGAATATAAAAATTACTAAAATTACAGTGCCATTCTCCTTTGTACTGAGAGTTAGTTAGAAAACACTGTTAAACAAATGTGCTGCCTGAAACATCACTAATAATTACTGTCAACTCAAGGCACAATGCAGATTTTTATGTTGTATTAAGTATAATGACAGATACCTTCCATATATATATAATATTTAGATACGATTTCAAAATGGCATCTGCCACACCCACATCCACCCCAAACCACACCCACTCCTTTATTCATTATCACCCCAGTCCACCTCTGGCCCATCATCTAAATGCAGAATGAGGTAGGAAAGAAACTGAAAGAGGTTTTGCCAAAACAAAGCCACCATGTAAAAGTAAACATCGCTTACGTCAATTTCGCAGGTGTCGCCGGCAAAGGTCATTTCACAGACGCATTGGAACTTGTTGATCATGTTATGACAGTAGCCACCATTCAAGCAAGGGTTAGATCTACACTCGTCGAGGTCTAATTCGCACCTGATAAACAAATATAGATGGAAAGCAAAAAGGTTTATATATTATAAGGTACATATATTAAAACAATTATTATAAAATACATCATTTCTTTCTGGATTCTGATTGGTCAATAAAGCTTTCAGCATTACCATTAATTTTTATAATATTAAGGTTCAAATAACTATTTTCTGTGCATTCTAAACATATTAAAAGACAAAGCAAAATTATTATAATGACATCGTGTGAAAGAGAAAGAGGTGGAATAATCACCAGTGACCCGAAAACCCAGGGAGGCAGTCACACATCAGGGTGGTCTCAGAACAGTTACCCCCATTGAAACATGTGTAGTTGCGCTCTTCATCACCACAGATGGACACCGGGAGCATTGGGGGTCTGGAGAGCAGATGATGAAGAATCATCTTGAGAGCAATATAAGAGGCTACTATTTTCACCCCCCCACACACTCACTTCGTTGTCCAGCACAAAGAGGATTAGCACATTATCAGAATAATGAAATTAACATGTGAATAGACATCTGACCAAAGGACAAAGAGAACACAGTCACCTTAAGGAGATTAACATATAGCTAATATGAATTATGATATACTATATAAGAGAGGGAAGTATGCATAGAAGGAAAGAATAAAAAAAAGAGAGAGAGAGAGAAAGAGAAAGAAGAGAGAAAGAAAGAAAGAAAGAAAGAAAGAAAGAAAGAAAGAAAGAAAGAGACTATAACTGCAAAGTGAATGGAAAGTAAGAAAGGACAGGAAAGGAAAAAGGAAAGAAGGCAGTAAGAAAGAAAGATATAGGAAAAATAAAAAGAAATAGAAAAAACGAAGAAAGAAAGAAAAAGAAAGAAAGAAAGAAAGAAAAGAAAAAGTGAAAAAAAAAATAGAAGGAAAGAGGAAAACAAAACTATAATAAAGACAATAGGAAAACCCCACTTACACATTCTTGACTACATACCACGGAGCCTCTTCAATCCGAGCACTGTTGTGAGACAGAGGGAACAGGAAAGAGACAAACAAACATCAACAGTCATTCTTTTTTTATTTAAGGCAAAACTTTACACCAAAGATCTCTGTAACTCTGCAGCAGGGAAAAGAGAGAGATATAATGTCTCCCGGCTGCCTGCGAGGCACTTTCAAAGGAGTGCTGTGAAGCCGTCTCGCAACAAAACATGTTTATGAGATAAATGGCTGAAGACTTGCCTTAGTTGCCACCCCGAAGGCCTAACACAACTGCTGGAGGATGGGCACTCTCAACAGAGACTGTTAATACCATTACAGCGTTCAAACGGCACATATAGCTACAGACGAATCACCACAGTCCTACTAGCATAAACAACACCATAAAAGCAATTATACGATCTGCATTGCCTTTATAACAAATCAGTCCCCCAGGGCTCCTGATTCCTTCAAGTTGGTGCAAATCATTGTGTGATGTTTGCCGTCTACATGCAAAGTCTAAATTTCTGTTGTGCGGTCTCTTTGAACAGCAACGCTTCGTACTGTTTTTCAACATCAGGTTTATATCAAATCTAAGGCGTGTGGTTCGATGTTTTGCAGAAGGGACAAACAGTGCTCATATTTGTGGATTGGTATGGTATTCCCAGATTGGGTTTTGGATACACAAACTAGGTTAAACTCAGTAAGTCTCAACAATAGATGCAAACATTACACTTACGTGCAATTTGGCCCGGTAAACTTGTTGGGACAGAGACAAGAATAGTTGTCGATACCATGCAAGCAGGTCCCTCCGTTAGCACAATTGTGGCCGGCACATACATCCACCTTCACCTCGCAGTTGGTGCCAGTGTAGCCATTCCCACAAGTGCAGTTGTACGTATGGCCTTGTTTGTTGCAGTAGCCGTGGCGACAGGGGTTCGAGGTGCAGGGGTTTACATTCCGCTCGCAACGATCGCCGGCCCACCCCGGCGGACAATAGCAGCTGAAGTGGTTAAAGAGATCTTCACACACGCCTCTATTCAAGCAAGGGTTGGGTTCACACACGACCCCACCCATACATCCGGTTTGGACGGGAACCTCGGAAATCTTCTGGAACTTCTCGTCCTGTGTTTGTGGAAACCTCAACTCATCGGGATCATAATACGGAAGCACAAGACCACCGATCTCAACATTGCTCAAACATCCAATCAGATTCCATCCAGATTCAGGGCCCAGCCCTCCAAGTAGGATATCTACGCCCTCTCGGAGAAAGTCCAGATTGCCGGCCACAGAGTTGGACAGAGTTGCCTCGTCCTTTTCATCTAAGGGAAGCATGATCCATTGGGAGCTGTTAGCCCAAGGATTGGCCATTAAGAGCTCCACAACATGCCACTCTCCATCCGCCACTGGTTTTGAACTGTGTAGAGTCAATGGTGAGAGAGGTGATGAAGAGGAGAACGAAGAACCACTGAGAAGCTCTAGTACCACAAAGCCGTCCTGGATGGATACAGTCACAAAGTCAGGTCCACTCTCAGCGTGTAAAACAGCTGCATTGCGTTTACGGGTACGGATGCTGAACACCATGCTGGTTAAGTGGCGGGTGATCAGCCCGTTTCCACTGTATACGAGAGTGCCGTTGTCGTGGAAAGTCACATTTGAAACGCCTGCAGAGAACAAGGGCAGACAATGTTAAAAGTAGTTCACCCAAAAATTATATGTATATGACTTCCTTTCTTCAGGTAAACACAAACAAATACTTTTATATAAAATGCCAGCATGTTATCATAGGCAGACAGACTGATGACTTTAGCTGGGTTTTCACAGAAAGGGTCACATTAGATTGATCTCTTTTCATACTGTACAGATTTATATTTAAATAATGCTTTAACATATCAGAGCCAGACAGCATCATTTACAGAGGATAATCCTCTTTAACAGCATTTAATTAACAGATGAAGACTCTTTCCTGACACTGGCAACTCATTTTTGTTCCTGCGAGCTTAATTAAATACATGCCTGTGTTCTCTGTTAAATTCACATTATAATGTGAGCTTCTCTCAGCAGGACTTCTCATTCCCAAACCTGGACTACGACTCAAAATTGGATCATAGGGCTCTACATGACAGACGGATGTAAAATCAGGCTTAATCCAAAGCAGACTAATCCTAACATAAACAAAACTGTTGATGAAGATCTACACTCTCCAGACATACTGTGAGATTAAAAACATTTGGCCTCGAGTCAAATGCTCTGAAATACTTACATTCATAGCCCTGGTTGAGGGCTTTGCATGCTGCCTGCGGTGGGCAGGGGTTCAGATCGCACCAGCTAACCTCCTCACAGCGCCGCCCTGCTGTGTACGGAGGGCAATTGCACATAAAGTCATCCCATAAGGAGAAACACAAGCCACCATTTTGGCAAGGATTTTTCTAGAAGAAAAGGACAAATATATTTTAAAACTGTCACTGCGTATATTGAGAATATGCATGAAAATGCACGTTTATTTTTTATTTAATTTTTATTTTCTATTTTAGGTATTTTAAAAAAGTGACATTAACATTATTTTTTATTACTTGTTTTAGTTTATGTTTATTGTTCTGAAAATTTGTCAAATATCTATACTTGAGTCTTAAACCTTTCCATCAATATATAAGTTTTTATGATTAGATTAGAATTCAACTATGATTTAAAAGTCATCCACCTGTGGAATGGTGACAGTTACCAGATTAAAATGATCTAAATACGTAATCAGTAGTCCAGATCAAGAATGATAAGAGCCAAATGTTATAATTAGGTTTTAATAACCTACTGTTAGAAGTCTAACCCAATTTACAATTAAGCATTTGGCAAAAACTATAATCAAATGAGATTTGCAGGGAATTTACACATAAACACAATACACTTAACATTACAACTTACAGAGCAGGAGTCATCGCTAGTGCACCCTGCGATAACCTCAACCATGTGGTCTGGTTTGTACGACGTCGTTGAGATGCCAAGTGGAAAAAACTGGAGCTTCCATTCATTGAGCTGTAAGTCTTGCAAGCACCCTTTAAAATAACCGCCAAAGGCAGACGATTCTTGTCCATCAACCAGCCCACCAACATACACCTCATCTCCAGGCTGAACGGAAACAGGTTGTACATCTGTTGGTCCGAATTCACGGCCTGATTCCTGTAGAATCATCACACCCTCCTTGATGGTAATTCCGACAAAGTGGATCTCGCCATCGTTAATCAGACTTTCACCTGTTGTGGTCTTCAAATTGTTGACTTGCACTTTTAGTTTTCCCTTTTCTAGCCACAGTCGCAAGTACTCACTCAAACTATTAGCAAGGAGCACCAACAGACCTGATTCTTTCCGTGTGCGCAAGAACAAGGACAGATAGAGAGTATCTGATTGAGATTGGTCGTTGATGGTGAAGACGGCATAGCTTGCTGAGTCGTCCTGGCCAAATCTGGCTGTTATATACTCTGTGTAAGAAAGAGAAGAGTTAAGACTACAAAGGTAGTTTATTTGTATACATACAGCACTTGGAGACGAGTCCTTACCTTCCACACAGTTTTGACCTTTATACGGTCGCTGACACTTGCACTTGTAGCCTTGCCACAGATTGACACAGTCTCCCTGGTTCTCGCATGGTCTGGAAAGGCATCGATCTTGACGGCTGCAGCCTTGTGTTACGTTGACCGCTAAGTTGCTCAACCAATCCTCTGGCACCATCAGTTGGGAGTCCACAAACAAGTCCCTCATGCAGCCGACGAATGATCTAGAACCTCCTCCTTCAACCAATCCTCCAACAAAGGTGCTTTGTAGAGCCGACTCGAGCTCAAGGGCACCTGGCTCTATTTGGACTGCTGTACCACAGTTATCTTTTCCATTGCAACTTTCCAGCAGTTGCAGGAGCAGGGTGTCCTCCCCGAGCACGGCCTCTGCCGTGTGCCACTCGCCGTCAGAAACATCTGTAGGGAGAGTCAATATCCAACAGGTTGAATTTGGTTGACGGTCACTCCTAAGACTAAGAAGCAATCGACTATCCTGCAACTCAAGGTTAAGTGTGACCCCATCACTGCCCCTTTGGAAGAGCACCGCATTCTCCAGCACTGTCCGAAAGCTTAGTGTGATATTAAAATACGTCTCCATGCCCAACAACGGCGTCTGGAAGTGCAGGTAGCCTCCAAACATCTCAAAGGAGAATACTGTGGGTGTCTGGCAATAAGAGCCGGTGTACCCTGCCCGACAAGTACAAATGTAGCCATGCACACCCTCACTTAAAAAGGGCACACAGTCCGCCCCATTCTGGCATTCGTGGCCGTCACAACCCACCAGCCGCTCACTACAGTTGCTTCCCCCGTAGATGACTCCTTCTTGGCTCTCTGACCGGCAGATGCATCTGTAGCTACCCAGGAAGTGCTCGCATGTGGCTCCATTATGACACGGGTTGGTGGTACAGGCAGTAACGTTTAGCTCACACAAGGCACCTAAATGGAAAGAAGAAATAGCAAGTGGGATAACAGGTTCAGTTAAGTTCTTTACAAATAAACGTTTAACAAGGATTATTCCTCAAGAATGAACTGTTCTCACAGGCTTTATATAACAAGCTTTCCATCATAAAAGTTAATCCACACAACTATTTGTGGCAGCCGATTTAAGAACATTATCCACTCTCACATTTGATGCCAGGAATAATGTGGGCACGTTTTAGTCAATAACCCCTCGTGGAAACCAAATAAGCAAAGCTGGTTGCATAATGCTCGTTCAATAGCAACTGAGTTTGTCTGTTAAATATAAGAATGAGTGTCTTTCCCAGGAATAAAACATTTTTGTATAGTTATAAACATGTCAATGAATGACCAATTAATGGAGAAAACACATCGAGCTCTTAGAATTCACCAGTAGCTATACAACCTTATGACCTGTGTTAAATAGTTTATTATGGTATTCATATAGGTATACTTTTTTGAATCAGTTATATTTTAATAAAACTGGTATCACCAATGGTTTCCAAAGTATAAGCATAAACATCAAAATGTTACCTGATGTAAGTAATAGGACACTCCAAACGCAAACCACAACATCCATTGCATTACACGTCTACCGCTGAACCCAAGACCGCATCTGTTCAGTCATATTGCCTTTTGATTGGTCCCTGGACAGTACAGACCATCCTAACAGACAGTCCTGGGTGTACATTCCTCTCCGGCTAGAAAACTGTGTACTGCAACACTAGGCCCCCATCAAAGCCAGCTCCCGGGGGATTAGCTTAATGCAACCTGAGCATCTTACAATGGCGAAGACCAATTATAGCCTTCGCCTTTAAGTAATAATCAGAGCTGGTGACCTTACACAGACTTCAGAGAGCAGAAAGACACTTTTTCATACTATGAAAACTACATTCAAAATATAATTTGGGACCAGCAACGTAAATTTGTTGTACTTAAAGGGATAGTTCACACAAAAATAAAAATGATGTCATAATTTTTTCACCCTAATGTCATTCAAACCCTGTATATGATTCTTTCTTTCGTCAAACACAGAAGAAGATATTTTGCAAAACGCTGGTTACCGGCACCCATTGACTTCCATTGTACCTTGTCTCCATACTATGAAAGTGAATGGGTGCCGGTAACCAGCGTTTTGCAAAATATCTTCTTCTGTGTTCTGCTGCAGCAAGAATGCCATACAGGTTTGACATGACATGAGGGTGAGTAAATAATTAAATACTTTTTATTTTTGTGTGAACTTGCCCTTTAAAGGAATTGTCCATTTAAAAAAACATTTTTAATCACAGTTTGGGGTGTGTCTACAGATACCTGAGAATTCTGGTGGACATCTGCAGATGAAGCCAGCAGCGTTCCTAGGGTCGTACTGATGAGGTAAAAAGAGCTCAGTGCCATAAAGGGTCTTCCAAGAAAGCTCAATGCATGTGCCATTATTCATACAGGGATTGCTTTCACACTCACTGATGTCAGACTCACAATTACGACCCTCGAACCCTGAAACATTACATTACGTGACAAGGCTGTTTTGTTTTAAGGAACAATCCAAAGTAACCCTTAAATTCCCGTTTGTTTAAATGAGTTGTATGTAACTCACCAGGCCAGCAGTTGCAGGTGTAGTTCCTCTCTTCATCCTGACAGAGGGCGCCATTGAGGCAGGGTTGGGACCAGCAGGGTGGAGGTGGAATCTCACAGTGAACACCAGTAAATCCAGTTTGCAAGCAGTCACAATGGTAACTAATAGATTTGTTAAAAAAAATAATTGTTTAATTAAATTTTGTATTTATTTTATTTTTAATTCTTTGGGCCTTAATCATGATGAGAAACCATGTTATTTTGCTGTAGCCTACTGTACAGTATCTTACCTACTCAGTATGTAGAAAGAGACCAATTCTTAGTAAAACTTTGTAAACTTTTTTAAATATACTATGCACACTGTGAATATATTCAAATAGATTCAAATTTATTTTACTGGTTTTACTATTTTTATTACTTATATGAATTTATTTTTACTAATTTATTCATTATAATTATTATTATAACATTTAATTTTATTTATGAATAGTATATAACAAATATTTGTTAATTAAAAATAAATTTTCATATATAATTATAATTGTACATATACATTTTATTATATTATTTTATTATTTATACAATTAATATAAAATAATTAATAAAAAAGTACATAAGTAATTTAAGTATCTAGTACATTGGAATAATTTATACTTTATATATAGAATTTTTTTATTAACTGGATAATGATTTATATTTTTAATTCAAGCTAAAATGCTTTAATTAATTATTGTTTTATTTATTCTGTATTTTGGACTAAAATACAACCAAAACATCTTGTTAGGATACTTCTATATACAAAAAAATGAAAATAGGAGTAAATGCAAAAGTAAAATCATGTAAATCTACATGTAAATCTACTTTACCCATTTATTTCATCCACACACAGTGCCTCATTTTGGCATGGCTGGTCACTGCATTCATCGATGTTAGTTTCGCAGTGCTCCCCCTGGAAGCCCGCCGGGCAGGTACATGAGAAGCCGTTGAAGTGGTCATGGCAACTGCCGCCGTGGAGACAGGGCTGTGATTGACACTCATCAATCTCAACCTCACAGTTGTTGCCTGAAACATCACAGACGATAGAGTCGAGTGAAAGATGCCAGTCTGCATTTTGTCAAGATCTTTGCATGGTTTATTGTACATGCCATCTGGACAGGCCTCAGATAGGGAGAGATAAACATTCATAATCAAACGGACTCAAAATTCAAAGTCAGGCCTGTGGGTTATTACTATGCTGATCATATACTTCTCTTGTAATGAAAAATGTTCATAGATATAGCTGACAAACAGTTATCACGTTATGCGTGTTGTAATGTAGTTATGAAATGGGTTAATGGCCATAAAGTGCAATTACACAAAAGCTTGTTTTCTCTGCCCCCTTTAATTGCGAGTTTTGTTAGTCATTCATACAAACTACGATTTTTTTAAATTCCTGTTTGATGAACAACAAAACATGCAATAAAACTAATCTTGCATACTTATATCAGAGAAGACTTCAACTATGTAAAAAATAACACACAAATTTATTTACGCTCATGTCATTCTAAACCTGTATGACTTTATTTCTTCTGCAGAAAACAAAAGAAGATATTTTTTTAAGAATGTTTGTAATCATACAACATTGACCCAAAATCACTGAGACATTCCTCAAATATACATATCTTCTTTTGTGTTGCACAGAAGCAAGTCAACCACATGAGTGTAACTAAATAATGAAAGAATTTAAAAAAACAAATTCTAAACAGCATTTCATTCTGCAATACTGTTATTCAACCACTAGATGGCATCAGCTGCATTTGGCACTAGTTCAGACCCGTCACATTTCAGTTTAACAGGTGAGTAGCACATGGCAACAGCTCCTCAGCTCACCCGTGTATCCAGGCTTGCAGACACAGATGTAGTGACCGATCTTGTCCAGACAGGTGGCTCCGTTCCTGCAGGGCCACGACACGCATTCATTCACCTCAATGTCGCAGCGTTCGCCCTGGAATCCCGGCACACAGTAGCAGGTGGGGCCGTCCCCTCTGCTCCGGCAGATGGCACGATTACGGCACGGGTTGGGGGAGCAATGGTCCACCTTTTTCTCACAGAAAGTCCCGGTATAGTCTTCTTGACAGATGCACGCGTACCCTGGACTGCTGTATAGCACTGCCAGACACCGGGCACCATCTCCACACAGCTTCTGAGCACAGCGTTGGACGCTAGAATGACATTCATCGTGCCCCAAAACGCTTGGCACGCATTGGCAGGCTAGTTCCCCTGGGCGGGCGCCAGTGGTTTGGCACGTTGCATTGCCCTGGCAGATGGACGGTTGGCACGCTGAAGCAGAAGAGTGGCATCGCCCGCTGGGCAGGGCTGGCACCGGAGACTCACACTGGCAGAGAAAGTCAGACGGGGCTTCTCTACACTCTGCCCTGTTTTGGCATGGTTTGTCCAGGCAGAGGGTTGAGGTCTTGAGAGGTGGTAAACCTAGAAAGAAAAAACTCTAAAAGTTCTGTATTGATGTACTTGTTATTAAGCAGCAAAAGAGGTCATGGTATTGTCTTATTTCATTCATCAAATCAAAATTACTGTAGCTTGAGGCTTTCTATATGCTAACTAAACTTTTAGTAGATATTTAGCAGTAAAAGTAAATGGTTTTCTCTTTTGGGAAACAGATCAAAAATATGAATGACTCATTCTGCACGGTACATATTTTTGTCTAATCAAATGCTCCTTAATACCACCTGAATTCGCTGGCATGTAGCAAGTTATGTATACCTTTGAATGCACTGTAAGTCACTTTAGATCTGCAAAATGCTTAAGTGTAAATGTAAAAACATTTTCTCTTTATCATGCATCTAGCATCCCACCTGTCAATAATAAATAATTCAGAAAAGGAAATAAAACTGTACTCGTCAATCAAATGTAATCTTTTTTCACATCATATGTGCATTGCTACCACTGTAAATAATTTGGGGGAAAGTAAACCAACATTACATTACATTAGATTATACATTACATTGTCTGTGATTTACACACCAGTGGCATGTTTTATTAGATTGATTCTTTTTCAGATTTTTTGAGATCTGTCATTCCACAGATTCGGTCATTTCATTTCTCAAATTGGGAAACATGATTTCAGGTTGCTTGTACAAAGCTGTCTCGAAACAACGGTGTTATTAGTCTTGAGTGTTTGTTATAGGGGAATAACATAACTTGGAATGTCACGACTGGCCAGTCAGAATCAAGTATTCCAAAAAATGACCCACTGCTACTTTAAGGCCTATACCTGACTAGTCAGATGTATGCATGAGGAGCCTGCACAGCTTTAGATAAAGGCCATGTATAAAAGCCTCCATCCTGTATTCAGCTGGTCATTATTCTGCAATGTCAGAGGAAACAATACTCCGTTATCTGTCCAAGAAATGGCTTAACCCCTGTGACAGCCCTATTCACTTCCTGCTGTAACAGCACAAGGACGTCTGCAAACTTTGGAATCTGAACAACGCATCAAATTATGTCACCATGGCAACCAATTCCACGCGTCCAGCTTTCTTTTGCGGGGTTGCTATGGTGACCGGCAATAGACATAAGTCAGTCATTTAGGAGCTGTCTAGAAAAGCTATTCATACCCTCCAGTGTGCAGTGTTTTTTATAACAGGCCACGCATTAAGACAAAGGCTAATTCTGAAAGCAATCATGATGTTTTTTGTTTAGGTATAATTGGGGAATACATGTGGAATTCTGGATCGCCTCTTATTTACATTTTAGAGTAATAGGACCAATTGGGTTTAGATGGGGATGTTTGTTTGCCAAAGCTGATATGCATTACATCATGATCATCAATATCCTCTTAATATCAAGCACTAATTTTCATTTACGTGCAATTTCAAAATAAATAATTATATAAATATACCTTTAAAATTGGATTTCTCACCTTAGAGGTGCTTAGCATGATCACCCGTAAGTGTGGGGTGTCCTAAAATCCATAAAGATATCAAAGCATATGTTCATAAACAAAGCTCAGAACTCCTCCCTATTTGAAACAAAAGTATCAATACTGTGATAAAAGATATACATTTAGCCAGGCCTTTTTAGTGTGATGAAAGCAAACCACAATTCCTTTAAATGTGCCGGGGTGTAGAAAATGAAAAGCCCAGTTGTGTTTTTGAGTGTCTTTGATGCAGCACCTTTTATGTTCTTAAGTGCCTTTGCGGCCGATGGGTCCAGGGTTATGATACCACTGACCACACGCATGCCAAGCCATATCAAAGACAAAACAGCATATCTATCTATCTATCTATCTATCTATCTATCTATCTATATCTATTAATAAAAAACATACCATGATTTCATTAAAGTAAAAGTATAATAACCTAGAAACCAATTGTATTACTGACACTTCATAAATTGTTTAGACTATTTTTTTACTTTTTAAAATTCACATAATATATTACTAAACGTACAAGTCACATACACATACAACTGTTTAACTATTTAGAAAATGTATGAATAAAATTCGTTACAAAATATTGCTACAAAAACTCAACAAAGAATAAGCAGCTAAACAATCGAAAACTTAAAAAGTTTACATAAAAAAATTAATATAAGTTTAGTATTATCATTACAAATGTCAGTTCGCTCCGTCCGGTACAACATTCAACAAGTGGTCTATAAGAGTTACGTCACAACTGCATAAAAGCATCAGGCTGGACTACTTACTTTCTGCCCACTGCAGGAGAAGAAACAAGACACAGACAACTAGTTTGAGCCTCATTAAACTCCCAAACATAAGATCCATATCCATATTTAGATGTCATCGTGAAAGTGCGCTATCTGACATGATCACGGTATGTTGCTCAAGCATCCTCCTGTGTCTATACCGTGTGCGCGCGCGCCCGAGACGCGGTTCACTCCCATTCACACGCGCACCAATGAGGCGCAACACTCGGCATCCTCAATACAAAGAGGACCCCGGGGATTGGTGAAGACTTGTAAAGAGAGCGAGAGGGGCGATCAGGCATGCTGTCTGAATGATAACAAGCAGGTGGTGATTGCACTGGATGTTAAGTAAGGGATGGCGGGCAAGATGCTGCAATCATGGTCTTCAGTCCACTTCAGTGTAATGACTTCTCTCAGAAACCTCTTAAGGTTCATTTCATGCAAAATAGTCTGTGCCATCTGTCCAGAATCAAGGGACTAGAGTTTAAAAGTTGATTTTTGAATAAACCCCTGAATAAATATTACAAATATTTTATATTTAAAAATCTATCAAATATGAGTGAGAATGCAAAGATTATACTTATCCCATAATAATAATAAGAAGAAGAAGAATGAATTTTGTGTGCATCAAACCCCCATTTAAGCAAATGTAAACATGACTCTTTAATCTTTTCTAATTTGCAGATCAATAAAGAACATTTACATTTACATTTACATTTAGGCATTTAGCTGACGCTTTTATCCAAAGCGACTTACAAATATTTAGGAGACAATGAAGCGATACATCAAAAGCAGCAGCAATAGTACAAAGAAGTGCTTTAGTAAGTTTACAATGTTGTGCAGTGCTAGATAAATACCTGTAGAGGAAGGAAGTTTTTTTTTTTTTTTAAGCTGTTAGGTGTTCGTGGAAAAGGTGTGTTTTTAGTAGTTTTTTAAAGGAGGTGAGGGATGTGGCAGACCGGAAGAAACAGGCCTTATTGTAATAAGAAATACGTAAATCACATCGCAACATGGTAATGCTGCGTTTACCTTTCCAGACTCTGTAAACTCTCGTTTTGTGCAAATACTGCAGCGTGACCAGCCGCTAGAGAGCATAGACACATTATGGTTTGCATCACCAGTACAAGTCACTACTTCTATAGCCAAGAAATTAAGTTTAATATTGCAGCATCATATTTTTCAAGTAGCCAAACACGCATGAAACAACTTCCTGTATTGCGGGCGCGTCTACGGAATTTTAAAGCAACCCTCGCATTCTGATTGGTCCATATCCGCTACGCAGCGATTGGACGGCCGTTGCAGTTCCCGCCAGTTGATTGGTTGCCCGCTCCGTACTCAAATTCAAAATTCGGCAGCCGTGCAGTTTTTTTAAACGGCGTTTCAGCGCATCTCAGCATCGCTGACACATGGACGAGCGTAATCGACGTTAATGTGTATGCGTGAAAATGTCGTTTAAAATAGCGAAAGCGGAGTGTTTGGAGTTTAGTCCAACGTTTGATTCTCACAGCAGTCGGGATAAAACAGATAAGGAAAACAGTAATTCAATTCCTGTGCTAAGTTTGGTTGAGTTTTCGAGGTCTCCGTTCGTGTCGTTTGGGACGATCAAGTTGGGATCGTGTAAATCTCAAGCTTTACGAATTGAAAATCCTACAGAAGATGTGCCAGCGACAGTCGTAGTGGATAAAATATCGGCAAGCAAAGGCTTTTCAGTTGATCGGACGTCTTTCACGATACAGGTAAGAGACCAGTTTCTCAAAAACTAGTGAGCTGCCTACTAAGACAGTATTTATGGGGTATCAGAGACGATATAAAGTACTGCCTGCAAGAAAATACTGTTATACTGTTTTTACGACGTATTTACCGTAGTAATCTGTAGTGTTTTTGACGATGTAATGTAGGCTACTATATTATAAGCCTATTATTTACTACACTTTGTTATGTTTAGGTTACTGAAGTGTTCCTTAGTACTATAGTAAATTGATGAATTGTAATAAATACTGTAGTATTTACTATACTTGAATAATTACTATGGTAAGGTTAAGAAAACTATATAGTATCTAAGATTTTACCATGGTTTACTATAGTAAAACGGCGACTCCATTCAAATGTCAACATGACTATAAAAAATAGTTTTGCCAAAGGGTTTTACCATACTGAATATTTGTTATTACCCTTGTGAGGCCCAATTGAGATCGTGTTTTTAATTTTTTTATGTTAAAGCATGTTTTTTTCATAGCCAGGTAAAGTGCGGTTTTCAGCACCGTCACACCTATAACAGCCCTTTTTTTTTTTTAAGTTTTAATTTTATAAAATTTTTGTAACAGTCCAATTTTCATAAAGAGTTGTTTTAAATAAAATATAACTATTAATGATCTTTGAGGAGTCATTGCCTTCTTTTAAATAGAAAATGTTTGTGATGTTTTTGATGTCAGGACTCTATCAACAGGGTTAAAGAAAATACAAACAAGTTGTTCAATATATGGATAATACATACATCCTCTAAGAATATGTATTTCAAGTTTTACCTGAAATTTCACGTCCATAATGCTGGAATTTCCCCAAGTACCTAACTAAAAGTAAACTACAGTATTTTTGTAAGGCACAAATTGAATTTTATGCAAAGTAAAATCTGAAAAATCGTGCTTAAGGAGCGAAGGAGAATGTTAATAGTGCATAAGTTGAATTTTCACAATGCATAAAGCCTGTTGTACCCATTTCATTAAAAATGCTTAATTTAAAAAGTTAACTTTGCAGCTGACACCGAATACTGTTTTTCAGCCTGAAGATAGTATTATCTTAAATATCACATGGACACCGGTGGAGGAAGGAGGAGTTCGAGAGCTCCTCTGCTTTGTTGCAAACGGTGTTGTCAAACATCAAGCCATACTGCTTGGAAAAGCAGAGGCAACAAAAAAGAAAAAGGTAAAAATGAATGACAATGCCTAAACTTGTGACAAGACACAATTTTCATGTATTTATTTGTTTAGTATATACACCAACATTCTTACTTGTTTTTCAGAAGACGCTATGGGATTCAATAAAATCCAAGAGAGGAGTCCCACCACCCTCGAAAGAAAATAAATCGGCATCAGTGTCAATTAAAGCCGCTAATAAGACGTTTCACGTGTCTCGGCAGTCACAATACAACAAGAAAAGAATATCGAACCCTTTGTCACCATTAAACCAGGAAAGGTCTGTTAATGGCTTTAGTGTTGTCAAAGCAAACCCGCAATCCTCTCCTCCCACGTTTGTAACAGAGACTTTTGATGATGTACATTTGCAAAAGAACTCTCCGGTCGTTGTTTTAATACCAGCGGACAGATTAGTCGATACACCTGATAAAAAAGATGCGCTCTGTTCACGTAAAGCAGAGTCCAAAGAAATCATGAGGGTTTTAAATAAAACCGTGTCTTCTATTAGCACCCCAGAGAGGTTTAGAAATCTACCACTGTCGTGCTTTCAAAGTCCACTTCCTGTGATTGGAAAACTGGATGAAGGTCAAGATCCAGAGAAGCGATCTCTGTCCATGAAAGATGCTCTGGACGTTATAGGATCCGATCTGTCGCATGCCGTGAGTCCTCCGAATGCATGCTCAAGCTTTGATTTTTCTGACTCTCTTGAGTCTGAAAAGCAAGGTCCAACCTCGACATTCAAAGTCACAGTGGACATTTCCCCACCGCCTGAAGCTGCCCACCCCAGGCTGACTTACTGTGTGAAACCCAACAAAGCTATAGGTGTTGAATCAAACCATGACCAGGTCAAGCTCAAGATGTTATCTTTTAGCACTGCCACAGTTACAAAGTTGAATAAAGCAGAAGACACCCTGGATTCTGAAGGTTTGAGGTCCAAGGTTGCTGTTAATTCTGCCACCGTAACCAAAGGCAAAGCAGAATCCACCGGTGAGAGTCCGGGCTTGCGTAAGAAGAAGACCTTCAGGCGTCGGCTCCTCGAAAAGACCCTGGACCTCTCTGAACCTAGTAATGCGGAATCCAACACAAGTTCTCCTGAAAGCGTCTCGGCTCTACCTGTCATTAGCTCGGATTCAAGTCCAGATGTGGTAATACCAGAGAAGTCATCTGCATATTTGTCCCCTGATTTTAAACAACCTTTGTCTCACATTTCCCCCATACGCCCTGAAATTTTACCCTCCGTTAGCTGTAGTCTGGATTTACCCGATGATAAAGTTGCCGACAAAGGGCCATCGTGTATTTCTCTGGAATTTCCTGTGCAAAGCAAGACATTAGTGCAAAGTAAAAAGAGAAAAAGTGAAGAGTTTTTGAAAGATCACTCTGAAGACGTGTCAAACCTCCAAGCAAAAAAGTGCCGTGCCCCAGCACGGGTGAAAGAAGCTACGAAACTAAGCCAGGAGAAAACGTTCAGTTTAAGGTCCACATCTGGACCACAGCAGCAGAGAAAAGCTACGGGTAAGTAGAGAATACTTGTTGTGTTTCATTTCAGTCATTTGGGTGTTCTCCAGCTTTACAGATAATTATGTTTATGTCGAATTCTTTTTTAAAGCTACACCAAGCTCAAGAAAGTTTACAAAACTTCAGCCAAAGAAATCCATTTCAAAATTGACCCAAAATGGTGAGAAAATATTTTCTTCTTTTTAAACATGCAATTTCTACCTTTTGCCTCTCTATCGCCACCTCTGTTTGAAACATAAAATTGCAGGTTACTTTATGTGCTTATCTTGTCAAATGTCAAATGACCTCCAACTGACATTTCCTACAGAATTGTATCCATCAGCTTAACTTATAAATCATTATTATAAGTTTGACACTATGAATCAGGGTAACATCGAACTGATTTTTTTAATGTAATTGCTCAAAAACACATTTTCACAGATTGCTGTTTTAAAACCGCGTTGAACAGTAAGTCTTAAATGTATATTATGACTAATAATTGCAACTGTATGTATTTTGCTGATGTAGATGGCCTGTCTGTAAAGTCTTGTAGCACTTCAACACGAAAGTCTGCGAAAATAGTTGCTGTGGCACAAGCCAAACTGACCTTTATAAAGCCAACACAGACAGGTATATTTGCCTAATTTTACGTTCTCATTTTCAATACTGTATTTTAAATTGACTATTTACTTACATAAATATCACACGCAGTTATACCAAGACACCCGCTACCATTTGCCGCAAAGAACATGTTTTATGACGAGCGATGGATCGAAAAGCAGGAAAGAGGCTTCACGTGGTGGATGAATTATGTTCTGACTCCTGATGATTTCAAAGTCGCTACTGAAGTTACTAAGGGTGAGTGTTTTTTTATTTTAGTTTGGGTTTACTCGTTTTATTGCTGTGTACGACAGCAGTGTAATGTGTAAATTTAGGAACACTACATCGAACTTAAAGAAAATGATTTGATTGGTTGAGCCAACACTTAAATTCACGCCATTGGTTAAGCTACTGTTGCTGGGCTGGACGGGATTAAAAAAACAGCTCGGTGTGTTGAAAACACCTCAACATTTACACCTTTTGGTAAAATCACTGCTAACTGCTTTATTTTATTCCAGCTTAAAATAGAGAAGAACTGTAAGAAAGAATATTAACATTGGGAAAATTACTCGCTTCAACATTAAATTTGAGTGTGTATTGTCTAAACAGTTTAAACACTTTGATGATCATATTTTTATCTTATGGTTTTTTTCTTAGTGAATGCCTTGTCTTTAACAATGGGAAATGAAAAATTCAACATACCCAAAGCGCCAACAAAAGAGGAGATGTCTTTCAGGACCTACACGGCCCGTCAGCGACTGAACCGCCTCCGGCGAGCGGCTTGCAAACTGTTCACGTCCGATGGCATGGTGAAGGCTATCCAGAGACTGGAACTGGAGGTAGAAGCCAAAAGGCTCCTTGTGCGAAAGGACAGACATCTCTGGAAAGACATCGGTACGTGGACTTTGTTTTTCACCATTGTGGCTCATGAATTTTGCCAAATCTGCTTGTTAAGTTGTGACGTAAGGAATACGTTTCCACCTCCACTGTTCTCGAATGAGGCTACTAATAAACACATATTTATTATATCACGCATTAAAGCTAAACATTTGTAAACTCACGGTTTACACTACAGTTACCAGACTTGTGAATCTCCAACAGCAATTTTTTAATAATTTCTAAAAATAAATTGTTGTTTTGCCATCTAGTTTTTAGTTTTTCTAGTTTTTTTCTCTGTCCAGCAGAGGTCACTCTTACTTTGCAATACAAACATATCTGTCTTGTTATTTTGTCTTAATTGTTCATACCTAATATTGTTCTCAGGCGAGCGTCAGAAAGTTCTTAACTGGCTTTTGTCGTACAATCCTCTTTGGCTACGAATTGGAATTGAGGTATTTTATTTTGTATATATTAAAAAAAATTTACATTCGATTTGATGTGTGACATCCAAACTATTTCTCATCTCAGACAATCTACGGAGAGCTGATATCACTGGAAAGCAACAGCGACGTTGTGGGACTGGCTGTGTTTATTCTTGGACGTCTCCTGTGGAACCCAGACATTGCTGCTGAGTTCAGACATGCTAAAGTTCCCAATTTGTACAGAGATGGTAAGATTAGAGTTTCAGTTCTATGGCTGGACAGGTCATTTTTTACTTGGCTTGCCAATAATTTAATGGCCTCATCACAAAATGATTAAATCTTGGGCATTTAAGCTATACGTAGAATATCAGTAGATGTGTTCCTTGGGCTTGGAACCCATGAGCTTTGCCTACCAAAGGTCTAGCAACACACATATTGAAGCCTATATTTTACTTTCTATTAAATATTAGTTTTTCTTAACAAGTTTGAGTATAATAACGAAAAGCTTTTCTTCCTCAACAGGCCATGAGGAGGCGCTCTCTCGCTTCACCCTAAAGAAACTACTTCTACTGGTGTGCTTTCTGGATAAAGCCAAAGAGTCCAGACTGATCGAGCATGATCCCTGTTTGTTCTGCATGGATGCTGAATTTAAGGTCATTGTTGTTGAATTTTATATCAAATTTATGTATTCAGCCAATTAATCTAGCCAAACCGACTTCAACAACAAAATTACCCAGTTTCATCAAGGTTTGAGAAATAAATTGTAGAAGGAAGGGAGAGGGAAAGATATGCTCATTTGTAGATTATTTTATTTTTTTATATAGGCAATTCAATGCAAAAGTTAACCTTACCATGAAAAATATTTTTTACCAAAGGTTTTCACCATACTGATATCTAATATGTCAATAATTGCTGTTATAAATACCCATGTGAGGTCTCTAAGCATGATTGTTCATAGTCGGGTAAAGTGCTGTAGTACAGTATATTTGTAATAAATACATTCTGTGACAATTTATATTTCAAGTTTTGACTGAAAAATATCATTTCCATAATGGTGGAATTGCCCATATGTCCTTATTATATCTTTATTATAGTGTTAACATTCAACATGTTTTCTGTATAATATATTTCAATATATTGTGTTGTTTTTGTTAAATAAAAAAAAGTTGCAGAACTTCAACCATTCACTATTTTGTCTATACTGAAAACTCACTAATTATTGTTTATATTCCTTTAGTCGAGTAAAGATCTGCTGTTGGCGTTCTCACGAGACTTTCTCAGCGGTGAAGGAATTTTGTCGCGTCACCTCAGTCTCCTGGGCTGGCCAGTGTCCCACGTTCAGACTCCTTTGGACGAGTTCAACTTTGCCGTGAAGAATCTTGCTGTCGACTTAAAATGTGGCATTCGTTTGGTGTATGTTTGATTTGGACATTTTCAATATACCACATTTGTTGCTCATACGTGTCAATAACAAATGTCTTTATTTAATTTAATTTCTAGGCGTGTTATGGAGCTCTTTACTCTAGACTGGACTTTGTCTAGAAGGCTCCGGATACCCGCCATCAGCCGCCTGCAGAAAGTGCATAATGTTGACGTTGCGCTGCAGGTGCTGAAAGACAAAGGTGTTGACCTTCGAGATGAACATGGTGAGCCATAAAAATTCACAAATCAGCTTTGCTTGAAAGGCAAGATAAATTAGACTGCTTCGGTAATGATCTGATGATGAATTTTTGTCTTGAAGGAGCAACCGTTGACTCCAGAGACATTGTGGATGGACACAGAGAAAAGACCCTTAACCTCTTGTGGAAAATCATCTTTGCCTTCCAGGTACTAAACAAAGCTGTCTAAGAGAAAGGACCACACCATTATTTAAAAACATTTGCACATTTCATTATCCAAAGTAACCTGGGATTGATCCCTTGAACTTTGTGCTTCTAACACGCTGTTCTACCAATAGAGCTTTGGCAACATTTCCAGTAGAATTAAATATAAAACTGAAGCTCCTAGTAACTATTTTGAAGCATTATTGACAGTTTGTCAGAAAGAAAAACCCACATGTGTTGTTGACCTCTTTGTTGTCAATTTCTGTCTTCATAGGTGGAAGTGCTACTTGATGAGAACCAGCTTAAAGAGGAAGTCAGTTTCCTCAGGAAAACCTGGAGAACGAAACAGAAGCTGGCCTCAATAATTGCTGACAAGGGAGCTGTAGTGAGGAAAATGAAGACGACACAAGCGTTTGAACATTCCAGCCAGAAAGTAACACTGCTGCTCGACTGGGTCAATGCTGTGTGTGAGTTTTACAATTTAAAGGTAAGCCTTGTAAAGAAACTGTATACCAAAATATAAAACGTATCCAAAAAACAGACAGATAGATGCACTGATAATATTAATCATGACTGTAAATCCACATCACTTTAAAAACATTTGTCAGCAAAAAAGTCTTTCGTAGTATTTACGGTATCTCTCTTTTCAGGCTGAAAACTTCACTGTGTCGTTCTCCGACGGTCGCGTCCTTTGCTACCTTATCCATCATTATCACCCCGGCCATCTTCCTGCCGAGAAGATTCAACAGAAAACCACACAGACCATAGAATGTGGTCATCGTGGACGAGTGGAGCTCAATAACTCTTCAAGTGATTCTGATTCCTCATTTGAGACCTTGCCCTCGACGACAGGTAGCACATCTTTTTTTAATCTGCTGATATTCCTGTTATATTATACTGATGATTATTTCCAATATTTATAATTATAAAAGAAATAAAATTGTCACTCCCGATCAACTTGTATGTAATTATTTTGTCTATGATGCACTATAAGCTTGAGTGCTATAAAAAAAGTGCTTTTAAGTTAAAAAACACTTTTTTTTTTTTTAAAAGTTACATCAAAGTGCTCAAAGATATGAGTTGTGTGTAGCTTTGTAGTTTGCATCTAGCCGTCTGAAACTTGTGAATTATTTCTTTAATGGTCTTAACTGTGTGTCTTTTGTACCTGATATTTAGATGCTCCATCGATGAACTTCAAAGAGCTGCTTGACAATGAGAAAAGTAACTTTCAGTTGGTGAACACAGCTGTGTCTTATCTTATCGGAGGAGTTCCTGCCATGATAAACCCAGAGGACATGTCTAACACAATCCCAAATGAAAAGGTAAAACCTTTCCCTTTTACATGTTGGGTTAGCAACAAAACATTTAGGTTTGTCAAACATTATAGTTGTGTAACAGTATTAAAGCTCATTTGCTTTATTTGTGATTTCTTTTTTGCATGTTTTCATCCAGGTGGTCACATGTTACCTCTCTTTCCTTTGCGCTCGTCTCTTGGATCTCCGTAACGAAACGAGAGCTGCACGAGTCATACAAGGTGCGTGGCGAAGATACAAGCTACAGAAGGACATTGAGCTTATGCGGGTAAGATTACTATTGTTCCTCCATGTTTGATTGCTGAGAAATTTGTTAGGTGGTTTTCTTATATTGGATATGCTGTACACACACAGCAAAAGAGCCAGGCCGCCACTAAAATCCAGGCCCACGTTCGGAGGTTCATTCTGAAAAGGTGGCTGATCCGACAGAATAAGGCTGCCATCGTGATCCAGACGTTCTGGAGAGGACACGCTGCACGGGAAACGTTGAGAGTGCTAAAACGAGAAAGGCAATTCACTCTTCAGAATGCAGCCGCTACTTCAATCCAGGTGTGTTTAGGATTATCTGGTGAAATTGGGTGAATCTCATAAAGCTTGTCATGACATGGCAGAGTTAAATCTTTACTTCTGTTTATTTTTAAGTGATATATGACCTGGATAGACTGATAAATTTGAGGAGCTTGCTACTGCTTTGTTGTAAAATTATAATATTCATAAATTATAATAACTAAAAAACCTTTTTCCCCCACAGAAAACGTACAAAGCTTGGAGGATTCGAGCTCTCCTCAAGAAAAACCACGCTGCCTCTCTGATCCAAGCAGCTTTCCGGAAGTGGCATGGGAAAAAAGTTTTGGAAAGGAACAATGCAGCCCTACGGATTCAAACATGGTACAGAATGCAGCGTTGTAAAAAACAATACATGCAGATGAAAGAGAAAGCAATCTGTATTCAAGCGTGGTTGAGAGGTCACCATCAAAGATGCAAATTTCACACTTTAAAGCAAAGGCATCATGCTTCAATCACCATTCAGAGTGTGTTCAGGGCTTACCTTGTCAGGCGAGAGATATCTAAAATGGAGAAAAATGCAGTCTTGATTCAGAGATGGTTCCGAGCTTGCATTCTAAGGAAAGCCGAGCAAAAGAAGTATTTTGAGATTAAATCTGCCCTTATTACTCTGCAAGCAGCTTTTCGGGGATGGAATGTCCGTCAAATGTTGGCTGAACGCCACCGGGCAGCGCTATTGATTCAAACTGCGTTCAGGAGATTTTCAGCACGAAATAACTTCATGCATTTAAAAAGATCAGCCGTTATTCTGCAGCAAAGATACAGAGCTAAAACACTTGGAAACAAGTTAAGACTGGAATACAAGGCTCTTAAAGTCGCTTCAGTGACTGTTCAGGCGGTGTGGCGAGGAAGAGCTGTAAGACAGAAGGTGTGTCACCTCCATAGATGTGCTGAAATCATTCAGTCACATTATCGCCGATATGTGGCACAGAAACAGTTTATGGAAATGAAACAAGCTTCTGTTGTAATTCAGAGACGGTATAGAGAGTTCAAAAAAGGACAGAAAGTGTATGCCAAATACATGGAAATGAAAAAAGCGGCCATTGTTCTTCAAAGTATATATCGTGGCAGAAAAGCAAGGCAAGAGTTGCAGAAGAAAAACCAAGCAGCTATTTTGATTCAGTCTACGGTGAAAGCTTACATTTGCCGTCGGGCGTTTTTCGAGCAGAAACGTGCTGCTGTTGTCATTCAGCAACGTTATCGTGCATTTGCACTTGGACAGTCACAAAGAGTCCGTTACATGCAATTGAAGCAGGCAACTGTAACGTTACAGGCTATATATCGCGGCTCCAAAATCAGACAAAAACTGCGACGAGACAATCAAGCTGCTACCATTATACAAGCCCAGTTCCGAATGCATAAAGCACAAATTTCCTTTCTTGCCGCAAAGTGGGCTGCTATCATTATACAGCAACGATACAGAGCCTACAAAACTAGCAAATCTATGCAAGACGCTTATTCACAGATGAAAAATGCCACTGTTGTTATTCAGTCAGCATTTAGGGGAATGAAAGTTCGAAACCGCTTGCGAAAATCACACCAAGCTGCAACTGTAATTCAGTCGCGTTTCCGTGGCCATTCGCAACTTAAAAGGTACCAGAAACAGCAGTGGGCCGCATCAGTTTTACAGCAGAGATTCAGGGCAACAGTAACAAAAAATACTGCCGTGAAACAATACACAGCCATGAAAACAGCTGCATTATGTATCCAGTCGGCTTTCCGTGGAATGATGGTCAGAAAGCAGATTGCAAGAAAACAGAAATCTGCAATAATAATCCAAAAGACATACAAAGTATACAAGCAACGGCGTGATTACCTTTCCCTCAAAAAAGCCACCGTGCATATTCAGCAACAGTACAGAGCGATTTTAACCGCAAGGCAACAACGTAAAACGTATTGCTCCTTGCGAGCAGCTGCCATCACTTTGCAGTCCATGTACCGAGGGATGAGAGTAAGAAAAGAGATCCACAAAAGACACAAAGCAGCCACTGTGATTCAGGCATTTTACAGAATGTACAGAACCAGAGTGCCCTTCCAAGCTATGAGACTGGCCGCGCTGGTCATACAGAGACAATACAGATGTCACCTACAGAGAAGAGAGACCAGGGAGAACTTTTTAAAGTTGCGGCATAGCGCAACGGTAATTCAGGCGATTTACAGAGGGAATCGTACACGGTGTAGTATTGCTAAAATGCGTTGTGCTGCCACTACCATTCAAAGGAAGTTCCTCGCTTACAAAGCAAGGAAGCGTTTTTTGTCCATCCGTGCTGCAGTTAGATTCTGTCAGCGACACTATCGATCGGTTTTAGCAGCAAGGAGAGATCGGAGATATTATCTTGCTAAACGCCAAGCTGTTGTCGCCATCCAAGCGGCTTTCAGAGGAATGCAGGTCCGCAGGCAAATCCGCAGAGAGCATGCAGCAGCAACACTTATTCAGTCCCACGTGAGAAAGGGCATTCTCAAGTTGCGCTTCCAGAGACTTCAGTGGGCAGTCAATACAGTTCAACTACGTTTCAGAGCTAATAAAGTTATGAGGCATGAAATGGCAGTACTGAAGGAAAAGAAGCATGCCGCTGTGATTCTGCAGGCTGCGTATCGTGCCATGAAGTCCAGACAGACTTTAAAGCAAATTCATCAGGCTGCCACCATCATTCAAACAACGTTCAGGGCTTATAGTGCTCGTAAGCGGTATTTAGCCATGAAATATGCCGCCGTTGCCATCCAGCAAAGGTTCCGTGCCAGATGTGCTGCACAAACGCAGAGAAAGCATTTCCTTGAAATGCGTCATGGTGCCCTGGTTCTTCAAGCATACTTTAGAGGCCACAAAGTTAGGAGGACACTTCTACTTCAGCATCAGGCAGCTGTCTTGATTCAATCATACTTTAGAAGACACAAAGAGATGGTTAAGTTCCAAGCCATGAAGTTGTCTGCCGTACTTATCCAGAGCCATTACAGGTCATACGTTCAAACTAAAGCAGATCGTGAGAACTTCCTACATTTGAGACGATCTTCCATAGTCATTCAAGCAGCTTTTAGAGGATATTCTGTCAGGAGGCAGGTAACAGACATGCAAAAGGCATCCATCATTATACAGGCTATGTTCCGAATGCACCAGCAAAGATCTGCTTTTAAGAGATGGCGTTGTGCAGCCAGGGTTCTCCAGCAGAGGTTCAGAGCTTTGAAACTCAGAGACGAACAAATGCAGAGATACCAGCAAGTTAGGAACGCTGCAGTATGCCTGCAAAAGTCCTTCAGAGGCATGAAGGCAAGAAAATTTGCCAGACGGACCAACGCTGCAAGAACCATCCAGTCCTACCTAAGAATGTCAATCCAACGACGACAATTTTTGAAAGAAAAGGCTGCAGCAACTGTAATACAGTCTGTTTACAGAGGCTATTGCACCAGAGTTCAGCACGCTAAGATGCAACAAAGTGCGGCGGTCATTCAAAATTGGTACAGATCGCATAAATTGGTCCAGAAGGAGCGGGATGGTTTCTTAGCTGTTAAGCAAGCTACACTAACCTTGCAATCTGCTCTGCGTGGAATGCTGGCCAGGAGGCTTGCGAGACAAAGGTGGGCTGCTATCAAGATCCAGTCCGTGTTGCGTATGCATGTATATCGCAAGCGGTACGTGATGCTCCGTGCAAATGTTGTGAAGTTGCAAGCTCATTACAGAATGTTGGTGGCCCAACGAAGATATCGCAGATTGCAGGTTGCAGCTGTTACCTTCCAAAAGCATTACAGGGCTCATAAGGCCAAAAAAGAGCAGAGATGTAGTTACCTAAAGACCCTCCAAAGCATAAAAACGCTTCAGGCCAGAATACGTGGACATGTGGAGTACAGAAGATTTCAGCGACTGAGGGCGAGCACCATCACAATTCAGGTAATTCACTATGCAGTTGTCTTCTATATTGCTTTGCGTTGTGGTTGCATTTCATTTTACGTTTAAAAATGTATATTTAATTTACCAATTACATTTGAAAAAAAGCTAAAGAATAACAGAAAATATTTGGTTAATGTAACCCAGTGGTATCTTGAGATTTTAATTAAATTACCAATTTCGTTTCTTATTTCTAAACAGGCACATTACCGAGGAATGTTGGAGAGACACAAGTTTCAGCGACTTAAGGAATCTGTATGTGTTATACAGAAGCATTACCGAGGCTTCCAACTCTGTCAAAAAGAGCGTGAACAGTTCCTTCAACTACGAAGGTCTGCTGTTGTGATACAAGTAAGGCCAAAATTTTACTACTTTTTTTAGTGGTCTTTCGAGTGTCTTGTATTGCAAGCCATGGGTGTTTGTGTGCAGAATGATTGTTTTTGTCTGCCTAGATAAAATAAAGTATTAAACTTTATTTAACGTTATATATTAGGATTTTAACCTTTTAATGAAATGACTTTAGCATTTAGAAATATGAAATTTATTGCAATGCAATAGCACTCTTTGCATGTTTTTCTTTATTGCACAAAAAAACAATTAACTTCATGAATATATGTACTGTATATTCAACTTAATTGAATTAAGTTAGAAAAACTCATGCTGTATCATTTCTGCCTTTGTCTGTTCATAGTTTTTCTGTTACATTTGCATAATGACTTTAACGTTCAATTTCTCTTCGGTTATCTTTAGACAGCATTTCGGGCTCATCAAACACGACAACTTGCTGTCAAAACACAGGCTGTCTGTAAAATTCAGGCCTGGTTCCGAGGATGCCTAGCTAGACGAAACTACATCCAAAAACGGGCTGCTATCACAACCATTAATCGATGTATCCAAGCAAGACGCCAACGTTCAAGGTAACAAATACACATATTTTAATATATATTTCACATATTTTCACTTCTGTGTATGCGACTAGTTGTAGTAATGATATGACCGTTTCACCTCTCTAATAGATTTCAGGCAGTCCAGCGCAGTGTCCGAATCATTCAACAAAGATGGAGGGAAACTTTGAATGCCAGGAAACGGAGATCTGACTTCCTGAGGTTTAGAAAGTCTGTTATATGTATCCAGGCGTTATGCAGAGGCGTGCGAGTGAGAGATTCCATTCAAAAGGTATTTTTTTTATCTTGAAGGGAATAAGCTGTTGTACCATTGAGTATTTCTATTATAAGATTGTATGTATGAAAACTTACGCCTTAAAAATGGGGCAGAATTTCACCTTCAGTTTGTGTAATTTCCAGTACAGCACTGGCTTGTGCAATTTTGTAGCCGATCTGTAAATACAAAGTCTAAAGCTTTAATTTGTCACATTCTTGTTTGACCAACTTTAGCCCCTATTTCGGTAAATCTAACCATTTCAGAACAGGATTCAAAGTCCATTAGTTCATATAGTTGCTCAGCAGTTGTTTTCCTACAATTGCAACAAACAAAACATGTTATATAATCAATATTGAAAAGTTCAAAGTTTTTCTTTTGCTCTGCTTATCAGGTTCTATGCTGAATTTTAAGACATTAAAATAAATTGCCCTTTTTTTTTACATTCTAGCGTTATACTTAAGCTTTGGACGTAAAAAAAAAATTTCTGAAACTTTTTGAATATAGTATCTATAATTCAACTTTAAAAACTCACTAAACTAAAACTTTTTTTTTTTTTACAGCAAATTAAAGCTGCAGTAAAGATACAATCAGCTATTAGGGGCTTTACCCAGAGACGACAGTATAATCAGCAAAGATCCGCTGCCGTAGTTCTACAGCGCCGTTTCCGAGCCATACAGCTAGCCAAAGCTGAACAAGAGAAACTAAGGAAGCGATGTCATGCTGCTGTCTGTCTTCAGGCTGCGTGTCGCGGATGGCTCGCAAGACGACAGGTGAGTTGTCCTTTATGAATACCAATTGATGTTATTTCTGTAAATGTTGGTGAGTAGTTGACTAATTATTAAGTCAATTAGTAATCATTTTATTGTAATTATATTATATTATGTTATATTTATTATTAGAGTAATTATTTGCATTAAGGTTTTAACTTGTGATGCTAAAAATGCTAAGATTTTATGTACTTTACTTATTCACCTAACAGGTAAAAGTAATGGCTTGTGCTGAGAGACGTCATCGCTTTACCGCTGCGGTTTACCATCATCTCTGTGCAATAAGGATTCAGAGAGCTGTCCGTGCACACTGGACTCTTAAATTAGCCGAAAGGCAGATCTCTGTGGTCCTTTACATCCAGGTATGCTTGACTGTTTAGCGTGCTTTTTTATTTCTTTCAAGTTTCAATCAATAATTGATCAAAATCAAAAAACGAAATATTGAAACGGGAAGTTTAGCAGGACATTTAAAGTGTATAAGGTGTAGTTATGCCAAATTTGCTACGTTGGTAATTTGCTTCTGTTTAGTAATAGAAAGTAAAACGTGAATTGTGAACTGCGTTTTTTATCATCTACATTTCTTTCCTGTCCAGCAATGTTTTAGGGCAAAACTGCAGAGAAAGGGATATCTCAAAGATAGACAAGACATCATTAGGACACAAAGAGCAGTGAGAACTTGGTTAAATCGGCGTAATCTAGCAGCCGCTGTAATCCAACACGCAGTCAAGACGTTTCTTCTGAGACGTCGTGAGGAGAGACAGCAGCGTGGAATAATAAAAGCGCAGGTGTGGTGTTTTAAATTAATGTTTTTGCTGTTAAACTATTGACAAAATGCATTATGCATTGCACTCATTTGGGACATGGATGGGAAAGATGAAGAATGAAATTGAGTGTAAAGTGTGCTGCTTATACATGAATTTTGTTTCACATCTAACTAAAGAAAATTTACGTGTTTCTAATCTTCTCCAATAAGGCACTGTGGAGGGGACACTGCTCAAGAAAACACGACACCAACAAAGTCATCACCGTCAGGCGACGGTTCAGAGAAGTAAGTCGAAACGTAAAGGAAGAGGACAAACTGTGTAACAAGACCACGACTGCGCTGAGCTACCTGCTTGGATACCAGAATTATGCTTACATTCTTGCAGCCTTGAAACATTTGGGTAAACTGGTTTTATCACAGTCAGATGGTCATAACAGTGTTATAACATGATAATTAACATTGTGTTTTTTCACGGTTAAAGAAACTGCCACCAGACTATCTTCAGAGTGCTGCGAACGGCTTGTTGAAAGCGGAGCGACGAGCACCATCTTCATTTTGATGAGGAGCTGTAACAGAAGTGTGCCTTCCATGGAGATCATCACTTTATCCATCCAAGTCCTTCTTAACTTATCTAAAGTATGTTGACTAATTACATCTTATGATGACTTGACTGTATTTTGTAATGTATTATTTTATACAGTTAATCAATATTTGTTCAGAAGAAACCCTAATAGAGCCAACAGCCACGGTATTGGGTTCCAACTTTTTAACAAATTTGGGAATCAAACCCAAGAGTCATAGAACCAGTTTCATGATCTAACAGTTGGTATGTTGTATTTTATAGTATTAATCTTTTTTTATTTTGTTCTTGCAGTACAACAGAACCATCGATGCAGTTTATGATGTGGAAAATTCGGTGGAAACACTGCTGGATCTCCTGCAGATCTATCGAGAGAAGGCTGGAGATAAGGTGGCGGAAAAAGGCGGCAGCATCTTTACCAAAGCCTGTTTTCTCTTGGTTCTCTTGGTCCAAGATGAAAGGAGAGCAATGGTGGGTAATGTTATAGCATTGATACACGTTAGATAAGCTCTTCAGAATCTGGTGATACCATGGCAGTAATTTGCAAGCAACTTTAATATTAGACTAGTGTTAGGGTCAATGTAGGTGCTAATATTGAAATTATTGTCTGTAATAATGAACATTTATGGCACATTATTGTCATTGTACATTCTGGATACTGTAGCTCAGTATTAATTACATGAAAGTTACAGGCTTCATATCTTTCATTGTTTTAATGTCTGTGTGTAGGAGGTGCGAAAGCTGCCCAAAGCTTCAGATCGCATTCGCAGCATCTGTCGTCTTACGCTTAGAAAATGCAAGATGGATGCCGAGAGAACAAAGGTCAAACAGAAAATGAACGCCTCTCTTAATGGAAGTTTCCTCCAAGCCACTCCTCGGAAACCAAAACCGATAGCCAGGTACGTACTTGTTCCTGAATAGTGTGCAGTGTTTTCTTTTCATTTTAAGATGAATTTTAAGATGAAGATTAGTTGAATTTGATGCTGAGCAAATGGCAAATCAATTACACTTTTTTTTTCTAATTATACTATACATTTCATTTCATATTATCATTTATTCATTTCAAAACCTGTGTATGAATCTTTCTTCTGTCACACATAACACATAAGAAGATATTTTGAGAAATGAGAAGTAGTATGAGAAGTCAATGATCAATGATCATGTCAATGATCGTGTTTTTGATGACCAACAAAATTGAAAATTCTGTAATTTACTCATGAGTAAATAAATGACTGAATTTCTTGGATGGACCAAATGGAGATACAGAGTTAGGAAGAATGTTAGTATATTGTTATGGTATAGCAAAAAGATTTTGATATTGAGAAAAATTGTCGTTCATGTTTTAGGTTTGCTCCAGACTGGGTTCTGCGACGTGACAAAATGAAGGACATTGTGGATCCTCTGCGTGCAATTCAGATGCTGGCAAACGCTCTGGCTTTAGTGCCTTAAAAAAATGTAAACTGAGTCTTTCACTTTTGCTCGAAATTGTGTGTACCACTTTGACCTTGTACATATTTTGTAACCTTTTGTGTGTTGTATATAATTTAATACGTTTTAGATGTTTCTTGTGGTTGATCGTTGATTAGCGCATGTAAAGTCTCTCTTTAAATGCTGTAAATATGAAAAATAAAAGCGGTGCAGTTTGGAAATTATTTTAGTTTTTGTGTTGCCACGGCTTTTTACCATTGTTCCTGTGCAGGTTTGTTTGGACAGTTTTATAAATTTATAATATAAGAATTAAGAAAAAACTCACCCTTAGCTATCATGTAGACGTTTTCAATGTTTCAATAATTGTATTTCTCAGTAACTTGCAGGATCAGATTGGATGGGTAATTGCTGGGTGTGTATTAAAATTATTTCCTCCAGAAAGAACAGTCATTTTAGAAATTAAAATTAAATTAATTAAAGCATGTAAACCGTAATGCCATTATTGTCATCTTGTAATTATGACATGGGGTGAACCTAGTATTAATAGGTGAAATCAAATTGCTTGTTATCTCAGAATCAGATTATTAGACTTCAGCCTTGTTTTCACAGGCGGGGTCACATATGATACACTTATTACCTTTATTAAGAAATCCAGGATGGACAAAACTGAATTGTGGAAAAAGAAAATTATTTGACCATTTAGTTATCATTTATTGTTTGTTTTCATTTAATTTAATTCACACCCCGGCACATCTTGCCATATATACACTGTCGTCTGAAGATGGAACTGCCGTGTTTTGCTTTTTTGATTCCTTGACATGCAAAGGTGACGTTATTCATGTGGAATATATAGTCTTTGTCTTTTAACAGATGTTAACAAAAGTGTTTATGAAGAATTCATTATTGAGCAAATATTAAAGTTTCTCTGAAACAAATAAAACAAAACAGCCATTACCTTTTTTCCAAAAGATCAGTCATAAACGGTAATAACAGTGTTGGGGCTTGCAGTGAAATGAGTTTTCAGGCTTTTTCAAAACCCTGTGTGATCCACAGTACATAACTGAAATGTAAATAATGCTGTACCCACTCACTTCACTCCCAAAACTAAATTCTGTGCATTAAAACTGCATAACTTGCCAAAAAATGAGAACAATGCATAATTTTATCTTATATTCTTATATTTATTTGTCTAATAGCTATAGACTTCAAGATTGTAAATTGTGACGGTCTACAAACAGTTGATCAACAGTAATAAAAGAAAAATAAAAAGACAGAAATTAAATGAGGACAAATGTTTTATTTTGCTTTAAGCAATTATTTATTTTGTCATTCACACTCAGGCAAAGTCATCTTACCATATAGACACTGCTGTCTACGTTCAACAGTGCCTTTTTTCCACCTTTTGCCCGTTTTGCACACAAAAGTGATATGATCCAAATGTGGAATGTAAATTTTTTGTCTTCCACCAGTCATCAATTCTATGTTCCTTCGATCCATTTCATCTACGGATGCTAAACAAGGTGCTGAAACAAAAATGTAAACAAACCAAATCTTAATAAAACACGTCAGTGGTCATTGTATGAATATATTCCTGACCAAAACTGCCTTTCACTTGTAGTAATTTTTTTGCAAATACAGTCACTCATTAGCCAGAAACAGAAGGAAGGAGTGTTTATAAAAGAAGTGGGTTTTTTATTTGTATTTATTTATTTTTTTCACAACAAAGAACCTTTAGTTTAACTAAAACGTTTTGTGGATTTTAACCATACAGGCAAAAATGGTTCTTCTATTGCATGAAGCACAATTATTTTTAGGAACATGATTAGCTGATTGGACAGTGTGTCAGTACTTACCTACACACATAAAATTTCCTTTCCACCTGCCTTGCTCACAGGTCAGGTAGGGGTCACCCTCCAGTTGGTATGTTTTAAAGCAGGTGTAGTGAACTTTTTCCCCCAAGTTATATTTAGTCTTTTTTGAATCCAGCGTCTGTGATGTGTCTGCATTCTTTTGGCTTAAGTTTGGTGGTGGCTCACATGTAGTTTTAACTGAAGAAAAATAATAATAATATTTTCCTAGTTTTTATTACTTAAGATTGTTTTCGCTTAACATGCGATATAATGTAATCAAGAGAGCCTTAATTGAATGCTTAAAGGCCTCTAATTTTTTCTGTCTTTGTATGTAAGAGATGTTCTTGTTTATTGTTGTATATTTATACATTTTACTGTTAAGTTGGTGCATTTTCACACAAAAATCGCTGGCACAGTACTAAAAATGGAAAAGCAAAGGAAACATGGCCTTACCCATACATGAAGGAAATGGGCCACTCCATTCTCCATCTGCCTGGCAGGTGATGTCATCTTGGCCTTGTAAAGTAAGTCCTCGTCCCTGAACACATGCTAATTTTAATCTATCACCAGGTTTGTAGGAAACCTCATGATCAGAGTGGACCTCTACGGTCATGTTTGCGAGGTTTGCAACACATTTAGTATCTAATTAAACAAAAATGTTTGCCATTAATGAATCAATAGATAACGTGGAATAGATTTTTGTGGTTTGAAATATAAAGCAGACAGATTCATTTAATTTGTTGAGTAGTTAAAAGATTTGTCTTTACCTCCGCATTTTGGATATGGATTGTCCCACTTTCCACTAGATTGGCATTTAATTGCCCGTTGGCCGTACATCTTCATGTTGACATCAGTGCATTTGAAAACTAAGACATGTCCAGATGTATAAGGTGGATTGATTTCTGGATGTCCCATTAAAATCTGAACATTTTTGAGTTCCTGCTCCTGACATGTGGCTTCTGTAGAAAATTAGCAATATGGTTTTATTTTCACACAGCAATATTCAAACACAAATTCTTGTGTTATTGCAGATAAAAGCTGCTATAATTTATTTTAATTACATCTTGTATGTTACGCTTATGTTATCTTTAGACCACAAGGATAAATAAAAATTTAACCCTTATTCCTACATTCTAGTTAACATAAAATGGCTTTAAACTTATTTGTTTAACCTGAAAATATCATTTTTATATTAAATTGTAAAGTTAGGTGTAGAGCATATCAAATGTACATTTCAGGTAGCCTATGGAATTATAAATAAACACCACTGTTATGCAATGATTCATGTTTATATAGAAATAGCTTACCGTCAGCATTTGTTGAGTTGTTCATCATGACCATTAACAGAAGAAAGATGAATACTGTAGCGTACTTCATTTTGTTTCTGTATATCATTATAAAAGTCAATTTATTAGTTAAATTAGTTAAAGGTAGTACATTTTTGTGACATGTTCATTGATCAACATATTATAGATGCAGTCATTTTTGTTGCAGGTCATGTAAATTTAGAGCTAAAATGAATAAGTCCCTAAAACAGAAAAAAAACAGGCATTACCTTTTCCCCAGAAGATCATTCATAAACAAGACTAGCAGGGATATGAGTTTTTCCAAGCCTGTGTCCAGCTGATAATGCTGTACCCACCTGATCCTTTTCCCCACCCTGCAAAACTTAACTTAGAACTGCATAACTAGTAACTAGTAAGTGGTACAGTTTGGAACTAATTTGATTTTTTATTTTACTGTAACACATAAAACATTAAAAATAGTGCCACAAATATGTTTAATGGCAAACAGCAATAATCTTTGATCATTCTATTACAAGATGTCATAAGACAGAGTTGTTAGTGTTAAATACATGTGTGTTGCTTTGCCCAGTGTGGTTGTTGAATTCACAATCCAAAATGCCTATTTTCAATTATGAAAAATGTAATTTAGTTTTATAAACTAAAGGGAATTTGTATTCATAAATGTTTTAACTTTCTTTTACAGAATTCAACATTAATCATTATCTACTCTGATATATTCTTGTGTCTTTAATAACCATTATTTACTCTCATATATTCTGGTGTTGATATTAATCATTATAATAACATTAATCAGTAAAACAATATTAATCACTATTTGCTCGTATATATATATATATATTCATAGTCTTGTGTGCTTGTATGAAATGCTTGCCAGTGGAAATTTACCAAGGAAAGAGAAGGACCGGTATAACCATATGTGAAATGAGCTATCTTAGGTCGAAGTGCCCTAAGCACTCCAAGTCACTCTTAACCCTGAATTTGTGCAGACCAAGATCTATCTTTGCAGACTAAGCAGAAGATAACAGTGACCAAATATGAGAAGTTTTGAGGGATAGACGGGTTCTTTCTGTCGTATTGCTCGATGGGGGAACTCCTTTGATTGTGTAAATGATAGGGACAGATTGAACCCAGAGCTCTGCATATTTTCTTCAAGTGTGATATTCTTCAATATATTTTTGATTGTTAAAATAAATCCTTTTAAAGATATTTTTGAGTCCTCCTTCCTGAATAAACGAGCACGCGGACTTGAGGAATTAAATGCCAAGTCCAACAATTCATATAAAAATAAAATATGGTTCTAAAAGGTTGTCTTTTTTTGATGGTGAGTTAATAACGACAGAATATATTTTTTGGGCGAACTGTCCCTTTAAAACAAACCTGGTTTGAAATCAGTTTCTTCATGATTAGCGTAAAAACCGAACGGTGCCTAACAACAGAGTATCGCGAGAGCGATTAGAATATCTACAAACCGCACTGCTCTCGCGGTACTTAGATCGGTCTCTGTAGAGCCAAAGGAAGTGAAACACTCCTCGTGACGCAAACACACCTTCCGTTCCACCTGCACGATCCATTCTGCGCATGCGCGTGATAAGAAACCATGAATCACGTAATTACAATTTTGTATTAGTATGGGTAATAGGCTAATATATATAATATATTATAGGCTAATACATCTATCTATATAATCTAAATGAGGAAAATAATCCCTTCAATGGTGTTTACAGAAGACAATAAGGAACATAATATGCATTTCTGCCTAGACTATCTGCACTTACATGAAGAAAGAACTACAAACAAACCTGGGGAAACGTTATAGAGTATTTCAAACTGACAATGGAAATTACTTGAAAGAACGCGTAGTGTGCACACAGAAGTGACATGAGACCAGTGGTGGACAGTAGTGAAGTATATTTACTTGAGTATTGTACTTAAGAACAGGGCAAACTTCTCTTTTCTTTCGCCGTGAGTGAATGAAAGTGTCGCGGTACAAAGGTGCGCACGCGTGGAACAGATCGTGCAGTGTCTTAAATCGTCGCAAAACAGAATTATCATTTGCGCATGCACGTTTTCTACTACGTCATTATGCGCATGCGCGGACGGATCGTGCAGGCATCCAGGATCGTGTACTGACACTTGTCATAGCGGGAAATCTGAAATTACTCGACAGCACCTGTTTGTAAAGAGTAAGTGTTGTGTTTTCTTACCCCTCCTTCATTGTTAGTATACCCTTATCATTTTCTAAACGTTAAAGTAATCTTGTTTGCTATTTCAATGGATTTGTCTGTTTATAATTAACGTATGTTTGTGGCATGTTAGGATACAAAGTCCTGTGTTATATTTATTCTGTTGTACTGTGTAACTGCCGGGTGTATGCGTTATATTGAACTGTATATAAATCTTTCGAACCAGTTGTACACAGAGTATAGGATGTGTATTTTACTTCAGATGTTAAACCTTTTTTAGTACGTCTAACGAATGAGTGTTACTATAACTGTGACAGCGTTACAACAACACCCGCCATAAAGACAGCTGTGACAAATAACCTATTACTTACTGGTAAACCTAAGAAAAATAAATATTATTTAAGTATAGTTTTGATAAATGTGCAATTCTCTCTCTCTCTCTCTCTCTCTCTCTCTCTCTCTCTCTCTCTCTCTCTCTCTCACACGCACACTCTTAAATAGTCAGATATCCAGGAAAGACAGAAATGATGAATTTTGGGAAAAAGTGTTTTATTTTGATATGCGCCTCTGATCATTTAGAAGCTGTGCAGTTTTAGCAAGAGGTTATTTCTTTTGTCATACACACTCAGGCAAAGTCATCTTACCATATAGACACTGCTGTCTACTTTCAACAGTGCCTTTTTTCCACCTTTTGCCCGTTTTGCACACAAAAGTGATATGATCCAAATGTGGACAGTACAGTCTTTGTCTTCCACCAGACATCAATACTATGTTCCTTCGATCCATTTCATCTACGGATGCTAAACAAGGTGCTGAAACAAACCCAAAGTACTTTAGTAATAAAAGTACTAATAGTACTTTTTTGAAGCTTATTAGCCAGGAATCAAAAGGAATCAAATATTCATTATTTCCAGCTTAGTCTAATGGGGGAAGTTTGGAAATTAGGATAGCAGAAGGTGATTTTTGAGAGACACAACTCGACTGGCTAATGCCTGTTTCCTTACAGTGTTGTATTGCATAGAATTAGGTGAAAACTAATGACCCTTTCTATTATATACGAAGGATGTATGATGGAAACTTATCTGTATAATTATTGTATATGTATTGCATGATTAGCTGATTGTATAATCGGATGAATAAGCAGCTGTTCATACAAAAGTGCTCATTGAGTTTATGTATGGCACAGTGTGTCAGTACTTACCTACACACGTGAAATTTCCTTTCCACCTGCCTTGCTCACAGGTCAGGTAGGGGTCACCCTCCAGTTGGTATGTTTTAAAGCAGGTGTAGTGAACTCTTTCCCCCAAGTTATATTCAGTCTTTTTTGAATCCAGCATCAGTGATGTGTCTGCATTCTTTTCGCTTAAGTTTGGTGGTGGTGGACAAAAGGTCTCTGGATAAAAATGACATTTTCATTTTCTCAACTTCAATAACAAAACGAGACAAAGCACGCACAATTGCACATCATAGTCAAAATGCTCAAATCCGTTGTTCTACCAAGAAAACTATTAGAGCAGGTTGACACACTAAAGCACTAAACACTAAAACAAAAAAAAATAATAATGGAGTATGCAGGCTGTTAATTTATTATTTTATTAAGTTTTAATCATTTTTAAATGTTAGCCAGAGGCAAACTATTGTTGTTAATGTGATGCACAGAGATCTTTATTAAATCCTTAAACTATGGGTCTCGACAATCTGTTAAGCATAATCTGGTTCTTTATATAAAATAACATATATTAAATAAAATGACTGAAAATACCCTTTGTTGCCTTACCCACACATGAAGGAAATGGGCTGCTCCATTCTCCATCTGCCTGACAAGTAACATCATTTTTTCCTTGTAAAACAAGTTTTTGTCCATACGTCTGAACACATGATACTTTTATCCTTTCACCAGGCTTGTATATAACTCCAGAATTATGATCTCCCACTACGTTCATGTTTGTGAGGTTTGCAACACATGTTGCCTCTAATTGAACATAAAAATGTGGTCATTCCGGTGTTCTTTACATAAACAATTGAACATCTTTTTCTCCGTTCAGAAGCTTGGCCTTACCTTCACATTTAGGAAATGGATGACTCCATTCTCCATCTGCCTGGCAGGTGATGCCTTTGGGCCTCTTATAATCATCCCTGGTACATTGCATGCGAGTTCTATCTGGTCTCCTGGTTTGATTGGACCATCATGACCAGATATCCGCTCCACTTTGATTTGCTCTGTCTCATTTAGTAGACATGTTATCTCTTGAGAAAAGAAAAATATTAGTCACATCATGTCTTTCTTTTGAACAGTTCACACTTCCTTTTCATCATCATTACCACCATTAATCAAGTTGTTATGTGCATGCGTTTCATTTAGAAGCAAAGGAATCAGATATGGCGGAGTGATAAGTGATAAGCACCGCACTTCCCTTTCTAAGACTTACTAACCCCATTCACACAGAGTGTTGATCCAAGAAAATTGCAGAAGAATGTAAATGCAAACACATTCTGCGATTGATTACGCAACTGATCTTGTAACATTTTTGTAAATGTCCTGTAATGCACACTGTTTGAACCAAAGGCAGAACATTGCCGTAAGTGGTGTGTCGCAGGGGTGATGTATGTGTCAAATCCTGATTTCGTGTCTTTACAGGATCTTTATGGGATGTGTGTGAATAAACAAAATCAAGGGGGTTTTAGTGTATAATTCATAATTCTTCAAAAACCTTTTTTCTGTGAAGCAACAATGCTTCCCACTAAGCCACTGCGCCATTTAGTATGCTTTTATTTTTTTAATATAAAGAAGTATTTATATTATTTATCAGGGCTCGAAATTAACTTTTTTACTTGGTAGCACTGGTGCTCCCAACTTCAAAAAGTTAGGAGCACCAGCAAAAATTTAGGAGCACCCACCAAAAATTTATGAACACCACAACTACAAATTGTATATTAACAGATTTCTTTAATTTGAAAACGACACCAATCAACACTAATAAAAAACAGCAACAACAATCACTGAACAGGGCTCGAAATTAACTTTTTATCTTGGTAGCACTGGTGCTCCTTACTTTAAAGAGTTTAAAAAATTTAGGAGCACCCATCGACAATAAAGAATAACAGACTGCTGCTCAACTAAAGCAACCATGTATTGCTTATGGCCAAAATGCTAATGGATTGACAAAAAATAGTACCAATTTAACCATTAAAACATGCATGTTATGTTTATTATGCGTCATGATTTCACGAAAAACACATTTTCCATTTATAAAACCTAAAACACCCCACATGTTATATGCTTAAAGGTAAATTAGTCTCCCTCCAGTTGTTCCAAACCTGTATAAGGTTTAGTTACTAACGTTTATTAAATTTCTTCTTTGTACTAAATTTATACAGGTTTAAAATAGTTGAAGTGTGAGTAAATAATGATAAAAAAAGTGTAAACTATCCTTTTAAATTGTATGTGTGAGGCGAAAGTTCTCATATCACACTGTCAATCATCTCTTCTGCACTGACTAAACCCTCAAATGTTCTCGTCATAACCTTCAGAGAAACTGTCGAAACTACATCACATCATGTTATGCTTATATTGCGTCTTCTGCAGTGTCTTGTGCCTGAGCGCCGTGTTTCATACCGCACAGCTGAGCACCTGGCGACTGCTGCATGGCTGTGAGGGAAGCACGAATGCTTTTTGAAGGGGTTTGCTTGTGAATGTATTTAAAATACAAACCTCCATTACTATACAGTCAGTTGCGGTACAGTCGCGTGGTGCGCGCTCTCAGCTGTAACCCGTGCCGTATGAAACACAGTGCTCAGGCACGAGGCGCGGCAAACTCGTCTGTCTAGCGCGTTTTAAAAAGCAATGAAAGTAGCACTGAACATACTCTGCCGTAATGACCGATCGCTCTGTAGAGAAATAAAACTGGTACTACAACAAAATATGCAGTCGCACAGATGCTTCCAAATATTATTTGAGATCGCAAAGATTAAATTTCGGTCGCATGTGCGACCAAAATGGTCACAATTTTGAGCCCTGTTTATTTATTTATAGTAATTGGTTTGTTTTACTGTAAAAGATATAAAAGATCCCATGATAAAAGCTCCTATGATAATATCAAAATGTAAAAGAAAGAAAACCTAGAAAGAATTTATATAATATATTTACTTATAATATTGTTTGGGATCCTGATCATTTTCTCACCATTTTATAAACATTTGCTAAAGTTAATTAATAATAAAATTGACAGTGAAGTTTAAAACACAAATGATATGTGACCTTACCTTCACATTTAGGAAACGGGCTGCTCCATTCTCCATTTTGCTGGCAGGTGATTTCTTTATGTCCCCTTAAAATCTGCCCTTTTTCACATGAAAATTGCAGTGTGTGTCCATGTCTAATTAAATCTCCATAATCGGGGAGCCCTTCGACTTTCACATGTCTGTCAGGGGGCACGTCTGAATCACAGAATATCTCTAAAGAAAGCAGAAAGACATTGACAGGAGTTAAAGAGTTGAACTATCGTCCAAATGTTTATAGTCACTTGAAACTTTTTTTAATGACCACATAATCATTTATTTTGTTAAAAAAACAACTTTATGCTAGACAGAGTGTTTCTACTTTGATGATGCTAAAATATATTATAGTCTTTTTTTTATTTTAGATTTATTTAGTCACAGACATATTTTTTATAGTTTTTATGTTATTTTAATGAAACATTCTATAAAAAGGTATTTAAAAAGATAAAACAACCGTGTCCAAAGCTAAAGACATTTTGTTGTAAGTTAATGGAACATGTTTATTGTTACTGTGATAAACCAGTGATCTGTACCTTCACACACAGGTAACTGATTGTCCCATCCACTTTGACGACATGTTCTGGTATCAAAGCGACTCATGATCTGGTAGCTTGGAAACAAAATATGTTTTGATCGTAAATCACTTTATTAGTACTTTCTCACTTTTTGTTTTGTCTATGTAAAGTGCTCACCCATCTTTGCAAGTGTACTTGATGGTTGTTCCTAAAACAAAGCCATCACCATTCAAAATTGTGTATCGGCCATTTGAAATATCTGCAGGCAGCTCACAGCGCTTGACTGATCATGGTTCACAAACACAAGATTTACAATTAGTAATTCAGGATCAGACTTTAAAGAGTTATTGGTCTATATCTTTTATATTATGCAAATGATACAATTGAAATTAGGTTAGAAATGTACTTGTTTATACATTACTGCCAAAGACTCGCACTTGTGACACACACTAGTGGTAAACCACATTTTTATGTACACGTGACATTCACTTTATACTCACGTGTACATTCTGCAGGACGCTTCCGACTCCATTTGCTGTTACTGTTACACATATAAGAGATTTTCCGCAGGGAGACATAGCCATGATCACAGGTATAGTCTATTTCATCACCATGACTGTAGCTGGGTTTAACGGAGGCTTGTGAAACTAATGCATTCTGTACTTTAGGGGGCTCAGGACAGCCTGTCAGACAAATAAAGATCCACAACATCAATGCCAAATGTCAGTCACAAAGTCATATATGTGGTATATTTTGTCAGTGTCAAAACAATTCGTTTAACAACATGATTATCCTAACCTGACCTCTACTTTGCGTTCTTGTCGGTAATTGTGTGTGTAATGAATTGAAGTTTAAACAAATAATAAGAAAAGGTCTTACCATTCTGTGTTGTAGCATTAACAATGAAACATATCCATAGGAATAAAATAGCTAGACTTGATCTCATTTTTTCTCAACTGTTTGTTGACTCAAAATGAGAGATGAAGAAATCTGTCAAATGTAGTCTTTAACAAAGTTAATATTTGCCAGTCCTGGGCAGGACTTTTGTCTGTAAGATGTTTAGTTGGAACCACATGGGAGGTTTTATAAAAGGTTTTATAATCAAAATAATAGTTTAAAGTTTTAAAAGCCAAACTAAAGTAAGAGATGTAATTTATGCAATTTACTCATACTAAAAAAATTGCATTCCTCAAAAATTCACGAAAAGTTCAGATATGTTGTATTTACTAAAAGTAAACTTAACCATTAAAGTTACTTACTAACAACTTAAATTGTGTTTCTTAGTCATTTCAAGAAAAAGATCAAGAAATATGTAAATGTTTGGATTGTGATTCTTGAAATTGAAGTGAAGTTTAAAACAAATCTTTAATCTAATTTGTTATGACGTTAATTCTTATTAAATTACTAAACAGCAGAATGTCAGATTCTGTTATTTCATGATTTTTCTCTCATATGCCATAAAACACACCAAATTGATGTTATTTGTGTAGCATACAAAGATCACTTCTTGTTTGCACACAGTATTTGTTTAGCGGTGCCACAGTTTGCTGAATAAGCAAAACAGTATTTATGTTGATAACTGGACCAAGTTCTGTAAAAACTAATGTTGTCATTATTCAAAACAACTTCATGTTAATTCTCTCTCCAATTTTTTAAAAGAAATAGTAAACATATGATATAGTCAGTTTTGTGGTGAGTTTTATCAAGTCAGTGTACAATTGGTCTATCAAGGGTTTTAACCTTTACACACTAAGAGACTCCCACCAGACTGACCTTGTTTAAAGTGCACAAATATATTGTTCAATAGAAATAAATGTCAGTTATAATACTGTAGCTTACAGTGCTGTTGTGTCACCAAATAATAACTATAGTTCTTTTGTGTATTACTTTTGTTTCACCCTTTTTCTTTCACTTTAATGGCTTTTTGAGCCATTATACTTTGCAGTGACCACTTTTACATGGTAAAAATTTTTGTAATACATGTACACATGTATAAACAATTTCACACTGATATTGATTACCTCTGTCCAATACAAAGTCAGTCATTTTCGATTTTGCGAATACAAATTTTAATACTGGTCCAATGTATTCTGTAACCAAACTTGGTGAACGTTATGTATTCTTGCACTGTTTTGCTGTTTGGCGAGTCAGTTAATTTATTAAGCTGTATGTTTGGTTATGGTGGCTAGCTAATCGCATGCAGTATGTAGTCTTCCGAAATTCCTATTACCAGCTAATTCGTAAAACTACCATCAGGCACAAAGGGACAGTTTGTACCTTATCGTAAGGTGCTGTTACTTGAACATTTTGATTTGTAATTTACGATAATAGAAAGTAACCTTTTAAATACAGCATTACAAAATCCTTGTTTTAATTTGACAAGGTATTTTATTATACATGGGTGTAAAATTCCATCTTAAATATTTAGCCACATGTAGGCTACAGTAAACTTTATGGCTATGCATATGAAATCAAAACAAAAGTTATTGACGTTGTATTTTCTGGTATTTTTGAGGCTCTTACGATGCTGAAAAAATAATTGCATTAATACTAATATAAGTCTGTACAGAAGGGGGGAAGTTTGTAAGAGTGGGAAAGTTTGTTTTAAATCAATTCAAAAGTAGCATTGAACAGCTAATCAGATTTAGTTTGGGATATGGACTGTTTTCTCAGCTGATGTTTATAGACGTAAACCTATGACTTAAACGTATGAACTTCATCTGAGGTTCTGTCTGAGAGTTTACTTTACAAGCATTTCATTCTGCTGTTTGTCAAACACACTTGGTGCGTTCCAAACTGGATAAATCCAAGTGGGAAGTGGGAACCTTCATAGCCGCAGTCCATTCATAGTGTAGTCTTTTTTACGGGATAATCCAGAGACATAAACCAAAACGCAGGCAGAAATGCTCAGAATTGCAGTGGCACTTTGCTAGGAATAAGAGTTAACAGAGTTTAATGATACAGGAGAGACCAGGGTAATAAGACACAGTCCAGGCAAAGGATTATGGTAAGTGTAGTGTGGTAAAGTGACGGTGATCCATCAGGCACTCTTGTGGACCACAAAAGACTATACTGAAAATTAAATGGAGATGGGTGATAATAAATGTTATAGTCAGTGTATTATTTTAAATGTTTTAATGTCAAGCTTTATTTTGAAACATTGTTGACAAAGAAATAGACATCTTTGTAAAATCATATAACTGTAACATGAGTGTATAGATTGAAGCAGCAGCATGTGTGTGTATTTGCCATTGTAGCGGTGTCCATCCTAATGCTCTGCCTGCAAGCAAAGATGCATTATAAATACATCATAATGAGTTAGTAGTTCAATATATTTTAACTAACAACACTTAGGAAAACATACATTGTAAACACAACTACTGTACATAAAAACTTGTGGCCATACAGTATGATTCTCTTGTTTGTATTTATGAACAATATCTATAGATTTTCAAACTCTAAATGAAGTGTTGTCAAGCATAATTAAATGCCATTCAGTCGTGTCATACTTATGGTTACCATTAAGTGTCTTTTCTCTACATAAAATAACAGAACAATAATTGTTAGTGGTCATAGTCGCATTACCTCATTGAAAACCTTGAATACCTAAAGAAAAGGATAAAACAATATTTATTGCCATAATATTGATCTTGAAAATTAGTGTTCAAAACACTCATAGAGTTAAGTGTAATCTCTTGAATTAACTATTAAAATCCTCTCCTGATTGAAATGCATCTGAGAAGATAATCCTGAAGTTTAATGAACTTTAAACTACTGTAGACTAGGAATGACGTGATCTCTTTTTTAAAACTTTTATCTCACGTTTATAATTTAAGTGAAATATACAGTAGCTATATAGATGTTATGTACAAGTAATAAACTTACATTTATTTTCAATTCTTAAAACCCCATCAGAGCAGAAAGCCAACACATAAGGTAGTCTCACAAAACTTCCAGCCTTCCATCCAGGGTTACAGTTAAATATATGGTGTTTGTCACTGTGCCTTACATAGTTATCTGGGATGGGTTTTATTTTGTACATCTTATAAATGTCAGGTGTAATTTCGCAAGGTTCTGTGAGAGAAACAAAATCTAACTGGTTAGACACCCAATGATGTGAAACACATAATTAGAGTTTTGTTTAAAAGATTTTAATATCATTAAATTTGTGATCCGAAACTCACTCAGACATTTTGGAGGTATTTCCCATTTTCCATTGTGACACTTGTAATTTTCTTTTTGTTTGTTCATTACATAGTAAGATTGGCAAGCGTAATTAACCTCTGTAATTGTTTTGTTAACCTGATTCTTGACAATGTAGTCTCCATGTTCAAGATATGGTGGAGGTGGACAGGTCTCACCTAAACGAATAAAAAAACATAAAATACATTTTAATAGATTTATGAAATAACTTAAAATTAAAATTGAATTTTAACCAAAGGTGATTCTTTAGCAAAACTGCAGTTTTTTTTTTAGCACATTTTGAAAAAATGCATAACAATTTTAAAGTTTAACTACTGTTAACAGGAATTTGACCACTAAGCATATAATTGTAATTTTACTCACTGGTGCAGACAAGCCTCCCATGCCATTTTCCTTCTTGACATTAAAAAGCTCCTTCTGGGATTTTATTGTACGGACTTTGCAGCTGTATCTCAGTATCTCAAAGTTAGTGTATGTATTTTTTCATTTAATAGAAATCATGAGTTGTCGCGTTGGTTTGGAACATTCATCTATCCCTAAAAGAATTCAAACAGTGATGCAACATATTTTAGATCATGTTGTAAAAACGAATATTATTATTTTTTTCAGACATGTATGGAATGATAAATGAATTTGGGCTTACTAATGCATTCTGGATAAATCCAGGTATTTTTCGTCACATTTAGCAATGTTTCTCCCCTAAACATAAATCCTTCAGCACACCTCATAGCTGCACTGTGTCTCTATGTGAATATTTCCTTATATACTCTGTTTCATCAATCAGACTGGCATTGTTTACTATCGGAAACGGCTACCTGAACAAAAAGCTAACAGACATAAGAAGAAACAAAATGAAAAAATTAACATGAAAGGATCTTTTTTTTTCATCCAAAATAAAAAGTACAGGAGTTTGTGTCTTATGTGCATTCATTTTCAATACTTGTAATTTGTCAATTTCACATTCTATTGAAGTAACCATATGGATCATAAATATGATTGTCTTGTGGAGCTCAACATTTCTGAAGCAAGACTGAGATTCTTTAAGTTTATTTCATAATGAATTAAATAATGTAATGAATTGAGCAATGTTTCTCCATGTGCTCTTACCCTCACAACTTATCTTATCCCATTCCCCATCATGCTGGCATTGAAATGATCTGATGTTTTCATTGCTCCAAAATATCCAATGTCTTTCAGAGCAGGTAACTGTCACAGTTTCTCCAACTTTGAAAAACATTTTTCCATCTGGTTCGATTTTTAGTATTCCACTAGTTCTCGTTTTCTTGAGTTCACAAGTTGTTTCTGTTCATAGCATAATTATGAAATATTTGATCATGTTAAACTCCTTAAAACTACCATAAACAGTCAATACAAATATACTGAATTGCCAGTTGATTATATGTAAACCTATATTGTTATTCTTTGTGTTGCAGCATCTCAAAGCTTTGTGCATTGGGCTTGAAAGCAGTGCATTCAATAAATTCGAGTTAACAAATCAGGATTTGCCAATGTTACTGTGGTCTCATATTAAAATATCTTTTGTGTGTCGAAGTTATTCAATAAATTAAATTTCAAAGAAATGCTAAAAAAAGTCTTACCATCCTGGGTTGTAGCATCAATATTAATGCATATCCATAGGGATAAAATAGCTAGACTTCGATCTCAGACATGTTGGTGTTAGAAATGAAGAAATCTGCCAAACAAAGTCTTTAACGGAGTTAATATTTGCCAGTTCTGGACTTTTGTATGCAAGAGCAAAAACCTATCGTGTTGTTTCAACTAAACAAGCTTTATAGTGTATAAGTTTTATTATGTTAAAATCCAAACTAAAGTAAAAAAAATACACATTAAAACTTCATTAAAGAGTTAATGTTGGGTCAGACCCTTGTAAACTCTAATCACTTTAATTTGCTCAAAATGCAAAAAACTTGACTCGTATCAAAAATAAAATGTTACTTAGTCATTTTAAGAAGTTCAATAAACATGGATCTTTTGTGATTCATAAGATTAACATTTGAAATGTATCTAAAACAGTTAAAAAATGCCAATAATCCACATAAACTTGTAATACATGTACACGTATGTACGAAACTTAAAACATATATTGTTCTCATCGCCCTGAACTACTTAAAGTCAACCGTTTTGATTTTGTGCATGTGGTGATCTTTTTAATGCTCTTCATGGGAATTCATGTCACAAAATTTAGTCAATTATGCCAAGATGTTAAAGATTTTAAATTCTGAATGATATTTTGAATAATTTTGCTATGGTGAGGCAATACATTTATGGGGGTAAGAAGAAGCAAGATGTGTCTTATACGCGTGCATTGAGTGATTTTCATAAATCTTGAGCTCTATGTTTGGTAATGGGGGTTAATCACCTAGATCTGGTATTGTGAGTCACGGTGCTTTGTGTCTGAAGCACTGTACACACGACCCTAAAGAAAAAAAATAAACTTTGTCCATGTCAGTCTCCTATCGGTGAGTCTCATGATTGATCTGATCTATGTTTGTCTGTTTTTTGTCTTGTTGATTTAATAGAACAGCACATGGGTCAATAGTGCTGAGGTCAAGTAATATATAAGAATTCTTTACTTGTATTGAATCAATAGAGAGAGAATTCATCCACACAGACATATAATAAGCAAACAATAATTGTTTAATCATCTATACTAACAAGCTTTATTTTGAAACCTTTACAAGAAATAAAGCATCATAAAGAAATCACATAACTAAAGCAGCAGCCAACATGCACACATGTGTATGCATGTACAGGTTTATGAGGGACAGATTTTCATTAAAAAAACATCTTGTAACAGCATTTAACATGGGGTTTATAATTTGAATGGTTTATAATTATGTTGTGCTTGAAATCAATTAATGTCAGATTAATACATTAAGGATCTTCGGGAGATTAAGATACATTGTAGATACATTGTAGATACATAACAGACTTGTGTAGATAAAAAGTCATGGTTATATGGTTTGTATTTAACAAAAAATTGTTGTATATTCATTATTTCAAACGAAATGTGAATAAATGAAATCAAATGGCATGTAATAATGTCACATTATAGTTTAATCACAAAGTGTCTTTTTCCTCTTCATTAAATGCTAGAACAATATAACATTCGTTGTGATATTTCATAGTTTCATTACCTCACTTCCCACTCATCCAATTTTTTCCGCTACCTAAATAAAAGAATAAAAACACAATTTATTTCAGTAATATTAAACTTATTACATTACAAATGGCAATTCCAAGGGTATAAGAAACATTCAGTTTGATCATTGTTTAGAAACTTCTGAGAGGAGATTATTCTAGAGTTTAAGGGGCTTTAAACAATTGTAGACTGAGGATGATCTAATATTTTTTGAACTTATCTCAATCATAATTAAATTGAAATATATTTTAAACATTAATATCAAATTCAGTGAAACATGCATATGTCCAAACACTGTGATTAATGTGGGTGTGATAATGGACTGACAGATGAACTTACATTTTTTTTCAATTGTTAAAGCCCCATCCTTGCACGAAGCCTTCGAAGAAGATGGTCTTCCAAAACCTCCAACATTCCATCCATCTTTACAGTGAAGTGTGAAATCTAGGTCACTGTGCCTCACATAGTTATCTGGGACTGGTTCTATATTGTACATCTTACAAATGTCAGGTGTAATTTTGCAAGGTTCTGTGAGAAAGACAAAATCTAATTGATTAGACACGCAGAGTAAAACTATATCATATTGGGATTAAAAATAATTAGTAAATAGATGACTTACTCAGACATTTTGGAGGGGTCTCCCATCTCCTGTGCTTACAAGTGTAATATTGCTTCTTTTTGCTGAGCAGAAAGTAATTTGGGCATTTGTAGGATATCTTTGTGATTACACCATCAGCATCAAATTCCTCAAAGTCTACGTGTCCATCTTCAATTAAAGGTGGTAGAGGACAACTCCTGCCTAAACAATGACAGTATCACACGCATCTTCATTTTGAGAAGTATTTGACAGTTTATAAAATAAAATCTTTTTCACTTTACCAATATGCCCATTTGTTAGATGAATTTCCACATTTTGCTTTTAATGAAATTATCAGACTTAATGAGTTTCCCATGTTTGGATTTTTGTTTGTAGCATTTTGTGTTTGCTCACTTTTGCAGTCAAATGTGCCATTCCATTTTTCATTTTCACACATCAGAGTTCCTCCAGGAATTACATCGTATGGTGTTTTGCACTTGTATGTCAAAATTTCGTGATTGTTGAATAATTTCTTTTTCTCATCTGACAGGGTCACAAACCGCAAGTTCTTTGTTGGTAGGTTACACCGAACGTTTTCTGAAATCAAAGTAAATAATTTGTTTATTTATAAGTAGTAATAAAAGCAAAATCTAAAAATATTTATATATAGAAATTTGTGATTTTGACTCACTCATGCATTTTGGGTAAATCCAGGTGTGTCCATCACACTTAGCGATTGTTTCCCCTTGAGGTTCATAGTCAGGATCACATTTATAGTGTACTGTATCTCCATTATAATACCTGCTCTTATCTTGGGTTTTATCATCCAGTTTGGCATTGTCTAGTGTTGGCCTTGGACAGAAAACTACCAATAAATGAGGGGGGAAAAATCAGAGAAATCAGAAGTTTAGTAAAACACTAATGTCTTAATTACAATATTGTATTACATAAATAAATGGTGGCAGCAATTGACTATTATTAAAAATAAAGCAATTAGCAATTATTAAAAATAAAGTGTTCATCATTAGCTCAAAAATAGTGACCAAAATAGTGATATGCTTTCTTATATTTGTATTGAGCTGTATCTCCATGTAAATATTACCTCTTGAATTTTATATACTAGAATGACAAAATGACTAAAATGACTAAAGTGCTCATAAATGGCGACAACAATAAAAGGTTACCTTCACAAGAGGGTGCTTTCTCCCAACTTGCATTGTTGCAAAAAACCTTTTCTTTTCCTTTTATTGTAAAATTTTCTCGACATGCATAGATTACATAGGATCCAGAAGAATACACTTTAAAGATGTGAGGTTTAGAGATGATAACCATATTTTCAACTTTAGGAGGACTGCCACAGGACTTATTCACTAAAACAGACATAAACTGAGTCATTCATTTATAAAATGTGACTTGCTATATTAGTTTCGCTAAATAGTATGATGTTAGCATGATGCATTATACACCTTTGCACATACAGTGGTGGCTAAAAGTGATGGAGAATTTATGTTTTCCCTCTTCATTCAAATATTTTAATAATGATGCATAAAAATTTTGTTTTCATGTTGTATTTGGTGTGTTTAGTGCATGTTGAAGCTCAGCATTGCGAACAACTGGAGAGGGTTTGGTAAAAAACGCAAAGACTAAAAGTTTATAAACAACAACTACTACCACGAGAGGATCAACAAAAATATTGTAATATTTGCTTCGTTTACTGTGCTTTTTTGTATATTCAAATAAAACCTGTATTTCCTGCCGTAGTTGGCCAAATAATTTTGTTCAATAAACGCCTAAAAGTTTAGTGTTTGATGTATTTTGTACTATACATCTCATAATTTGGTGTTGTTTTTCTAACCTAGGGGGTCATTAAATCCAAATTTTGTACAAATACGCTCCCTGAACATCACTTTCAGCCACTACTGTATAAAGTTTTTTACAGAACTTTCATTTGTAAAAGGAAATTGATTGTACAATATGTCAACATTGAATGACCAGTGACTTTTTAGTACACCTAAATGTTAATGTTTATCCAAAGCAGCTTACAAATGAGAAGTATCAAAATCATTTTGGCAAACAAAGAGCTACATTTTGATAATGTATGGTAGTGTTACTACTGTAATGGTACCGTTATCATGGTGAGGAGACTCAGATTCACAGCTTGGGGTATCCCATATCCCCTTGTTACAACTAATCAATGTGCTTGATGTTTTGTTGCCTTGATCACATACAAGTTGTGCTGATTGTCCAGGATTTGTTTCGTTCAGATGTCCATTTTGAACACTGGGCAAAGCTCCGCATTGGTCCTCCTCTGTAACGGCAACATAGACATTCATAAACGTTCACATTCAAGCTGAAACATGGCATACAGAAACGCACTCACCGATACATTGTGGCTTATTAGACCAAACGCCATTCTTGCACGTCGCTGCTTCCCACCAGTCCCCTGAATACGGTTTATAACCAGTGTTGCATGAATAAAAGATGTTTTCATCTTCAGGGGGGTCTCTGCATATGAATCCGTTTTCCAAGGCTGGTGTTGTGCAAGATCCTTTCTTTTCTGTGAGGAATGAATAAATGCAATCTCATAACTACCGACTTCGACAGGCAGTTATGTGACGCTTTGATTGAATGATAACAGCTTCTTGATAACATGAAATGAAAGGGTCAACAAGCTGTCACTTGCCAGTGCAGGTCTGTATGCCTGTCCAGTTGCCCTCGTGATTACAGGTGATTACTATGGGCTGTCGTGGTTCAAATCCAGAAGGACATGTATACGTTATTTGTGAATTGACTTTGTATTGGGGATTTTTATACTCTGCATTTAGGATGTTTGGTGCTTCACAGAAAATTTCTGGAAAACAAATATCCATCATAGTAATTATTGGAATGTAAATTATGTGATGTATCAATAGCACACATTGTGACACTTGATAATTATTTCATACTGTACCTTCACACAGTGGATTTGGTGTCCAACCAGCTGTTGTACATGTGGCCTTGTTTGCCACGGGACGATATTCAGACAAACAGTTATAACGCAGTTCTACACCCAATTTAAAATTTCTATTGAAGTTACCATATGGATCATGAATATTTTTGTCTTGTGGAGCTTGACATGTAATCTCTGAAACAAAATTGAGATGTTTTAAATAATTCATAGCGAGTAAAATAATATTTCTGGAAAACAAATATCCATCATAGTAATTATTGGAATGTAAATTATGTGATGTATCAATAGCACACATTGTGACACTTGATAATTATTTCATACTGTACCTTCACACAGTGGATTTGGTGTCCAACCAGCTGTTGTACATGTGGCCTTGTTTGCCACGGGACGATATCCAAACAAACAGTTATAATGCAGTTCTTCACCCAATTTTAGATTTCTATTGAAGTTACCATATGGATCATGAATATTTTTGTCTTGTGGAGCTCGACATGTAATCTCTGAAACAAAATTGAGATGTTTTAAATAATTCATAGCGAGTAAAATAATATTTCTGGAAAACAAATATCCATCATAGTAATTATTGGAATGTAAATTATGTGATGTATCAATAGCACACATTGTGACACTTGATAATTATTTCATACTGTACCTTCACACAGTGGATTTGGTGTCCAACCAGCTTTTGTACATGTGGCCTTGTTTGCCACGGGACGATATCCAAACACACAGTTATAACGCAGTTCTTCACCCAATTTTACATTTCTATTGAAGTAACCATATGGATCATAAATATGATCGTCTTGTGGAGCTCGACATGTAATCTCTGAAACAAAATTGAGATGTTTTAAATAATTCATAGCGAGTTAAATAATGTAATGAATTGAGCAATGTTTCTCCATGTGCTCTTACCCTCACAACCCGGCGTCTTATCCCATTCCCCATCATGCTGGCATTGAAATGATTTAGTGTTTTCATTGCTCCAAAATATCCAATATCTTTCAGAGCAGGTAATTGTCACAGTTTGCCCAACTTTGAAAAACATTTTTCCCTCCGGTTCGATTTTTACTATTCCAGTTCTGGTGTCCCTGAGTTGACAAGTTATTTCTGTTGAGAACATAATTATGAAAATTATAATAAAAAAACAATAAATTGAGGTCAGCATTGAAAAATGACTGGAATTGTGTTTTTCTAAGCAATACCACTTTTGGCAACATAAAGAGATCTCAGTACTGAGGCGCTACTACTACTGTCAAGGATTACTGGGGAAATATTATGCCACCTAATGAACATTCCTGAGTCGAGCTGAAATTGGGCTAAAGGTTTATAAAGTGTTTCCTTACACATGTAAAAATATAGGGAACAATATACTGTATTAATATGAAGGATTGATTTTTTGCACTGTATTGCTTTGTGATTTAGTGTTAACGGAATTATTCGTCAGATAATTAAGAATACATCATTTTTTTCCCCCTTTCCTTTTTGTCAAGATTTTTTTCAGGCTCAATCAAAAACCAAGACTTGGCAATTTTTATTTTTCAGATCCTAGTAAGATCAGTTCATGCAAAATGTATACAAAAACAAAGGAACTTTAAAAGCTTTTTTATCTGTTGCAGTAGTTTTTCTTCTTGTTAACAGTTAAACATTACCTTCACATTCTGGCTGCAAGCTCCAGCCATATTTGGTGCATTTTGGTGTTCCCTGTCTGGGCTTGTATCCAGTCTCACATCTATAATGTAATGTCTCCTCTTTCTTGTACTCTGTCTTCAACTTACCAGTCATAAATTGTATTTCTGGTGGTTCGCACGTTATGTCTGAATGAAACATGGACAAATACTTAATAACTTTGAATCTGCGCTACTGAGTGAAGATACTGACCAGGAGATGAAATTAACCTATACACTGTGGAACAGTGCCACTCCATTCGCCGTTGTCCTTGCAATAAATGTCACTCTTTCCATTTATCTTTTTGTCAGAAGACTCGCAGTCAAACTGAATGACTTCGCCATAAGTTCCCTCTTCTGTGTTGCCTGATGCAGTCACATCCCCTTCTACATAAACTGGTGGGCATTTCACCACTAGGAGATAATTGGGGACAGATTTAGTAATGCTTTTGTGTATAGAACACCTCAATCAAACATAATTTCAATCAAAAGTAATAAAAAATGGTAAAAAGTCATGTTAGCTTGACGAAACATGGCCTGAAATGTAAAAAAACCCCTGAAAACCTTGAAAGTTTACAGATAAACAATATGTTTCTATTATTTTAACATGTTGGCATGTTGTAACATGATGCTAACATGTTTTAGCATGTTGCATCTGTTTACTAGAAACACTGTGAAATAATAATAATAATAATAATAATAATTAGTTGCAATAATAATAGTAAAAAGGTAAAAATAATAAAATAAATTAAATGTAATGTAAGTATGTTGTTGGCTTTGTCATCCTACCCTCACAAATAGGGACAGCACCATCCCACCCATTGCTCCTGCAGGTTCGTTGATAAACTCTACTTGCCATGTCATACCTGTAAACACAAAAATACACTTTTAAGCATTAAACCCAAGATTGCAAAATCAAGTCAAAAAAATAGAAAAAAATACCCTTTCTTGCAGGTATATTGCACTGTTGCTCCAAAAACAAACTCCGTGTCCGTGTCTAAAAGTTTAAAATCACCGTTTGGCACATCCCCTGGGTGACCGCATTTTTTCTCTGCAGACAAGGTTTACTTTGCATGATGAAATGTTATATCTGAAAATATTACGTTTGTAATCAAATTATTGATGTGTTCACTGTATTGTCTCACTTGTGCATTTTCGATCAACCTTCTTGTCCCATTTTCCTTTATCACATGTGAACTTATACATGCCGGTATAGCCTATGACGCAGTTAACTTTTACTGATTCCCCATCACTGTAGGAACGTTTCTGAAGTGGTTCTGTTTTTTCCAATACAATGTGTTCTCGAAGACATTCTGACAAGAATAAAAACATATACTGTACATGAAGACATCAATTTCTAACATTGTTAAAAGCCATAGACTTTTTATTCATAGTTTATAAAGGTATCAACGGGCATGTAAAATGGATATCAGTGTTATGGGAGGGACGATATTAAAATGAATTATAGCTATTAAAAGAACAACAACAATATGAGGATTTTTCAAGGAGCGTAAACTTACCTTGACCTTGTGCAAAGGTTAAACAAAAAGCCCAAAAGGTAAAGCTGATGAGGTTTAAGGGAACCCCCATGTCTGAGTTTACTTCACAAACGTCCGTAGCTTTTTGGATCTTTTCTCTAAAACTTGCCTCTGCTTGGGGATGAATCCAAGTTAATAATTAACCCAAATCAAAAAGGTCTGTCAGCCTTGAACCAGAGCGCTCTGTTCACACAGAATATTTCTTGCAAAAGAAGATATCTGAACGACTTGTCGTTTGGACATCTGATTCCTGAAAGAGAAGTTAAATTACTTGCCTCAACATTTATGCAACACTAATGCCAAAACAGCAGGAAGCAAAGAGCGAATTCCAAAATGTCCAAATATTTTTTCCTCTGTCCCCTGCAGCTTTATCCTGTTAGTTCTTCCTCACTGACTGCCTCATGAACTTTATGATGTTTGATTCCAGAAGAACAGTGTTTGATAGAACATTTAATCTAAAGTGCATTCAACTAGTAAGACAAAAGAACTAATATTTTCAAGTCATAGGACAATGCAATACAGCTATTGCAAAATGTGTTTCTCGCTGACATAGCGCAATATCTGTTAAGATTGAGCAATTTATTGAGTTAAGGGTTAGAAAAAAAGTGTTTCAATTCCACACAAATAAAATACTATCATGTCTGTTGTCCTGTATGACCCTTGTTCTTATCTCACTCTGAATAAATATTTCTCAATTTTTACCGTAAAAGCAGGATGCAATTTACTGGTTCTTACAGTGTGGACTTTTGGTAAACACTAAAATCAGGTCTTTGACTTCATTTGTATGTTTGTCTGTAAATAGTTTATTACAAACTATCTACGTGAACTTTGATGTAGACTTTTAGACAAGATCATTTAATATTCAGTTGCTATTACCTTTTTACCCCTTCATAGTGTGCACTTTTGACAAATACTGTATATAAATAAGGTCTTTGTTATGCAGACGTTTAATAATACATTTATGTATTATTAGTATGCCTGTTAATTAAAACATATGCTAAATACTGTATGCTAGCCTTTTAAATAAAACATATAAATGGCCTTGCCAGCTAATCTAAATAACTAGTTTTTTTTACAGTTTTTAATTTCAACACTAGGGTAGGCACAGTTTTTCACACCTATGTATTTGCACATAGGTTCTAACAATAACCTATAAAGATAATTTAAATTCATTATTATTATTATTATTATTGTAATGCTATGGCCTTTGTACAGCAATGTTTTCTTACAGGTTAAAACTGCCTACTCAAGCTTAAAGTGATAAAGTTAGGCTTTTAAGAGACTTGGATCACAGAGACTTGGAGCTAGGGCACCACCAAGAGGTCACATAGATTTTTATGTAGCTTGAGATCAAAATTACCATTCAGGTTTATACCAGTGATTCCAACCTTCCAATCTTATCTCAAGTATATCAGTAACATCATCATCGGCAATAAAACATTTTTTCTCCTTACTTTTTTTAGTAAGATTGATAGCCTACATGTTTGCACATGTGGCTGTTAAACGATTATTCGCATCCAGAATAAAAGTTTGTGTTTACATGATAAATACAAAACACATAACATTACATAACAAAATCACACGTGTGTGTATATATATCTATTTAGATAGATATATCTAAATTTAATCTATTTATTTATATTTACCAATAATCAATATTTTATATATTCTGTAATATATGCATGTATGTGTTTATAAATACAAAATTAATTTGTACAGTACGCAGACATATATTATGTAAACACAACTTTAATTCTGGATGCGATTAATCGTTTGACAGCCCTAAAAAATGATCACCTGGCAGGCTGGCATCTGATATGAAAAAGTATTAAGCATTATGAAAGTTTTAACACAGTCATCTCTGTAATCATGAGATGAAAGCATGGGTAAATCACAGCTTGTAATGTGAAATTTTATTTTTAAGGTAAACATTGACATATGATATGTTTACTTAAATATCTGTAAAAATAACCGTTTTGTTTTTATTTCACGTAAACTAACTAGACTGCTATGTTTAGCTATTTAACCTATACATTTGCTAAGGGACAACATTTACATACACCAGTGTCTTTAATGAGCTGTCAGTTTATTTAAGTGAAACAACAGAAACACTTCATTAAAATAATTTAATCGTGGTGCTTTATGTGCACATACTATTTTCATTTTGAGGTCAAAACCTCATGACATACCACAGTAAAGTAGTATTTATAAAAGTTTAGTAATTATTGTTGTTTAGTAATTACTGGCCACTTTGGCATTTAAAATTGGTAGTGAAATACAATTCAGCCTTGTTTAACATGAATAAAATGCAAGTAATGTGTAGAACAAGTTGAATAAAAAAGCACTAAACCTGGTTTTATATGTTAAAATGATTTAAAGCAATGTTGACATTTTTGTGACATTGTCGTATAAAATTTAACATGAGTCACATAAGTATATCAGTGCTCAGTACCAACAAAACTTTATATATTTAAATATTTAGTTACAATATCCTAGTTATGTTCTATATCACCTAAAGAAAAATGTTTATTTTGGTTTCATCATATCAAAAAGATGTGTTTACCTATAGATTATTTTCAGGTGGATAGAGCGTCAGTTTCAGAAGGCTTTAAATTTTTACTAATCTTAACCCCATTTATTAACAAAATATTTACAAATAAGCCTTTGACCAAAAGTAATGATTGGACTGAAATCTATAGAGAGAGAGAGGTTGCTTAATTTTTGCATGACATGTTTCATGAAATTGAAGTAAAGTTTATTTAAAACCTGAAGTTGTTTTGAATAATGACAACATTAGTATTTACAGAACACCATAAATACTGTTTTGCTTATTTAGCAAACTGTGGCACTGCTAAACAAATACTGTGTGTAAACAAGAAGTGATCTTTGTATGCTACACAAATAACATCAATTTGGTGTGTTTTATGGCATATGAGAGAAAAAACCATGAAATAACAGAATCTGACATTCTGCTGTTTGTCAAACACACTTGGTGCGTTCCAAACTGGATAAATCCAAGTGGGAAGTGGGAATCTTCATAGCCGCAGTCCATTCATACACTCTAAAAACAGATGTGTTAAAAATAACACACAGATGTGTTGTCCCTAACTGACACATCTTTGTGTTCATTTAAAAACAACACATTATGTGTTACTTTTAACTCAACTTGTGTTACTTTCAACTCAACATGTGTTTTCCCTTTTATGTATTTAACACAAAATGACACATTGTGTGTTAAACAGTATAACACAAAAAATGTGTTAAAAAATAACACATCCTTTTTTAGAGTGTAGTGTAGTCTTTTTTACGGGATAATCCAGAGACAGGCAGAAATGCTCAGAATTGCAGTGGCACTTTGCTAGGAATAAGAGTTAACAGAGTTTAATGATACAGGAGAGACCAGGGTAATAAGACACAGTCCAGGCAAAGGATTATGGTAAGTGTAGTGTGGTAATGTGACGGTGATCCATCAGGCACTCTTGTGGACCACAAAAGACTATACTGAAAATTAAATGGAGATGGGTGATAATAAATGTTATAGTCAGTGTATTATTTTAAATGTTTTAATGTCAAGCTTTATTTTGAAACATTGTTGACAAAGAAATAGACATCTTTGTAAAATCATATAACTGTAACATGAGTGTATAGATTAAAGCAGCAGCATGTGTGTGTATTTGCCATTGTAGCGGTGTCCATCCTAATGCTCTGCCTGCAAGCAAAGATGCATTATAAATACATCATAATGAGTTAGTAGTTCAATATATTTTAACTAACAACACTTAGGAAAACATACATTGTAAACACAACTACTGTACATAAAAACTTGTGGCCATACAGTATGATTCTCTTGTTTGTATTTATGAACAATATCTATAGATTTTCAAACTCTAAATGAAGTGTTGTCAAGCATAATTAAATGCCATTCAGTCGTGTCATACTTATGGTTACCATTAAGTGTCTTTTCTCTACATAAAATAACAGAACAATAATTGTTAGTGGTCATAGTCGCATTACCTCATTGAAAACCTTGAATACCTAAAGAAAAGGATAAAACAATATTTATTGCCATAAAATTGATCTTGAAAATTAGTGTTCAAAACACTCATAGAGTTAAGTGTAATCTCTTGAATTAACTATTAAAATCCTCTCCTGATTGAAATGCATCTGAGAAGATAATCCTGAAGTTTAATGAACTTTAAACTACTGTAGACTAGGAATGACGTGATCTCTTTTTTTAAACTTTTATCTCACGTTTATAATTTAAGTGAAATATACAGTAGCTATATAGATGTAATGTACAAGTAATAAACTTACATTTCTTTTCAATTCTTAAAACCCCATCAGAGCAGAAAGCCAACACATAAGGTAGTCTCACAAAACTTCCAGCCTTCCATCCAGGGTTACAGTTAAATATATGGTGTTTGTCACTGTGCCTTACATAGTTATCTGGGATGGGTTTTATTCTGTACATCTTATAAATGTCAGGTGTGATTTCGCAAGGTTCTTGCTTTGTCCATGTCAGTCTCCTATCGGTGAGTCTCATGATTGATCTGATCTATGTTTGTCTGTTTTCTGTCTTGTTGATTTAATAGAACAGCACATGGGTCAATAGTGCTGAGGTCAAGTAATATATAAGAATTCTTTACTTGTATTGAATCAATAGAGAGAGAATTCATCCACACAGACATATAATAAGCAAACAATAATTGTTTAATCATCTATACTAACAAGCTTTATTTTGAAACTTTTACAAGAAATAAAGCATCATAAAGAAATCACATAACTAAAGCAGCAGCCAACATGCACACATGTGTATGCATGTACAGGTTTATGAGGGACAGATTTTCATTAAAAAAACATCTTGTAACAGCATTTAACATGGGGTTTATAATTTGAATGGTTTATAATTATGTTGTGCTTGAAATCAATTAATGTCAGATTAATACATTAAGGATCTTCGGGAGATTAAGATACATTGTAGATACAAGATACATTGTAGATACATTATTTCAAACGAAAGATACATAACAGATGCATGTAATAATGTCACATTATAGATAAAAAGTCATGGTTATATGGTTTGTATTTAACTGATAAAAAATTGTTGTATATTCATTATTTCAAACAGAAATGTGAATAAATGAAATCAAATGGCATGTAATAATGTCACATTATATGAGTTTAATCACAAAGTGTCTTTTTCCTCATAGTTTCATTAAATGCTAGAACAATATAACATCGATCGTATGGGATATTTCATAGTTTCATTACCTCACTTCCCACTCATCCAATTTTTTTCGCTACCTAAATAAAAGAATAAAAACACAATTTATTTCAGTAATATTAAACTTATTACATTACAAATGGCAATTCCAAGGGTATAAGAAACATTCAGTTTGATCATTGTTTAGAAACTTCTGAGAGGAGATTATTCTAGAGTTTAAGGGGCTTTAAACAATTGTAGACTGAGGATGATCTAATATTTTTTGAACTTATCTCAATCATAATTAAATTGAAATATATTTTAAACATTAATATCAAATTCAGTGAAACATGCATATGTCCAAACACTGTGATTAATGTGGGTGTGATAATGGACTGACAGATGAACTTACATTTTTCTTCAATTGTTAAAGCCCCATCCTTGCACGAAGCCTTTGAAGAAAATAATCTTCTAAAACCTCCAACATTCCATCCATCTTTACATTGAAGTATGAAATCTGTGTCACTGTGCCTCACATAGTTATCTGGGACTGGTTTTATTTTGTACTCCTCATAAATGTCAGGTGTAATTTTGCAAGGTTCTGTGAGAAAGACAAAATCTAACTGATTAGACACGCAGAGTAAAACTATATCATATTGGGATTAAAAATAATTAGTAAATAGATGACTTACTCAGACATTTTGGAGGGGTCTCCCATCTCCCGTGCTTACAAGTGTAATATTGCTTCTTATTGCTGAGCACAAAGTTATTTGGGCATTTGTAGGATACCTTTGTGATTACACCATCAGCATCAAATTCCTCAAAGTCTACGTGTCCATCTTCAATTAAAGGTGGTAGAGGACAACTTCTGCCTAAACAATGACAGTATCACACGCATCTTCATTTTGAGAAGTATTTTACAGTTTATAAAATAAAATCTTTTTCACTTTACCAATATGCCCATTTGTTAGATGAATTACCACATTTTGCTTTTAATCAAATTATCAGACTTAATGAGTTTCCCATGTTTGGATTTTGTTTGTAGCATTTTGTGTTTGCTCACTTTTGCAGTCAAATGTGCCATTCCATTTTTCATTTTCACACATCAGAGCTCCTCCAGGAATTACATCGTATGGTGTTTTGCACTTGTATGTCAAAATTTCGTGATTGTTGAATAAATTTTTTTATATTTTTATTTTAAACATTAATATCAAATTCAGTGAAACATGCATATGTCCAAACACTGTGATTAATGTGGGTGTGATAATGGACTGACAGATGAACTTACAATTTTTTTCAATTGTTAAAGCCCCATCCTTGCACGAAGCCTTCAAAGAAGATGGTCTTCCAAAACCTCCAATTTTCCATCTATCTTCACAGTGAAGTGTGAAATCTGTGTCACTGTGCATCACATAGTTATCTGGGACTGGTTTTATTTTGTACATCTTATAAATGTCAGGTGTAATTTTGCAAGGTTCTATGAGAGAAACAAAATCTAAATGATTAGACACCCAATGATGTGAAACACATAATTAGAGTTTCCTTTCGATACTTCACTCGTACTGCGTCGAAGACGCTATGGGGAAAAGCTTCTTTTCCTCTGAGACATGTTCTCCTCTGGGAGTAGCAGCTATAGCAGCCTCGAACAACCTAAAAAGTTGTTCAGTCTCAGAGGAAAAGAAGCTTTTCCCCATAGCGTCTTCGACGCAGTACTCGTATCTCAGGGAACCGAGGTTACGTGAGTAACCGAGTACGTTTTGTTTAAAAGATTATAATATCATTAAATATGTAATCTGAAACTCACTCAGACATTTTGGAGGTATTTCCCATTTTCCATTGTGACACTTGTAATTTTCTTTTTGTTTGTTCATTACATAGTAAGATTGGCAAGCGTAATTAACCTCTGTAATTGTTTTGTTAACCTGATTCTTGACAATGTAGTCTCCATGTTCAAGATATGGTGGAGGTGGACAGGTCTCACCTAAACGAATAAAAAAACATAAAATACATTTTAATAGATTTATGAAATGGCTTAAAATTAAAATTAACCAAAAAATGTTTAACCAAAAGTGATTCTTTAGCGAAACTGCAGGGTTTTTTTTAGCACATTTTGAAAAAATGCATAACAATTTTAAAGTTTAACTACTGTTAACAGGAATTTGACCACTAAGCATATAATTGTAATTTTACTCACTGGTGCAGACAAGCCTCCCATGCCATTTTCCTTCTTGACACATAAAAGCTCCTTCTGGGATTTTATTGTACGGACTTTTGCAGCTGTATCTCAGTATCTCAAAGTTAGTGTATGTATTTTTTTCATTTAATAGCGTTATAAGCGCCGAGTTGTGCGTTGGTTTGGAACACTCATCTATCCCTAAAGAATTCAAACAGTGATGCAACATATTTTAGATCATGTTGTAAAAAACGAATATTATTATTTTTTCAGACATGTATGGAATGATAAATGAATTTGGGCTTACTAATGCATTCTGGATAAATCCAGGTATTTTTGTCACATTTAGCAATGTTCTCTCCCCTAAACATAAATCCTTCAGCACACTCATAGCGTACTGTGTCTCTATGTGAATATTTCCTTATATACTCGGTTCCATCAATCAGACTGGCATTGTTTACTATCGGAAACGGCGCTGAACAAAAAGCTAACAGACATAAGAAGAAACAAAATGACAAAATTAACATGAAAGGATGTGATTTTTTTTTTCATCCAAAAATAAAAAGTACAGGAGTTTGTTTCTTATGTGCATTCATTTTCAATACTTGTAATTTGTCAATTTCACATTCTATTGAAGTAACCATATGGATCATAAATATGATTGTCTTGTGGAGCTCAACATCTCTGAAGCAAGACTGAGATTCTTTAAATATTTCATAATGAATTAAATAATGTAATGAATTGAGCAATGTTTCTCCATGTGCTCTTACCCTCACAACCCGGCGTCTTATCCCATTGCCCATCATGCTGGCATTGAAATGATTTAGTGTTTTCATTGCTCCAAACTATCCAATGTCTTTCAGAGCAGGTAACTGTCACAGTTTCTCCAACTTTGAAAAACATTTTTCCCTCTGGTTCGATTTTTAGTATTCCAGTTCTGGTGTCCCTGAGTTCACAAGTTGTTTCTGTTCATAGCATAATTATGAAATATTTGATCATGTTAAACTCCTTAAAACTACCATAAACAGTCAATACAAATATACTGAATTGCCAGTTGATTATATGTAAACCTATATTGTTATTCTTTGTGTTGCAGCATCTCAAAGCTTTGTGCATTAGGCTTGAAAGCAGTGCATTCAATAAATTGACGAGTTAACAAATCAGGATTTGCCAATGTTACTGTGGTTCATATTAAAATATCTTTTGTGTGTCCGAAGTTATTCAATAAATTAAATTTCAAAGAAATGCGAAGAAAAAGTCTTACCATCCTGTGTTGTAGCATCAATATTAATGCATATCCATTGGGATAAAATAGCTAGACTCGATCTCATTTTTCTCGGGTGGTAGTGTTAGAAATGAAGAAATCTGCCAAACAAAGTCTTTAACGGAGTTAATTTTGCCAGTTCTGGACTTTTGTATGCAAGATGTTTTAAAAAACCTATCGTGTTGTTTCAACTAAACAAGCTTTATAGTGTATAAGTTTTATTATGTTAAAATCCAAACTAAAGTAAAAAAAATACACATTAAAACTTCATTGAAGAGTTAATGTTGGGTCAGACCCTTGTAAACTCTAATCACTTTAATTTGCTCAAAATGCAAAAAACTTGACTCATATCAAAAATAAAATGTTACTTAGTAATTTTAAGAAGTTCAATAAACATGGATCTTTTGTGATTCATAAGATTAACATTTGAAATGTATCTAAAACAGTTAAAAAAATGCCAATAATCCACATAAACTTGTAATACATGTACACGTATGTACGAAACTTAAAACATATATTGTTCTCATCGCCCTGAACTACTTAAAGTAGGGCTGTGCCGATAAACGATATCATATCGAATCGCGATAAAATATATGTCGATAACGATGATAAGCTCTAGGCATTTTTACTCGATATGGATTAATATAAGTGTAAAATGTGGTCCCCTTTAACACATGGACTATTCCAGTCACCCCTGCCTTCCAGTGTCAAATGGGCTAGTTCTAAACTTTTCCATCGGAGTTCTGGAAAGTAACGGAGAAGAGAGTGAGTGTGTGGATGATAATAGTCAAAGAGGATCGGTAGAAATATTGTAGATAGTTCAGTTGAAGTAATTGATAATCCAAATCGGAGGAGTTTTACCGTTTGTGCGTGTGCGTGCATTACAATGTCAGTTATTGTATACTTACTGAGTATTCACTGTAATTGTATGGAGAAACGGTATTCCGCCTGTACAAGTGTTTACATTTAGTATTGTTTACGTGATTGTACTTTGTTACTCATCATTATTCAGGAGATCTACTTTTAGTTTATATACATTTAATATTGATAAATAAGGATGCGCTGTCGCATCTCAGATTTGTTGTTTACCGCTTCAGTGAGAGCACGAGCGCAGCAGGGGGTGCGCACGTGAACAGCTCGTGCAGAGTTAACGCACACACATAGATTATATGTATGGGTACCGATTACATATTTCTATTTCCTATGTTTGTATATTGTAACATTACCTGTTATATTTATTCCTATTGAACAGTTAGTTCAAACAAGTTTATTAACGTTGTATTGTGATTTGTATTTATTATATTTATACTTATGTTTGTATTTTATATTTCAGAACCACACCTTTATGCACAATCAATAAAGACCATTTGGAAGATATCATTGAGTCATCATTGTTCTGACCGGACAAACTGTAGCCTTCATGTAAACCCGGACTAGAAATAGAGTTTTTATTCCCCAAGATTTTTTAATAAGAGCCAATCACACAGCAGAAATATGCGACAACAGCCAATCAGCGTGCAGCTTTTAACGTTCACGTCAAAGAACAAAGTCCATTTCCTACGGCACTTTGCAAACTCGACACAAGGATGACAAAAATAAGTGGAAGCAGCGACCAAAGTGAAACTAACCTCGAGTTATTATCCAAAAATGATGAAATTGTCGACAAAAAACTGTACTTTAAAATGTAATTAATGAACCCTCAAATTTTTATGGCTTCAGTCATAGTTGGGATACTGTTTTAAAGCTGGCAGCATTAACAGTTTATATATCGAAATATATATCGTTATCGATCAATATGGGAAAAAATTATCGAGTTTACATTTTTGCCATATCGCCCAGTCCTAACTTAAAGTCAACCGTTTTGATTTTGTGCATGTGGTGATCTTTTTAATGCTCTTCATGGGAATTCATGTCACAAAATTGAGTCAATTATGCCAAGATGTTAAAGATTTTAAATTCTGAATGATATTTTGAATAATTTTGCTATGGTGAGGCAAATACATTTATGGGGGTAAGAAGAAGCAAGATGTGTCTTATACAGGTATGACATTTTCATAATTTTCATAAATCTATTTTAACTTCGACAGGCAGTTATGTGATGTTTTGATTGAATGATAACAGCTTCTTGATAACATGAAATTAAAGGGTCAACAAGCTTTAGTGGAAAGATTTAGTAATGCTTTTGTGTATAGAACACATCAATCAAACATAATTTCAATCAAAAGTAATAAAAAATGGTAAAAAGTCATGTTAGCTTGACGAAACATGGCCTGAAATGTAAGAAAACCCTGAAAACCTTGAAAGTTTACAGATAAACAATATGTTTCTATTATTTTAACATGTTGGCATGTTGTAACATGATGCTAACATGTTTTAGCATGTTGCATCTGTTTACTAGAAACACTGTGAAATAATAATAATAATAATAATAATAATAATAATTAATAATGCAATAATAATAGTAAAAAAGTAAAAATAATAAAATAAATTAAATGTAATGTAAGTATGTTGTTGGCTTTGTCATCCTACCCTCACAAATAGGGACAGCACCATCCCACCCATTGCTCCTGCAGGTTCGTTGATAAACTCTACTTGCCATGTCATACCTGTAAACACAAAAAGTACACTTTTAAGCATTAAACCCAAGATTGCAGAATCAAGTCAAAAAAATAGAAAAAAATACCCTTTCTTGCAGGTATATTCCACTGTTGCTCCAAAAACAAACTCCGTGTCCGTGTCTAAAAGTTTAAAATCACCGTTTGGCACATCCCCTGGGTGACCGCATTTTTTCTCTGCAGACAAGGTTTACTTTGCATGATGAAATGTTATATCTGAAAATATTACGTTTGTAATCAAATTATTGATGTGTTCACTGTATTGTCTCACTTGTGCATTTTTGATCAACCTTCTTGTCCCATTTTCCTTTATCACATGTGAACTTATACATGCCGGTATAGCCTATGAGGCAGTTAACTCTTACTGATTCCCCATCACTGTAGAAAGGTTTCAGAAGTGGTTCTGTTTTTTCCAATACAATGTGTTCTCGAAGACATTCTGACAAGAATAAAAACATATACTGTACATGAAGACATCAATTTCTAACATTGTTAAAAGCCATAGACTTTTTATTCATAGTTTATAAAGGTATCACGGGCATGTAAATTGGATATCAGTGTTATGGGAGGAACGATATTAAAATGAATTATAGCTATTAAAAGAACAACAACAATATGAGGATTTTTCAAGGAGCGTAAACTTACCTTGACCTTGTGCAAAGGTTAAACAAAAAGCCCAAAAGGTAAAGCTGATGAGGTTTAAGGGAACCCCCATGTCTGAGTTTACTTCACAAACGTCCGTAGCTTTTTGGATCTTTTCTCTAAAACTTGCCTCTGCTTGGGGATGAATCCAAGTTAATAATTAACCCAAATCAAAAAAAGGTCTGTCAGCCTTGAACCAGAGCGCTCTGTTCACACAGAATATTTCTTGCAAAAGAAGATATCTGAACGACTTGTCGTTTGGACATCTGATTCCTGAAAGAGAAGTTAAATTACTTGCCTCAACATTTATGCAACACTAATGCCAAAACAGCAGGAAGCAAAGAGCGAATTCCAAAATGTCCAAATATTTTTTCCTCTGTCCCCTGCAGCTTTATCCTGTTAGTTCTTCCTCACTGACTGCCTCATGAACTTTATGATGTTTGATTCCATAAGAACAGTGTTTGATGGAACATTTAATCTAAGATAAGACCAAAGAACTAATATTTTCAAGTCATAGGACAATGCAATACAGCTATTGCAAAATGTGTTTCTCGCTGACATAGCGCAATATCTGTTAAGATTGAGCAATTTATTGAGTTAAGGGTTAGAAAAAAAGTGTTTCAATTCCACACAAATAAAATACTATCATGTCTGTTGTCCTGTATGACCCTTGTTCTTATCTCACCCTGAATAAATATTTCTCCATTTTTACCGTAAAAGCAGGATGCAATTTACTGGTTCTTACAGTGTGGACTTTTGGTAAACACTAAAATCAGGTCTTTGACTTCATTTGTATGTTTGTCTGTAAATAGTTTATTACAAACTATCTACGTGAACTTTGATGTAGACTTTTAGACAAGATCATTTAATATTCAGTTGCTATTACCTTTTTACCCCTTCATAGTGTGCACTTTTGACAAATACTGTATATAAATAAGGTCTTTGTTATGCAGACGTTTAATAATACATTTAAAGGTATGCCTGTTAATTAAAACATATGCTAAATACTGTATGCTAGCCATTTAAATAAAACATATAAATGGCCTTGCCAGCTTCTCTAAATAACTAGTTTTTTTTACAGTTTTTAATTTCAACACTAGGGTAGGCACAGTTTTTCACACCTATGTATTTGCACAACTTTGTAGGTTCTAACAATAACCGCAGATAATTTAAGTTCATTATTATTATTATTATTGTAATGCTATGGCCTTTGTACAGCAATGTTTTCTTACAGGTTAAAACTGCCTACTCAAGCTTAAAGTGATAAAGTTAGGCTTTTAAGAGACTTGGATCACAGAGACTAGGAGCTAGGGCACCACCAAGAGGTCACATAGATTTTTATGTAGCTTGAGATCAAAATTACCATTCAGGTTTATACCAGTGATTCCAACCTTCCAATCTTATCTCAAGTATATCAGTAACATCATCATCGGCAATAAAACTTTTTATTAAAATTTTTTTTTAGTAAGATTGATGGCCTACATGTTTGCACATGTGGCTGTTAAACGATTATTCGCATCCAGAATAAAAGTTTGTGTTTACATGATAAATACAAAACACATAACATTACATAACAAAATCACACGTGTGTGTATATATATCTATTTAGATAGATGTATCTAAATTTGATCTATTTATTTATATTTACCAATAATCGATATTTTATATATTCTGTAATATATGCATGTATGTGTTTATAAATACAAAATTAATTTGTACAGTACGCAGACATATATTATGTAAACACAACTTTAATTCTGGATGCGATTAATCGTTTGACAGCCCTAAAAAATGATCACCTGGCAGGCTGGCACCTGATATGAAAAAGTATTAAGCATTATGAAAGTTTTAACACAGTCATCTCTGTAATCGTGAGATGAAAGCATGGGTAAATCACAGCTTGTAATGTGAAATTTTATTTTTAAGGTAAACATTGACATATGATATGTTTACTTAAATATCTGTAAAAATAACCGTTTTGTTTTTATTTCACGTAAACTAACTAGACTGCTATGTTTAGCTATTTAACCTATACATTTGCTAAGGGACAACATTTACATACACCAGTGTCTTTAATGAGCTGTCAGTTTATTTAAGTGAAACAACAGAAACACTTCATTAAAATAATTTAATCGTGGTGCTTTATGTGCACATACTATTTTCATTTTGAGGTCAAAACCTCATGACATACCACAGTAAAGTAGTATTTATAAAAGTTTAGTAATTATTGTTGTTTAGTAATTACTGGCCACTTTGGCATTTAAAATTGGTAGTGAAATACAATTCAGCCTTGTTTAACATGAATAAAATGCAAGTAATGTGTAGAACAAGTTGAATAAAAAAGCACTAAACCTGGTTTTATATGTTAAAATGATTTAAAGCAATGTTGACATTTTTGTGACATTGTCGTATAAAATTTAACATGAGTCTACATAAATATATCAGTGCTCAGTACCAACAAAACTTTATATATTTAAATATTTAGTTACAATATCCTAGTTATGTTCTATATCACCTAAAGAAAAATGTTTATTTTGGTTTCATCATATCAAAAAGATGTGTTTACCTAAAGATTATTTTCAGGTGGATAGAGCGTCAGTTTCAGATGCCTTTTGCTAATCTTAACCCCATTTATTAACAAAATATTTATTATGATTGGACTGAAATAGAAAACAATTTCAAATTGCATTCCAGACTTCAGTATGGCATAACATAAGGATTTAACATGATGTAAAAATCCAACAAAACATCCAATTACAAAACATTAGATAATTATAAAAAGAGAGTCATTTGGTAATTGACTCACTCAGACATTTTGGAGGTGTGTCCTATCTCCCAACACTGTTTTATCTGACACAACTTTTGTATTTTATGTAGATAAAATGGTTTTAGAACAACTCCCTTAAGTTTCTAAGTTTAATATGTACTGATCTATATGATTTATTGCCACCGTAGGTGTAAACACCGATTATTAAAATATTGCTGTTTTTTGCATGTTTTTTTTTTTTACAATGAGGAACTGAAGATTTTTATGAAAATTAAAGCAAACCTCATGGTTTTTTTCTTACATCACAAGTTTTATAATTCCACCAAAATTAAGGCAAGCTGTTGTAGTACCTAACACCAGCCACTAGAAGGCAGGAATGACCTTCAAGATGAATCAAGTCTTTTGGAACTTGAGGATATGTTTGAATGTGCTGTACAATATACAATAACATAATATGGCAAAATATTTGAATATAATTGCTTGATCTCCGTGAAGCAAAGAAGGTTTTCTGAGATATTACAGAGTAAAGAACTTGTATTTCAGAAAGATTTTTAATGATAATAATACAATATTGTTTATTGAAGGTATTGACTTGCTCTGCCTTAAAAATACTTTTTTCATCACAAATCTAGCTTTCTCCTCTTCTCTTTTCATAATGCAGTCAAAACCCTCTCTACATTTTTTTGTTGACTCTTCCGTTTCCCTTGGATGTAAAACGGAGTGTTAATTATGTTTCATAATAATGATTATTTTACAAACCAGACTCTGTTGGAAAAACAATGTTTTGCTTCTCTAGTAGAGCACTTATAATTTAACTTAGCGTGTCGTTTGTGCTCTTTGTATTGGAAGCCAGTGGGCCCGGGTAACTCACGACGAGGGCAAATGCTAAACACACGCCAAGATTAATGGCTCCATCAAAATCCAGACAGCAGTGGATGTGGTAGGTATTTGCTCACTGTTTGGGCTACAGTAGTCCTTCGAGTCAGGCCCGAACAAAAGGTTTCCTTTGGCTGGAGGCTGAGTTCCTGCGCTACTTTCTGCCATCAGGGCAAAGGAGAATAATGGCTTGGGTGGTTGACAGATGACCTGCATTAGACACAGCTAGGACTGCGGGGAGGAGTGGTGAGAAAATAAAAGCGAGGAAGTATTCAGACTTAAACAGACCTTATTCGTACACAGCTGCGTTCATTAGACGTTAATGAACGGTAGAGAGGAGCAAGAATGCAAATTTAGAGAGAGCGATCCATCCTCTGTTTATTTAGATAAATGAAAAACAGTGCTGCCCTGGGGCCATCTCTCAGTCACACTGGCAATCAAGTACTCTTCAGATTTGTTGACGTGGAAGCTTCTCATTAAAGTGACATCAGAGCCCACCATGACTCACTGGCCTGTTTGTGCCAGGAGGGATCTATAATACCTGGAGATAGTTATCCATCAGCATTTTTATTCATCCCAATGGCTGTTGCTTGGTTGCTGCATCTATCTATCTATCTATCTATCTATCTATCTATCTATCTATCTATCTATCTATCTATCTATCTATCTATCTATCTATCTATCTATCTATCTATCTATCTATCTACCTACCTACCTACCTACCTACCTACCTACCTGCCTGCCTACCCACCTGCACCTACCTACCACCTGCCTACCTACCTACCTGCCTACCTGCCTCTTTCTATTCATTAGTCTGCTATCTATCTATCTATCTATCTATCTATCTATCTATCTATCTATCTATCTATCTATCTATCTATCTATCTATCTATCTATCTATCTATCTATCTATCTATCTATCTATCTATCTATCTATCTATCTATCTATCTATCTATCTATCTATCTATCTATCTATCTATCTATCTATCTATCTATCTATCTATCTACCCACCTCTTTCTATTCATTAGTCTGCATCTATCTATCTATCTATCTATCTATCTATCTATCTATCTATCTATCTATCTATCTATCTATCTATCTATCTATCTATCTATCTATCTATCTATCTATCTATCTATCTATCTATCTATCTATCTATCTATCTATCTATCTATCTATCTACCTACCTACCTACCTACCTACCTACCTACCTACCTACCTACCTACCTGCCTCTTTCTATTCATTAGTCTGCATCTATCTATCTATCTATCTATCTATCTATCTATCTATCTATCTATCTATCTATCTATCTATCTATCTATCTATCTATCTATCTATCTATCTATCTATCTATCTATCTATCTATCTATCTATCTATCTATCTATCTATCTATCTATCTATCTATCTATCTATCTATCTATCTATCTATCTATCTATCTATCTATCTATCTATCTATCTATCTATCTATCTATCTATCTATCTACCCACCTCTTTCTATTCATTAGTCTGCATCTATCTATCTATCTATCTATCTATCTATCTATCTATCTATCTATCTATCTATCTATCTATCTATCTATCTATCTATCTATCTATCTATCTACCTATCTACCTACCTACCTACCTGCCTGCCTACCTACCTACCTACCCACCTACCTACCTACCTACCCACCTACCTACCTACCTACCTACCTACCTACCTGCCTCTTTCTATTCATTAGTCTGCATCTATCTATCTATCTATCTATCTATCTATCTATCTATCTATCTATCTATCTATCTATCTATCTATCTATCTATCTATCTATCTATCTATCTATCTATCTATCTATCTACCTACCTACCTACCTACCTACCTACCTACCTACCTACCTACCTACCTACCTACCTACCTACCTACCTACCTACCTGCCTCTTTCTATTCATTAGTCTGCATCTATCTGTCTGTCTGTCTGTCTATAAAGAGAGAGAGAGGTTGCATAATTTCTGCATGACATGTTTCAAAATGATGAGATAACGGACACAAAAAATCAGCAAAAAATGAAAACTGTAATATTTTAGCGTCTTTGAAGTAGTCACTATTTGCCTAGAATTGACAAAGACTGTATTCTTGATTTTACAAACAGCTTTCTTACGTCTCACACTGATGAGATGCTTTCTAACAATATTAAAAAAGGTCCCTCTTATTGGCTGCTTATTCTTTTAATTATTTAGTCCTTCATATGAATCAAAACATTTAATCAAAACAAACATGAACTAACGATGAATAATGTAGTTCTACAGTAGTTATTAGTTCATGTTAATTTACTAATGCATCTTTATAATTATTTACTACACATTTATTTATATACATTAATGCAGTATGAGCTAACATGACAATGGCATTAACTACCATTAACAAAGATTAATAAATGCTGATTATTGTTTATTGTTAGTTTATGTCAGCTAATCCATTTAGTAATGTTAACAAAGTAAACTTGACTGTAAAGTGTTATGAATTTTTTCAACAAAATTTTTGTGTTGATGAAAGACATTCAGAGCAAAGGGTTTTAATATCATAACAAACATTATAGACAAGTGACCCTGAAATTTTGTATGGTAGTGTAGTATATTTACTTGTATTTGTGTGTCTGTATAAAGCGTATTCCTGGTTAGGCTTGTATTTATTTTTATTCATATTCAAAGCCATTTAATGTGAATTCACTGAGTATATATACCGTATTAAAAACAATGCTCATGTATCACGCAACCTCACTAAGATCTAACAAGGCTTTTCACATCTATCGCTAGACGTCATTGATCCTCCATGTCGCTTCCTCACCAAGAGCAATTAGTTCCAGATCGTTTTCTGATTGCCGGGCATTTGATTTATTGAAGTGTCATCTGAGTGTTGGCTAACTGTCTTCCAGCACCCCTCCCCTCCAGTAGACCCTGATTGGACCTACTGCTAACTACCCACTACCTATCCAATCACAATCACCATGGAAACAGCAGGTGCATAAGGAAAAGCTGCTTGTAACCTGGCTGCATAGCAGACCATGTCCTGATATCTTGTGGTTTTGCTTCCTATCAGGCAAATACAACATTTTTACTTTAATTTCATTTTTAATCGTGATTTAAACATGTAACGATGTGTATTTTGATACAGCTCAGAAGTTATAATAAATTACGTTACATTTCCAAATCTTTCCTCGCCCTGTAGATTGAAATTCAAGGTGAATAAACTGAAGGAATTAAATATTCATATCCTGATTAGCTATTCCCCTCATTCAGAATGAGGACGTGCATTAAATATGCAACAAATGTCTCGAAAATAGAGTTAAATCAAAATGAAAGATTGCTTCCTTCTTGCCGAATGCGGCTTCTGCCTTCTTCAAATTTAACCTTTGATTGCTTCCGCATGAGGTAATAACAAAGACGAGCAATTTTTTTCACATAAATTGGCTGCTAGGAAACGTCTAAAAATGCGCAATTGCTAATCTCGGAGTAGTTCACAGCATCATTTGTGCTTTTACTGCGTGTGCTATTATACCTGATTATCAGGCGCACCAAAGGGTCGTTTTGTTCATTCGGACTCGCCGAAAAGTCTTTAACCTGCAGCGCGACGCAGCAAGAGCGAAGTCCGACATCAACCGTGTTAAATTGTTCTCCCGGACGTGGAGCAGTAAGCTACGATATAGCAGCTGGTGTTCAAAAGAATATATTCCCATTGCAGGCTTTTGGCCTTTACCAAAGAGTGGTGCTCTAACCAACCGTTAAAACAGCAGTTCAATCTGAAATTCAATCTGTCTCATTCAGTCCATTTGCATTTCGCAATTTCCCACCACTTTTCCGCTAGCTCAGAAAGGCTCGCGTAAAAAAAAAAGACCCTTGACAGGTAAAAGAAAAGAGAAATATTGCGGAAGTTACAAAGGTTTTGAAGGTTTAAGATGGTGATGCCATTTGCATCTTGTTTTGTTGACAGAACCCAAGCGAGCATCCACGCTTGATGTAAACCTTTCCACTGCAAAAATGTCAGGTTTATATTACGGCATCAACGTTCAGTGAAACTTAAGACGCGTGAGATAAGCACCACCTGCTTTCTCACAATGACAGTGTCATTTGTAGCAATTTTTTCGAATGCTAAAACTATTTTCACCACTGTTGTTTTGCAGCAGCCTCCGTGGAACTGATGTCAGAGAGCCATTTGACACACCGCAGACCTGGAGTCGGAAATAGACCGTTTCAATCCTCATGCTGGATCCTGCTGCGTTGAATTGCTGTCTGGATGGTTTTAGCCTTTGATTCTAGGTGCAGAAAAATTGACACGCCACTTTCAGGTAAACACTGCTGAACTTTACACCAATAATGGGGTAAACAGTGGGAATAGAGCTACAGTATAAAGATGTATAAGCCAATCTAATCTATCAATCAGCTTTAAATGTATGATGGCTTTTTCATCAATGTTGTTAACATGTCTTTTTGAAACTTAAAGTTTTATACATTTCTGTATTTCTTTATTGGAGTTGATAGATAAGAGCTGTAGGTCTGATGCCTAGAGAATACACACTGTAGCTGCCCGGGGCGTTGCCAAGATGGCTGCCAAAGTGAACTAAACTGCCTTAAAAAGCCTTTGGTGTACAATGTAGATCTTTTTAGTTTTAAATGCTCAGTTTTAAGGCAAGTGGTAAAACCTTAAGGCTGATCACTGAAAGGTTGCCGAATGATCCGTCACCATTTTGCCCTTGTTCTGTTGTGTCTAATGTGCTTGTGTAGCTCAATAGGTAGATAATTGTGTTAAAAATGCAAAAATAATGGGTTTTTCAGGGAACACGCATTCTTACATAAAATGTAAAGCTTAGATGCAATGTAAGTCCTTTGTGATGAAGGCATCTGCCAAATGTATAAATGTAAATGAATGGTGACATCACGTGAGTTTTGAATCATGTGAATAAATTCCACCAGTCATGTGGTAAACGGTCATATGGTGATAAAACAGGTTTAATACTATTCAATTTTACCCAGAGGGCTGGAAACTGCAGAGCGTGTGCAAGTTCACCCGCCGTTCAACGTAAACACACACGGTGGGAGGTTTTAACGTTTGACACGTGTAGCTGACGATCACACACACACACACACACAACCAGTAGCTCTTATAAGGGATTACTGTCAGACCACATGACAGCTAAGTGTCTGCTTACCGCATGTTATAGAGATAACTGCTCTTTGAACGTGATGCTGGCCTACTGAGATCTTAAGTTGGCTTCGTGTCCCTTCAGCTTGAGAAATTGCGTCACAAGATGTACCTACTTAAAGATGTCACACACTTTTTTCCTTCTTATTTCTGTAAATATATGCAAGTTAAGAAGTCATCATCTACTTCTGCCTCTGCCATTCAAAGTGTTTTCCATATTTTATATGTTATATAGTTATGTTATTTAACATTTTTTTAAATAAGCCATTACAATGTATTTGTACTTTCGTGAAAATTTTGGAACAGTCCCAATTTGTAGCTTCCCAAAGTAGTGGGATTCCCATTATTGTATTAGGAAATAATTAATAAGGAAACATATATATATATATATACATGGTGGTATAGATTGTGCTAAATTTATTATAGGAATTATTTTCTTTTTATTACAGTAATAGAAAGTATTTTTTGCTTAAATGACACAAAAATAAATACAAAAGCAAAAAGATTCGATGCTTCAGTACCAATACTTTAGTATAATTTCTTATTTTTAGATGCTCATTTCTTCATGAGATCCACCAATTGAGCTGCTATGTCACTTTGATTGTACCATGATTTACCATTTATCGAAGTGTATACATTTGAAATGCAACTCTGACACTGTATGATGCATATTTGAGTTAAACGCATTAATACACTGCTCATATTTCAGATAAATGACCTCCAGCAGCGCTCTGCTAACTTGGATCCATTGAACCCGAGCGAAACTATGGAAGAGACCTTAAATCACACGATGACCTGGAGGCCCACAGCCCAGCCATCAAAAGCGCACCAGACATGTGAGTTGAATGACAATGTGAAAAGTTACGTCCGCAGCAAACGAAACCATCCCCGATAAGTGCAAGTCTATTTGAAAACGACTGTATCTGCTTCCATTATTGTCACTGCAATTTAGCAAGTGACGGCATCGGAGTAAAGACCCCGAGCCAGACCCCGAGCCAAAGCGGCAATGCAGTAGCCGAGCGCTTCTCGTATCTAAAGCAGAACAGCGTGAGATGATTTAATATTTTCTGCTATTTATTTTTGTTTATATACAGTGGTGTCTGAAAGTCTGAGAGCACAAATGAAATACTTTTATTTTGCATTATTTGCATTATTTAATAAAGTTTTCTTTTATACAAATTATATTATCTGCATAACAATCTGAGTGAACAGTAGAATTGAAGACGGCTTCAAAATGTCCTCTTTTGCTGTAATGACATCATACACTTTAGTTGGCATCCACAGGTTTGTGCACAACCTGATGAACCATGTTATCTAACATGATCTAAATCTCCCAAAGAGCATCTTGTGTGCGTCATTAGAAACAAGAAAAAATTGATTTTCAATGTGCTCTTAAACATTTCTCCATCATATTAATCATCATGGTTGGGTTGCTAAGTCCACAGATTTCCTGCAGAATCGGGCTGCTTTAAAACTCTGCAGGTTGTTTTATTCCACAGGTTAAAGGTGGATAGATTTGTTCATCAACTGTCAATATTAAGGTAAGATAACGTTATGTGTTTTAGGTTTTGGTGTGTTATATTTTAAGTTTTGGTATTTAGTTTGGGGTCGTTGGGATAATTTTTGGGCTACTTTTCATTGGTCATTGGGCTGGTTTTGTTATGCAGACCTGGCAACCCTGTTAATTATATCATTATTTGTTGATCTTGTTGTTGGCAACACAATCACATTTCATTCCTAGTACTTTTTTAACAAAACTTGGAGTGCAGAAACTGATTATTTTATCATAAAAATACATTCAAAATGATGTGAAACTTATTGCTGTGTGTCAAGCCCTACCCTGTGCTTGTGTGTGATATTTTACTCTGAAAGATAAAATGAACATCATCAATTTATTTTCAATAGAAAACTTGATCATCATCACTTGATTATGATGTTCTCTTTCTTATGTTACTGTAGGTGTATTTGCACTGACGCTGTTAAAAAACTGGACTTTCACATGAGATTAACCAGTTAAACGAGCAAGAAATTGGTATTGAGTAATGTCCAACATCTAATTCAACCGGCTGTGTGTGTTGCCAAGCAACGCAGACTGGAAGACCAATCAAATTACTGGATCCAAAGTAAGTACAATATAATAAAAAACTGAGCCCTTGTGTAAAACACTAAATTGTCAATATCCAAAGAAAAAAATTAAATACACTGTCCTATTTCATTCCCTTAGTTCAATCCAAATCAGAAGTACAATCTGTTGTAGTCTTTTATGTAATCGTACTTATTTTTACCATGCTGTACACTGTGTACAGTGTACACTGTTATTATGTAAATTACTTTCCCCCTTCTGACAGAGTAATTTTAAGCTATAGGCCCATTTGTAATCCGATTATTTCTAATGCACTCTACAAAGCTTCAATTATAGGTTGCATTTTCTGTTCAAACAAGAAATTATTTTGTTATGCTGTTAAACAAGACCGTGTTGTAGTGTGTGTGTGCGTGTTGCACACCACTGTTCCCAGATGCCCTTGAAATGTTTCAGTGAGCTCAATCTTGACTGACATCTGTTGCCTTTTCTTAGTCAACGCACCCAAATCTTTCTGGTTTGGGAATTGTGAAAATAACTTCAATTTATTCATGTCACAGAGGAATTTTCCTAAGGTTCAAGGGTGTGCAGCTAATTATTGAGCTTACAGAGGTTTTCTAATTTGCCGGCCGCCTACAGTCTCTCTTCCCGGCTACCGATAAAACAAGCGAAAACAAGTGTGCGAAATCTACAGCGTACATCCGCAGAGCTCTGGAGGGCTGCACGTGGCTGGCAATTATCACAAGTCACGAGCCGGGCAGAAAGAAATGAAGGTAAAAAAAAAAAATAAAAAATAAAAACTGGTGAAAGAAAAACAAAAGTTGTAATTAGAGGATAGATATTATTTATAATCGATATTTAGTTCTATATAATAGACATTTGAGCAATGTGTCTGCTTTTTAAATTTTTCTATTTTTCAAGTTTTTTCTATTTTTGGAAGACACACAAATTCCAACATTTAACCTGTTAATTGTCACTGCAGATATTGAGCATATACATGAAAATACATTTTTTCAAATTAGATTTTTTTTTTACACTTTTAAAAAATATTTTTTAATTATTTTAACATTAACATTTTTTATAAATTTTTTAGTTTGTTTTTTGTTACGAAAATTTGTCAAACAGTTATTCTTGAGACTTTTTAATGATTAGATTAGAGTTGAATTATGAAATATTAAAGTAAATAGTGAAATAAGTGTTGAAACCTTATGAAATCACCTGTGAAACTGAAATCAACAATACAATCAATTTGTAAGCATTTTTTGAGATTGCCAATTTATACGAATTTGTGTAATATCATTTGTACATATTAGTAAAATCTGCTTTTGCGCCGCTGGTGGTTATGTTCAGGGGTGGGGCTATGTGTGAGGCTTTATTGTTACATTTTTGTCTGATTCACATTGTACAAATTAACCATTTCATAAAATAGTTACTAATATTCTTCTTTTAGTAAACTACCGCAATGGCTGTTTAGAGTTGTTTAAACATCATTTGGTAATATTCTAGCTTTTGACACAACAAATGCAGTTTAAGCACATAATTTAAATGACAATAGATGAACTAAAAATTAGTCTTTCAGTAACTAATTGGCAACAAAGCTGCCAGTACAGTATATAGAGTATTACTGTAAAACGCTCAGTAATGTTTAACAGTGAATGCTGAGATCAAGGTGGAAATTAAAGGGTTTCCTGCTTACTGCCTATGTTCTTGATATCATAATGGTTGGTTCCATTGATGGGGGGTTACTGCTTGTTTTTTGCCCCCTCTGCTCGAGGTGGAACAGTTTCTGTATCACACGGTGATAAGGAAGAACAGGATGCTGTCTGTGGCACACCTGCTGAGGCTGCTGGGGTTTTGAACGCAAGATCTGTTGCGTCTAATTAGGAAGTGGAGGTGATGTTGTGTCTTCTTCATCAAGCAGAAGACAAGTCAGAGTGCAGTAGAGGACACAGAAGTCTTTTGAAGATTACTTTTTGCGTTAATGACTTCCAAAGCATCAAACACAACTCTCCTGAATTAGTTAAGTTTGTCTAGTTAAAGTGGAAATCTGTAACTTTGTATGGTTAAAAATAAACTAATATTAGTAATTGAGCAAGTACGTAAAAAATGATCGTCACAATTGTGCCCTTATTGTATCCTGATTCACAACGGCAAGCTTATAATAATGATTTAAGTTGAGCTGCGATTTTGTTTTAAACAAGACAGACGATATAGAGGCAACGTTATGTTAACGTTATGTTATTGTTTGATATTATACCAGTTGTACAGGTCTTGTTGCTTGTGATAAGCCCAACACCTCAAAGGTTCAACATCAAAGATTGTGTGGAAGAGATCAGTACAAGTTTATTCGTAATTTTATATTCTCTCTGGTTTGTGTTTAATAACAAACTGAGATCAATGAAAAAACATTTAAACATGAGAGTCAGTACAGCATGCTGATGGTGAAGTTAAAATATTTTTATATCATGGAAATCTTGGAGATATAAAATGCTAAACCAGGATCACAATGAAATGATTTTCCTAATTTTGTTATGAATTATTGTGATAAAAACATTTAAAGCTAGCTTTTTTAAACAAAGAAACCAACAGACTAATTAAAAGCTTGGTTAACACTACAAACAGTGACATGTTTTCAACATGATTAGTTGTTTTGCCCTCGTTCATGATATATTAAGCTTTCTGTTACATATGTCAAAATCATGATCCCCAAGACCAAAATAATGCTGTTTATCATGCCAGAACAACAACATATATGAATTAATGAACAACAGTGTGCTTTTCAATGCATTATTAATAGTCTGCAGTCAAACACTGGGGAGATGGACTTGCTAAGGCGTGAAGGTGTGGGACCGCTCAACTCACAAACAGCATAGAGAAAAAATCTTTCATTTTCTCTTACGCTTAACATACTGTAGAGATTATGACTAATTGCTATAATGATATTATTATATTTATTAAATAAATAATATTATATATTTACAATGTTTGTTGGACAGCAGTGGTCACCATTCACTTTCATTGTGTGAAGAAGCATCTTTAACATTCTGCTATAAACAGCCGACTTTGTGTTTTAAAAGGTTAAAAATGCTAACAGAGATTTAACTCCCACTTTAAAGTTTCTTTGCCCAGTGTATCAGAATATATACTACAGATTTGTGTTATGTAGTCTGGAAATGCTCTACTGAGACACTGAGGCATTAAGTGAGACCTCATTCATATTCCCTTTCAGGCAGTGAAAACCTTGTATTCTCATTACAGAGCAATCGAAAGCTAAATCATTCTGGGTGTCCCACATTTAGCAAAGGAAATGATTCTAAACTAATCATATTGATGTGACTTAGCTGGACTTTCCAGTTGATGAGCTGCATGCTGCAACCTCTGCATTTTGAGTGTTTGTGTGTCTGCGCTGACTCAACAGATGGCACAGTTCAAGACGTCTGACTGGTGCCAGTGCATTTAAAATGAACAAACTCGCGAATGAAATCGCTACAATGAACTCGCACAGAAATTCAAAGGGAAAGATGAAATGCTGAATATATGATAAAATAGGTCCTGGGTTCTATTCTTGGCATTGTAAAAGGCGTGACACTATAAGTATTTCTAATTCGTCTTTGGACTGAAAAGGGAGGACTCGACATAATAGTTAGTTATAAGAAGTTACTTTGACCTAATCTTACTCAGTCAATATTAAACATATCAAGTTGTTTAAATATTTAGAATACATACAGAGTAGAATTCAGTTTATGGTATTACTGCAAATTATATTAATTAATTTTTATCATTTTAATATTATTTTTTTATTTATTATTAATAATTTATTTATTATATTAATGTAAGGTTTTATATTACTGCAAATTTATTTATTATATTTATGCAAGACCAGAACTTGATTCGTCAGTCACGGGTGTCCTCGGGATGGGCGTCATCTTTCCACTGTCTCTGTGAGAGGTTGGTGTAATCTCATGAGTTATTAAAATGTATTCATTGAGATCATAAGGAACTTTCTTTTGAATAAATGTTTAATAAAAGACCATGAGAAGGTACTTGGTAAGAATTATATGTGAACTGCTAAACGTGGCATTTGTGTGCACATGTTCTTTTAGCACCCGGTTCACAAATCAAGCAAAAAGTGCAAACGTTGCCAAAAAATCTGTGTGAAACATGATTTACACTTCAGAAATTCAGTGCAAATACAGATTAGCAGCAATCCCGTATATATCTTCAACTGGTTAAACTGATTTGCGGGAGATTTTTATCTTAAAATTCGCAACTGTAGTAAATTCCCCCCTATGATACTCAAAACCGTTGAATTAATATATCTTGCGGCGAGTAAATGTAACATCTAATCTGTAATGCATTGTTTTTGTTTTTGCATATTAGGCTTTAATACCCTGAAAAGATATGTACGTGTTTTTCATATTATGACAATGCATACAGCCTACAATCTTGTGATTAGCCTATAAATATGCAACATCGCCCTAGGAAGTATCCTTGTGTTACACAAAATCATATCTGGCTGCCAACAGCAGTTGATTGTTGAATGAATAATTTGATTGTTCAGCATAATCAATGCATTATTGCCATTCATGGCAGAAATATGAAAAGGATGACTGGTCCATCAGTCAAAGCTGGATTCAGATGAATGCATTACCACAGCACACCATTTTATACAGTTCAGTGGTGCAAATCCAGTTTTATTACAGCCATTCTGGACACTGTTCAGCACAGGACATATTCATTAATGAGTCTTTTCTCTCTTACATGCCCATATATTCAAACTGACAACATGTATATTGCAAATTGTGTAAGAAGAGATAGTTTTGTTTTATGAATTACTTTCAGCATTGCAATTTAAGGAGCGAATCGAATTTAAGTACCCTTAAAAGCAAGTAGATAATAGAAAGTGTAATTATGTGTGTTTTTTTAGATGGTCACCCAACTTTGCAGTCCAATAACAGCAAACAGTACTTATTGATATGTGAATTATAAAACAGTCCTTTGATATTTTGGTAGTTGACAATATGTGACTGTGTCCTATGGTGTGACAGCAAAAATGTAAAAAAAAAAAAAACCCTCTTCAAATATACATATAGCACAAGAATTGTATCTTCATTGCTGGAGCTACAAATAGTATGAGAAAGATTTATCTTAATTGTTAAGAGGTTTTTTTCTACATGGTTTTTGTATGTTACACCATAAGACATAAGACAGTGTCAACTACCCACTTACAGTATTTGTCAGGTTTGTTCCAGATAAAACAAAACAAAATTCATGTCAAAACTAAATTGGTGTCATCAATATACAATACCAGTCAAAAGTTTTGACACAATTGGCAAAAATGTATGTAATGGTCTTAAAAATGTATTAATCTGAAGGTGTATATTTCAATGTTTAAAATTACTTTTGTAAACAAAAATATAATTGTGCCAAAGTATTAAATTATTTATTAGGGAATATTTTATTAAAAAATATTTTTTACATATATTACTTGGACCAAATAATGAATAAATGGGCAGCTGTAACTGCAGGGCAGCTGAAACATTATTAAGTTTTTTAAAATTGATTGATAGTATCTGTTTTTTTTTTCATTTCTGGAGACATGACCTTTAAGAATTCCATGCTGAAAATCTGATAGAGAAAGGTAACACCAACCTGAATATACATCCCTATAAGTCTTTATTAGGTTTATACAAAGTGTAAAAGCATGAAAAGTCGATTCAAAAAGCAACAAAGCAAGATTTCTGCTTTCTGAAGGCTCCTGAAATATGGATTTCTGGGTAGAGTTCTGTAAAAGAGATCTCAGATGTCTCTTTTTTACACCTAAAAATCAATTAGCCGGGGATTGAAATATGAACTGATATTATAAAAGGAACTAAAGTCACCTTGTAATGCCAGAGCCTTTAAATGTGCGCTCATGTTAAAGTAATCAAACAGCAATGTGTAAGTGGTTGTGGTGCACAAATAAATGTATATCAATAAGCGCGTACGTTTACTGCATGTCTACACGTCTACTAACCTCCTGAAATAAGACCAGTAACGTGTGATGATGAGGGCGCCCGGGGCTGAACTCACCTGTGATTCATTAGCAACAAACTTTCAGAGTCAGACAAAACAAACACAGCGCTCCGTCAACCAACTCGAAATACGCCACTGTGGGGTTCGACTCTCTCTCGAGGTTGAACATCAAAGAGAATATATGAATATCCAGCGTCTTATTTTCACAATAGTTATCTGAAACATTCTTGAGAACTGACCTAATTGGGCCTGACCCACTCTTTTATGTTGCTTTTGTGTTGTGTCTTAGGCAAGTTGGAAAATCAGGTTCGTTGTCTGTTCTAGAGGTCAGATTCTGTCAATTTTGTCATTCCCAGAGGTTTGTACTATCAGTCAAGAGCAAATGATGGCTATTTGGTTGTTTGTTTGGCAGACAAAAATGTACTATTTACAACATTTTTGCTCATTTTTTACTTCAAAGCTGCTTTGTAACAACACAAATGTATGCGTTATAGAAATAAATTTGAAGTGAATAGCATTTGGAGATGCTAAGATGCTTTAGTGTGTTGCTATGGAGGATGGATTAATAGACCCAGGTCCCTATAAATGACTTGAGCCCCTTCATTCAGTCTACGTCTGGGGGTTTTGACATGGTTTTATCACCTATCACCCACTAAGTGAAATTGCATGATCGGCGACATCATTCATGATCGTGGGTTAGGTTCTGGAATTACAGTACATGATAATGTCTATTGAAATCAAAGTATAGCTAATAGTAATCATGATGTTTGTCTTTGCCAAAATCACTAATGAATAGACCATCGCAGAAATGAATTTGAGATATATATGGTAATGGTAACTGCACTTTTTTGTTATGCAAAATTTATTTTTAAACTAGATTTGTACATAAAGTATACTGAAAAGTGCACATAACTACAAAGTACAAAATTACAGTACACTTACAAATACTTTAAAAGTAAAGTATGCCCAAAAATATAAAGAGAAATGTTCGTATTCTATTTAGTTATTAAGTTTAATTGAAATTTTAGTTGTCTTAGTCTACTTGATTTTGTTAAGCTGCATATTGTTCATGTTTTAAATTATGTTTTTCAAATTCTCAGTTTTATTAGTATCGCAATATGTGCACCGTTAAATATATCCACAGTTATTGCTACGGATCTCGATGTTTTTATCATCATGGATTTGCTTTTTCTTCCCAAGCAATTCTCTGTTTGAACTTTTGAAGCTCTTCTGTTTGAATTAAACAGGCAGAGTTTGTCTGTATTGTCCCAGGAGGTCAATGGGGAAAACAGTAATACAGAGAAAGAAAAAAACATCAATAAACACAAATATCATGTTCTGATATGAAAGGATGAAGGCAAGAAAAGATTGTTTATATATTTCAGCACCGGGATCAAATGCCTCCAATAGTGTGTCACAAACACACACACACACACACACACACACACAAAGGTTTGTTTTGCTATTATTAGTTGGGACATCTCATCTTCTATTGTTTGCATTTCTGGCTAAGGATATTTTGTTTCACTCGATGACCTCTTTTCACTCTTTTCTCTCACTTTGACATGTTTTACTATATTTATGAGACATAGTCAAAATCTGGCCAAAACCTGCAGTTCTACAGTGATCATTATATCAAATGTAATGCCACAATAGATCACCTGGTAAATCACAAAAGGGAAGTGGGTATGAGTATGTAGGGGAATAATTGAATTATGGTAATTCTCTGGCACATTTTGGCTCTATAAGAGCAAAGGCAGTGAGTAGGCAATGCAGGCACGATTCTGTAATTTCATTTTTAAACGAATGACCAGACCGGGTTATTCCGCATGGCTCATCAGCTCCTGCACCTCAGATGGGTTTAGGAAGCATATGCCCCATAAGTGGAGAGATGAGGCGGTCGGAGAGCAGAGAGAAGGAGAGATTGGGTTTTGACGGGCCTAGAAACAGAGCATAATTTCTCTCCCCAATGAGGCGGCTGATTTTTGGCCCTGGAACATTAAAGGAGACATTGCCAGGCACTGATGGCCCTAAGATTAGCGGTAATTTGCTGGCTTCATTTGCGTAAATAAGGCTAAAGTGATATTGTTATGCTAGTTTCATATGCACCTCTGTTATCATTCATTGCTAAGTATTATTAAGGATATAACCGAATGTTGCTTCTATCTGTCTGTCTGTCGTATCTCCCTATCTATCATATCACCCCATCTGTCTGTCTGTCTGTCTGTCTATCGTGTCTATCTGTCTATTGTGTCTGTCTTTCTGTCTGTCTGTCTGTCTATCTATCTATCTGTCTGTCTGTCTATCGTGTCTGTCTGTCTGTCTGTCTGTCTGTCTGTCTGTCTGTCTGTCTATATATCTATCTATCTATCTATCTATCTATCTATCTATCTATCTATCTATCTATCTATCTATCTATCTATCTATCTATCTATCTATCTATCTATCTATCTATCTATCTATCTATCTATCTATCGTATCTCTATCTATCTATCTATCTATCTATCTATCTATCTATCTATCTATCTATCTATCTATCTATCGTATCTCTATCTATCTATCTATCTATCTATCTATCTATCTATCTATCTATCTATCTATCTATCTATCTATCTATCTATCTATCTATCTATCTATCTATCTATCTATCTATCTATCGTATATATTACAGTATAGTTATTCTTGTATATCACTATACATGGAGTTATTTAGCTTATATATTCAATGCACTGGCATATCAGGATCGGTCTATTGTGCAACCCCAGCCAGCGGGTGACCTTTTTTTGGTTACACCTTTGTGTGAAGTCATCTGTTGAAGGAGTCCAAATTTATGAGCAGTCTCAAGGCTGAGGCCAGCCGCAGCTAACGCTGAAACCTTCACCTTTGCTTGAAGATGCAGGGCAGTGCCGCAATGCATTTTCCCCTATTCTTTCTGGGACTGCCATCACCTTCAGGAGCTGATCTATCGCATGCACACAGGTGGCAGTAATGCATGTCATTATTCTGTATGTAGTTTTATTGGGCTTGCTCCCTGGGAAGGATGTTCCCTCGAGAGAGGAATACATGCATTTTAAAACCAAACGTCATCCTGCATTTACCGCAGTGATTAGCGCAAGGGTATTGTCGGGTCAAGGAGATAAGGAGGAGTATCAAAGTAGCAATGATTTTATTGTTTATTGTGGTGAACTGTGATTGTGGTATTTTATGTATTCAGTGATGCTCGGGACTTCATCTGAATCACTCTTGAAACTTGCCATTAAGATACTCTGAGTATTGTTTGGTCTTGTAAGATTAATTGCTTGTACTGTTTTTCTTTGTAAGTCATATTGTTTAGATGTGGCTGCATAGAGGCTATGTATAAAGGGGTTTTCAATGCAACTGAGTCATATTTAAAATATATTTTTCTCAACATTTGTAAGAATCGAAAACCAAGACCACAATGTATCTGTTGGCAGGTTATGCAGTAACGGTCAGGTACATCATCAATTGAAATTCACAACCTTTGAATAAGGTGTTTTGTATGCTTGTTTGATAAGCAACATGGGCAATTTTAATTTGTAGTGAAAACTTTATATATAAATATATATTATAACATATAATAATATATAATTTCTCACAGAATGTATTTTTACCAATATATTGAACCATCAATACAATATGTTATATTGTACTAAAGCCCAGACATCAAAAATATTATTAGTTATTTAGTATATTATTAAATAATATTACAAGTTTATTTAATAAATCATAATACATATTATTAAAATATTACAAGTTATCTATTTTAAAAAATGAAAATATACATGTGTTATAGATGTGACAAAAAATAAAACACGCTTGTAAGAGGCAACATACTTGTTAGGATTTCTGTGAATTAAAATGCACAAACCAGAAGCAATAATACCCAACAAATAGAGAATGGATGACTTTTCAAAGAGCATAAAATATCTATTTTATTTTTCATTTTTCCATTTATGAGGAATATGGACTGTTATGAATGTGACAATTCTGAAAGTATCACTTTATCTGACTATGGAAAATCATGCTTCAAACATAAAAATGCTTTAAAAACTTTAAGAGAGGATTTAAACCACCAAATATTGACATCTGAGCTATGAGTAAGTTAAAAACCTTTGATAAAAACTATTTTTTATCATGGTAAGGTTGACCATTTGCGTGGAATTGTCCACATTCTCAATGGCTTTTGTGGGTTGGTCAATCATTATTGTACTGTAGCATCAGTTGGCACTTGAACAATGGCCCCATTTAGCAAACTGCCGAGGGAACTCCAGTGTCTCGACTCTATAGGTTTTGCCCTCTCTGTGTTTTTTCCTCATCAATGCGCATTTGATCGAGTTGCATTTACTTCCGTTGGTCGATTAATCTTTGCCATCTTTCTAAATCTTCGCCGCCTGCCCACTACTGTCTCGAAATCCCTTCGCACCAGCGTGGTCTGACAGCAACATAAGTCACAGGCTGCATTAAAAACACATTAGGCTAGCGGATGGAATTAGGGAGGCTGCAGTTCTTATCTGACGGCAAACCGCAGCATACCTCCCCTTGTCTGTATCTCTTCACCTCCCACCCCCAAACTGTACGCATTACCATCTGCCTCCCTGACAATCTCGTGACTTATAGATCCTTCCGTCGCCCACCCCTGCACTTTCAGAGATCACGTGAATATTATAAAATTTATGATATCTTGAAATGATGAGAATGATCACGCAACCCCCCACTCTTATGACTTCCAGGTCACTTTCCCCACTAGAGAAGAAAGACTGGGAAGTTTTGCTTGCTGTAATTTAATTTACCGTGACTCGTAATGCTGCCGTTCCCACACGAGAGAAATCAGTCAGAACAGTCCATTAGCGGGCAAAGCGTGGCCCTCATTGATTGATAGTCAAAAATGAGACAGCAATTGCAATATTTTATGACCGTGGAACGGGCTGCATGTAGGCCAGACAAATAGATAATGAAGCGCTACCTCCATCGTGCCGTCTGCCTGCTGCATATTTACGTGGCGGCTCTGCTGTAATAATCTTCGCCCTTAGTTTATTTTGACTGGGGAAGTGGAGATTTTGTGCACTTCATAAACGTTAATTTAAAAGGGGAGTTATCGCACCAGCTTAGAAGCAATGCAAATGATTTGTTGCCACAATCAGCTTTTTTTACCCGACTTGGAGGCTTAGTCGCAACGTTATGGACGTGAATGTTGGCATAATTTTTCAGGATTAATGCACAAATGCAATGTTACTGTCAACAACAGAAAATCCAATTCAGTTATTCAATTTAAAACCAATTAAACAGTTTCATGATAGAAAGTAGAACAGTTCTGTACCATAAAGAGTTTAACTGCAGTTTACTGACGCCGAGTTACTTATGATCTATTACGTTTTGAGATATTAATCTCGGAAGTGCTTATTATTTGAGTCATCATGTTTTAGAGAAATTGAGGATAACGCTAATTAAGATCATTGATTTTCTGTCAGCGAGGCTTAAAGGATGTCAAACTTGGTAAAGCCACTGATAAATTGGTTCTCGGTGATATCTTCAGGCTAAGGAGATGTACAGTATAGATCAATGAGTGACTTAACTATCTTAATTCTATTCTGGGAATCGTATTTAAGTATTTAAGTAACTGTAGACTGTTATTCACACATGATAAATTACAGTCCATATACATCAGACACTTTTGCTTCACAATGCCATAAAAGAACCAATTTTGGCTATTTGGTTCTATAAAAAACCTTTAACATCCACAGTGTCTTTCTGTTGAACACGGGCAAGATTCTTTCTAGTTCTGGAGGTTCTGGAGACTAAAATATTTCAAAGAATCGTCCTTTAACCGTTCAGTAACAGTTTAACAGTTAATCTTAAAGAACCATTTATACATTATTTTTATATTTTAAATAACAGTTTTCCTCTACAAATAAGCTATTGTCTAGCAGAAAGGTTCTTTGGATGTTGTTTTTTATGGAACCATTTTTGCAAAAATGGTTCTTTTATGACATCATAAAGAACATTTATTTTTTATTTAAATATTATTTGATATGTAATTATATAAATATTATTTAATATTACATGTTATTTTTATTATTAAAAAATAAATATTAAAATAAATAAATAATATATATATATATATATATATAAAATATATATTTTAATAATATTTATAAAATAAATATTTTATTTAAAAAAAAAAATTAAGAGTGAACTACATCACAGTTTTTGTTCTGTTAATACTGTGTTTGGTTAATAAACATAAAATAATATAATGTGAAATGATTGTGGCACAATGTGCAGAGAGAATGGCGGGGATACGTGGTGATATGTCCCTAGTTTTTCTCAATTTACACTAGTTAGATCTGTGATAAATCCACTGAATTAAAACTAGATTAATCAAATTTAAATTAAAATGTGCTAAAGTAGAACTAAAAAGTAATAATAATCATTTCAACACCTAGGAGTCCCCAACTGTCTCTGCCTCACTCACAGCTAGTTACCATGGTTGTATGGAGAGAGTAAAGAGAAATATCTGATAAAGAAAAAGCACTTCTTTATGGTGATTCTGTGGTTTTTGAAAGAATTGATAATATAATATGAAAAACATTGATAATATAACCCTTGCTCATGTACAGTATGTAATGTTACATATAAATCTTAGAAACTTAATATGTTAATTCAAGTTCATGTATTTGTCTTTGAATATGTAGGTGTATGTAAGGTTTCCTTTTAGTTATTTAAGACCTTAAAGCGTTGTTCACTCACAGTTACTTCTCCTGGTGCTTGACATTTAACATGACTTGTGCACTTTAAGTCACTTTGGTCGGAAAGACTCGTGTTAAGACAGATCCTATGAGGCATGAGTCAGAGTGGAAAATAATGCAACCAGGTCACATTTAGCTGCCGCCTTAATGAGACATTGCAAACGCATTTGTGGAAATGAATTTTTGATGTAACACATTCTTACCAGACAACGATGAAGAAAAAATGCATTGTGAACCCCACAGAATATTTGCCGTTAACTTGATTATAGAGGAGATATTAATCTCGAGTAATTTCCCTATAGGGAAAATGGGATTGAACTGAATTTATGCTTGCAGTGGGAAGTTTTAAACTTGTGACAAACAATGTGGATTATATGGATTACAATTTGAAGTAGATGTATATATTCGTACATACACACACACACACAAGCTTACCAATAGTGACTTTTATACTTCCTTATGAAAATGAACCATGATTTTTTTTTACAGTAAGAGTGTAGTGACCATGTTTTTGGTGTATTGATTGCTATTGGTAAAACAATGGTTTTACATCAATGCTTTACACCAATGCTTAACCATGTTTTTTCATTAAAAGCACAGTTATTTTGTGGTAACCATGGATTTACTACAGTAAGCATGTCTTTTCTTGGTTTCAACTGTAGTAAAACAAAAAAAAATTAAGGGCGGTATGGACTGTATTGTATTCACAAACCCTCACATTCTCCTAAACCTTCCCCTCACACAAACCTTTCTGCATTTTTACATTCTCAAAAAAATGTAAAGTAGTATGATTTATGAGCTGTTTTTTGTTAAGCTTTATTATTTACCAGGACTGCATTCTGCATTTTTACATTTAGATCCCCACAATGTAGGTTAATCTGAGTTTTATTGTCCCTGTGGCGATATTGGGTAATAGAATAAGCAAAAATATATTCCTAACTGTAACTGTAAATTCAGAATAACATTTACATAATCAGGTTTATAACTATATATTCGGATTTACATTTATACAATTCCTGTGTAAAAAAACTGTATAATTAGGTTTTGTATAATTATTTCCTGTTTGGCCCCCATATATGTATATAATTTATATAGTTATTTTATATATAGTTTTCATATCCACAAAAAGAGTTAATGTTGTTTATAGTGAAGGCTTTAGTTGCAACAAAAAGACTCAAAACTCATATTAAACGAAACTGAATACAATTAAAAAAGTTTAACACATTTACAAAGAAAACCTTTAAGAGACAGGTCTTTCTGTCTGAAAAGAAAACACAGTCTAATGAGGTGCATGTACCTCAATATTCTGTAGTGATTGGTTAATCAGCACTGTCACTCAAGCCTGTAATCGAATAGAAGAGGAAACAACATTTTCTCTATAATCAGGTTATTCGCTGTAGAAAACCAGCTTAGTTTTCTGAGACAAACTTTATTTGATTTGGGGAAATAAGGAAACAGGTCTTCATTTGAAAAATCCTTCCTGCCCTCTCAGGATATTTCAAGCAGCGTTATATTTGAGCATCTTTTGTTATTTGTTCCTGTTGTTTTGATATAAACTGTTTACAAATAGCATTTTCTTATTCAGTCAAACAGCTGGTCCGGAAAACATCTTTTCCAAGGGGCAAGATGATTCACTATATACTTATTTTAGAATGAAGATCAGAGTCTCTAGCTTTACTTTGTTTTGAATACTTTGATGCTAAATAGTCTTTTGTCCAATGTGAACTTTCTAGGCAGACCACTACGTATATGGGCAGCAATGAGAATTATATGAGACTTATTTGTACTGTTATTGTTAGGCTCGCTTTTTTAAAATGTATTGTACTGAATGAGAATGTGTTATTATTAATTATTTATTATTATTGTTTTCAGCGTTTCCTTCAACTAAAAATGTCATATCGCGTATCAATCTTCTACTGGCACCACGTCATCACGTGATATAAATTCCCAGGTCACAGAACTTGACCTTTGGAGCGTTTTTTTGCGTTTTCGGGCCGTGCTGCATTTGCATTCGTATGAATTCAATAAAGTCCATGGAGCAAAAAGTCTAGTGTAGCCGGATACAATCTCTATGCGTTCAACTTTGTTGATGTTAGGTCCCTATATTTGGTTTGTAAATATAAAACGATCACCACTAGGGTCCTATAGTGGATAGGTAGTGATTGACACACATTTTGAGGTCTTGGCATAGACATGAAACAATGCATCCATAATCAAGGACGTACGATTTAAAAGAAATCCATTAAAAGAAGCTTCCCTGCATTGTGTCGCGGTGATTAGAAAACTCTACGGTCAAATTTAATTTGACTTCTCTTCCACAGTATGTGACACTTCTACCAGGAGATAAAAATGACAGGAAGGTGGGGTGCTTTGTGCACTCCCTGGATTCACTAATTACAATCTCTGCCTGGAGACGCCCGGCAATTAAAACTTTAACGCTGACTAATCGCTTTGTAGAGACTCAACTTTAATGACACTGGTTGTTAAAAGCCAGTCCAATGGTGTAAAATCACTCAAAACAGACTCACTCTAATTACTTTTGAAAATAGGTTTTTGTTGAATGTCACGATTTCATACACATCTAAATTTGTCACACATTTAATTCTTGGCCATTTAATTACAGTTTACCTGTAGGGCAATTATGAAAGTGACATTTTCAGTCAAAACAGCGAATATATCGGTAATAAATACATTTAATCACCTGTTTATGTTACTAAACCCCTGTTGATAGAGTCCTTAAAAATTATATTATTTTATTTTTATTTTATTAATAATTTAATTATTTTATTATTTATTATTTTCATGTGCCAATTTATGAGAAATATAATATAGTTATTGATGTGACAATTCTCAAAACAGCACTTTACCCAACTATGAAAATTATGCTTTGAACAAAAAAATGCTTTAAAAACTTTAAATAAGACCTCACATGGGTATTTATACCACCAAATATTGACGGTTATTTTTTCATGGTAAGGTTAACATGTAAATGCCCTAACCATAATTATATTAAAAGAAATTATTATGCATTAAAATGAATGACAATCATAATGTTTTGTACACATAGTTTTAATGGATAAGAGGTTCACAGTATACAACTGAGGTCGTTATAAATTCATGTTGTTCACGTAAATAAAGTTATAAAGTCTCAGGGATCTGTCAGATGGCCGGTGTGTTTTAACCAGCCTGCAGCTTTTTTTGTGCAGATAAAACTCGTTCTCAGCACAGAATACCAAACACGCGCGAGTCAATAATGGACACGGCCTTTTTTCACACCCGTGTCAGAGTGCTAGAGTGATAATAACTATGAAATGGAAGCGGGGATGAAAGTACTCCTAACGAGGGAGTGCAGATTGGACGACGGGTTTCTGACTTCAAACAGCGGCGGATTGATTTTCCTGCAAGTGCGCTCAATTACAGTATGTGCGCTTTCACTGGTCCTGACATATAGCTACCATGGAAACAAATGAAGAATTGATGATTATAGTGCTGCTGTATTGTGGTTGGACTTAGTCTGATTATCTAATGAAAACCGCTGCAATCGTGTTATAAGAATAGCGGCGACTTTAATGTTTATGGCTGTATGGTGTTGATAATCGCTGCTGGGTTTTTCATTTAGTTTATTTTGCTATTTATGCTTTTTATTGATAGGAAAGTAGAAAGGTCAGGAGGATATGAGCTGGATTTGAACCCATGTTACTCCCATCAGTGTGTGTTGAACATATCGGAATATGCACAGAAAATACAGTACCAAGCACCATGTCCTACAGTAGTTTCTAAAGGTTTGTACTTATTATAAACAAAAATGTGACTGAATTGTGACCCTGCCGGAGAAATCTAAAGTCTCAAAATCTAATTATGATATAAGAAGCATTAAAGTATTTATTGCTGTAAACGTTAGATCATATGATACATTTCGAGATGCAGTACTTTAAATTTACATTTATAATAATGAAATAATGACTATAAATACTGAATTTAATGATTTTACTGACACTATGCTTCAATATCTTCCTAAACATTGATTTTAATCTTTGATGTGCCCTAACTCAGTCAAACCTTGCTGTTTTTACTTGCTGAGTCATTATTTTATGCAGCGCATTTTCATTTAACAGTATATTACCTACTGTAAAATACTATACTGAAAACAACATTAAACCCATCATTTTTGATTATATTAGTTATCTTTAATCATAGTTAAGTAAACAGAAGTGTTCATATATTTTCGACCATTTAAAGATCATTTTACCTACTTTAAATTAAGCAGATGTTGCCTTGTGTGTATCTGTGTGCTTTGCACAAACTTTTACAATAAAAAATGCGATTTAGAAAGACAAACTCTCTTCTCTCTGAGCAGTGGATCATTTTAGCTCTTCATTTTTATTCTGATTGCTGTTTTTTTATTGTGTAACTAGTCAGTGTTAATTATTACTTAAACAGCCTGAGGTTGATCAAAACACGTTTTAGAAAGTCTGGCGTACTCTTTAATAGTAACACTTTCTTAAATAACAAATACAAAACGGGTAACTGAAATGACCCAGTCGGATTCCCTTAGGGAAATCTCAGGTTAAGCAATCTATTCACTCATCAGATCAATCTGGCACAGAATCTGCAAACTTTGTGTTTCCTGGCCCAGTTCTTTAATCTTCAGGCTGGCACCAGTACTAGACCAGTTGGCTATTGCTAGTGGCATTGTAGGCCTTTATCCAATGATAAAAATAGCCAAAAAATCAAAGTAAAAATGTGCAGTGAAAGGACAATCCCCAAACGGAGCAGATTTCGGTCCAACGCACAAAACAGGGAAGCATCAAAGCAAAACTGCCTTCAGACAATATGTCTTCATTTTAACGTATATAAAATTTGCAGCTCATTAAAGCTACAATAGGCCTATCGTATAACAATAATATCAAGTAACATTTTCCTCAGCCACGAAGAACAAAAAAAAGAGCCGTCAGGACGTGTTGAACATGTGTGGTTGTGTTTGACGCAGTAGCTTTATCCCGAGGGAGCGCTTGAGTGGCCGTCTACAAACACAATGAAAAAAAGAGAAGAGATTGAAGGAATATTTTATCCTAAAAATGAGGATTAGTTCTTTTTCATATCACAGTAGATCGTGACCAGGGACTTTTAATCTTCAAAAAGATTTAAAAAAGACATGTGACCACTGTCGATACCAGATGTTAAAAAGCAACTTCCTGTGATGAGCTTAATGGAATTTTTTTTAACAAATTACTATTTTATGAGATGGTTAATTCTTGTAATGGGAGCTTTAGCACTATTGTCTAACTGGTATTAGACATATTTTAGATTTATTCAAAAAAATAATTAATATATATATAATATATATTAATATAAATATATATGTATATATATTTTGTGTGTGTGTGTGTATATGTATATATATATATGTATATATATATATATATATATATATATATATATATATATATATATATATATATATATATATATATATATATATATATATATATATAATGTTATATGATTTACTTATATAAAATTGTAGTTCGGATAGTGAATTTTTATTTGTTGTAACCTATTCTGAAGCATCCAAAATTCTTTTGAGACGAGACCCAAATAACCTCTGGCGCACAGTGTGTCATAGGAAATGGCAATGCTATGAAAGTATGGTTCATTCTCCTACAGTGTTAGGGGAATTGTCTTGATTTTCACTCTCTAGACTTATGTAAATTGAACGGGTACGATGGGAATAGCACCTTTTTAGGTCGAAGAATCACAAACCGTATATAGGGCAGATTATCACCTCCGTATTGTATCTCCACAGTGAACCATCGTACTCTTAAGCACAGGAGCTGCTAAAAGCAGACGGTGAACTCCAGGGACGCTGTGCACGGCTAGATGGTGTTTGTTGTCGTCGTGTCAGAAAAATTACAGATGTCTGTGAGATGTGCAAGTCACAGTACAGTGTTGCGAGAAGTCTTACAGCAGTTGACGTACCTCGGGTGTTTTAAAATGGACGGAGGGTGAGGTGTTATTTATATGCACCCAGCTGAGCTCCGGTCTTCCTTTTCTGTCTTTAAAGGTCAGGTTTATTATAGATGCACTGCAAATAGGAGCTGTGGTGCCAGAGGATTGTATAGTAGCTATTGAAAGAGGGCCTTTATTGATGTCGCTGAGTGTGTAATGGAGGAAATTTTTGTATTTGCACCAATGCGTTGCATGAGTCTAATGCCTTGGATTATGTTGCTTCAAAAAACATACTAATGGAATGAAGTGGGATAATCCTTTCTGCTGCTTCAGTGTGAACCCGGGCAATTTTTATATTCTGTATAATCTATTTAATAGGATTTAATGACCCTCAGAATAAGGTCCATTGACCGTTTCTTGCAAAATGTATGGGGCACATAAGAGTAATCTCTAATAATGGTATCAAAATCATTTTGAATGGTTTATAGGTTGTTGATTTGTTCTTGTTAACCTGTTTACTTTACGTTTAAACACTGTGTCCTAAACAAACAGAAATTGATATTTAATATTTGTGACTCTCTTGTGTTTATGAGATTAGAAGCATCAAAAAGCTCCATAAAAATAGCCAGAACTGAAATTTTTATTTATAATATTGAAATGAATGATTATAAATACTGAAATTAATCATTTTATTAACACTACGTTTTGTTATTTTGCACAAAAATAACATAAGTTGGCTTCCTAAACACTGATTTCAGTATTTGACTCGACCTTACTCAGTGAATATTAAAGATACCAAGGTTATATTTTCAGAGAATGCTCTTTACATTATGTAGAATCATTTTAAGTAAAAATTTTCATGATGATTTTCATAGACAGGGTGTCATCGGTAAAGCGGTATAATAAACCAATAAGATTTCTCGGTAGGCGGGGCTAGGTTGTAAATAATATACTTTAAGTTACACAAGTTCCTATAAACTTCAACATCTTATTTATTAAAATATTGCCCGTTAATAATTCTTTCGGACATTTTTAGAGGAGCGAGTGCCAGTGAAGTCTGTTTTGTATTACGTTCCTCATCATTTTTTTTTCAACGTTCCAGTTGCCTGATCTGTACCTGCCTCAGCCCCCTTCCACTGAAGTGGCGGTATATCATTCTGTCGTTTCAATAAATAAATTAGTTCCAGCCAAATTATTTTCTAACTTAACCATGTAAATGCTTTTGTACTCTGAGGGGGCTTCTCTGTACATCACAGAAAGCAATAATTCAACAACACTGTACCAGCATAATACCGCCATTGTTTTTTTGCATCCCACATAAAAGAGCCAAATTGGGACTTTATGTAATGTGCTATTACAATATACATCACGGCAAAATATGTATAATATAACAAGGAAGCGTCTGAAGTACTTTGATAACTTCATGAGAGCTGAATTTTACATCGAAATAAGCGATCGACAGTGATGCGCTGCTACTGTACTGTACTGAACACCCAGAAAGCATGTCAAAATTATTCATGGGGATTTGCATAATGGAAGCTTTAGCACTATTGTCTGACTGAGTTCGTGCAGCCAGCAAAGAGAAATAATTAACTAATGTTTTAGATTTATGAATAAAATCAATTTTGTTTTGGTAATTATTCACTATTCAAAACCTGCATGCTTAATATGAGTAACTAGTACAATTACAATTAGTGATTACCCAGTTACTGTATTCATTAAAAAACTAACAAAACTAGCCTAACCAATGCCATTTGTAACACACCCTCCAGTTTCTTTGTAACTTTATATGTACTTTAAGAGAAACAAAGCTATTTTTGTAGCAAAGCTAATTGCTTGCATGTTTGCTGTGCATGCATTAGCGATCACAGTTTTTCACATTAAGCCAAGCTCTATCAGTACCAAACAGAGTGTGTTTACAGGAAAATAAAATGATGAATTCAAAGCCTCTTTGAAAGTAATTATGTATTTTTCATTTTTGCAAATTAGCTATTTTTTGTCTTGTTTTGATTATAAATCAAGGTTGACTATTTTTTACCTTCTGAATGAATTTTGGTCAATGTAAAATATCTCTGTTATAGCCTGATGTCACAAAAATATGAACCTGTCGTCACAAAATGTGGATCTGTATTAATAATGCACAGACGATTTACCGTTTTTAATTTCTTGTCTGACAGCTGACCTCACTACCCCAGGTACAATTTCCCATAAATCACTTGCAATCCAGCTTGTATGTAATGGCACATATCCAGAAACGGTGCAAGCTGCCGGGCACGTGCCAATGCTTTTTTTTTACAATTAAAAATATTTATTGATGTGGATCCGGATCGCATGTTTGGAGCACTGGCGTGTTTGAGGACAGGATAAATTTCCCTAAATAAAACACAATCGATTTTCTTGTATTTAATACATAACGATCAAATAAACAATTAACCCCAAGCTGGAGATGTCCCTAAGGCTGGAAACGGCTCTCAGTTGTTTTAGCAAAGCAAAATTTAGCATCTGCATGCAATGCACTTTGTCACAGTAGCAGCGGTTAATGATGTGCGGTAGTTTATAAGACATTCAGTCGCTGTCAGAGAATAAAACAATAATACAGAGATCAGTGGTTCTCCATATCGCTGTTGAAATCCGCTACTGTAATTATGCACTTAATAAGCAGAATATGGCTGCATGATATTTAAGACGGTCAACTAGTTTTATTTATTTCGTCAATGCTGAATTTAAAAAAAGAGTATGTGCTTGATGCACACAAGGGTCTGGAGGAAACCAGATTAATGAGAACGTGTTATCATCAGAGTGCTTTCTCGATGTGATGAAAGTGTCCAGAGATGGAAAGTCTTTCTCATAAATAAACAACTTTTAAGTCTGAGCCAGACTATTTTAAATTCAGTCTGCGGTATTGTTGTGTTTGCGAGACGGCTAACTTTAACAAGGCTTTAAATAATGGAGGTTGCTCAGATCAAACGCACTGAAGCTAGTTCAAAGACTTGTTTCAGATGATTATTGTGAATATGGCTTGTAAGATGTGAGGGATGATGTACTTTCAGACTCATTTAAGCTTTTTATCAGCCATGTTCTTGACCCTTGCACTGTCTGGACTTTTATTCAAGAAAACATCTGTGTTGCTATGATACTGTTGTTCTTTGAGCAAGCTTGTATGTTATTATTTTTTTCTTACTGATTAATCCAGTAACTGGGAAGTGATGCATTCCAACTGTAAACTCCTAGATGGGCTAGCACTAGATTTTTTTTATTGTAAGTTATAAAACAGTTAGTTCCAGTCCAGTCCACAAGTGCTTACTTGTGTTTGTCTTTGAAAACAATAATAATGTGCTGGGGTGGTTTCCAGGGCGTTGCTATGCAGTCGCTAAGGCCTTCTAGGGTGGTTGCTATGGCATTGCTAGGTATTGGGTGGTTCTGAGCAATTCAGATCAAGGTTTTTATTTGATTGTTCAGCAAAAAGCACATCTGTTTTCTCTTGTACCTTATTGTTTACTTGTGTTTGTCTTTGCAAAACAATAATAATGTGCTGGGGTGGTTTCCAGGGCGTTGCTATGCAGTCGCTAAGGCCTTCTAGGGTGGTTTCTATGGCGTTGATACATTTGGGCAGTTCAAATCAAACCATTTATTTGATTGTTCAGCAAAAAGAACATGCATCAAGTCACAATTTTCATGTCTTGAAAACAGTATGGGCCCAAAGGTGTAGTTCACTCAAAAATAAATTTCTTTCATCATTTACTCATTTCATGTCATTATAAACCTGTATGAATTTCATCCTTCTGCAGAACAGAAAAGAAGATATTTTAAAGAGTGTTGGTAACCAAACAACATTGACCCCTATTGACTTCCATTATATGGACACAAAATACAGGTTTTAAACAACATTGGGGTGAATAAATGATGACAGCTTTTTTATTTTGAGTGACCTATCCCTTTAAAAGGTTTGTTCAGACCTGTAAGCCAGCAATATTAATTATGATACTTGCCTTAGCAACCAGCACTAATTAAAATCTCGGTGAGCTATGGACTCACCCCTGCTGCTCTATGCATATATGTCAAGTATGTCGAAGTGTGCATTTAAAGGGTTTGAGGTTGGGGGGCGGGTTGGGGTTATTATCTCACTATAGATAAGTGCTGTCGGTAGGAATTACGCTCAACTCGGAGCTGCCTGTCAATGTTAACCCGTGGCTTTCTCATAATTAATCACAGAGCGGGACAGATCCATACCTCTATTTAAATGGCAGGACTGGAGTAGATGTCACAAGACATTATGCAAAAATAGACATTGTAATAAATCACAATGCCAGATCAGGAACATGGCTGTATATGGATGTATAGGTTCGTTTTGCGTTCTTACAATGAAACAAGCTGAACCCAAGTCATTATACACGCTGAATATTGTTCATGTAGTGCTAAATGTACTTTTATTTATTGTACTTTGCATCATAGAGGTGGCTCATGTGGAAATCCATGTACAAAGAGTTGTTTCTCCAATATGACTAAGATTCAATGAAGATAATTTATTTTATTTTTTTTCTTAAGAAAAGACCTCAGTAATCTTAAATGTGTTTTGTTTCACTTTATACTCTCTATACATTCTACAGCATGACAACAATTATGTATTTCATTGCTCGTAATTGAACTTCAGGAGAAACATCTAACAAAAACATATCATCGCATTTATAATTTCAGTCAGTTTATGAACTATAAAAGAGCAACAACAAAGCAACATAGTTTTTCTTACGTGGCAGTTTTTTTCTCAAGGAAAAAAAATTAAAAGATTAAATTCTGTTGGCAGTTTCCAAATGTGAAGAGACACCTGGCATGCTGGATAAAAGCCCGTGACACAACTCAATCTTTTCTCATCTCAGTTAGCGCTTGTTTGGGGGTGTGATCACACAGTCAAAATGCAAAATATCTGAGAATGCTGTAACTTCATTTGGAAAATAAGACAAAAGATTTTCAATAGAAACGTTTTAAAGCTACAGCAAAACTCTCCTGCTATTAAAAAATCATGGCTTATGTCAGTGGAGACCGTTTCAAAGGCCTTATTCAGCATAGCATGAATAATTCATCACAAGAAAAAGAACACAGATTTCTCAAAACAGTGAGGACAGGATTTAATACCTTATGATTTTGCAAACTCAAAGCATCACTTTGACCGTGGCATAATGAGGGTAACCTCCAAAAAGAATTTTCTGAAGTCCGACTACAGACTCGCTTGACGTCAAACTGTAACAGGGTTTAGTTTTGTGTTATTTCATGGTTTTAATGAGTTTACTACTGTTCTAAAATGCTCCTCAAATACACAAACATGTAGCTTTGCCCAGTTTACTGCACATTATTCATAGCATTATATTATTTGCTAAAATCAAAACATATAATCATTGTAAAGGATTTTTTTCCATCGCTCCTAACCAGCTGTGCCACCTTCCGCGGGCTGGAAACCCGCAAACTGAGTTTTCTTGAGAATTGATTTAGTAGAGAACGAGAGGTCACGGGATCAGCCATCTGCCCCGTGGAGTGAACATTTCTGCCCCGCTGCCATCCATCACTTGTGGACAGATTACAGATGCTGAGATCAGAGAAGGTCTGGAGCGTAATGAACCTGGAGAGCATGAGAACGGATCAGGGTTTGGCTGTCCTCAGGAAACCTGTGCGGTATGACATATTGTTGTAGGAGCACGAGGGGAAACCGTAGTCGCCTACAATTAGATTGTCAATAAAAGGTCATGAAAATATTCTGCGTGTGCGTCATGAGCAATTACCCAGAAATGGACCACATGTGTAGAAGCTCCACTTTTTGTGCTTACAAGCACTTGCTACTGTGTTTGAGACATGGGGCATGTGAGAGAGTTATTTGAAAAGCTTTACTCATTATATAACTGAAAATCTTACAGAGAAAAGAGTTCAGAAAGTGATGTCTTAGAGTAAAACTTCATATTTGCTTTTCTGATGCAATGAATAAAAAGTAAACAGAATGACCTCCAGTTTTTTGCAGGGTTTGAATCTTCTAGCGTCAAGGCTATATCATAGATGGAAGGACGTACAGACTGATGAATGGATAAATGGACACACGGATTGGTAAATAGACACATGGATGAATGGATGGGTGGATGGAATGACGTACTGATGGAAGGATGTACAGACAGGCGGATGAATGCATGATGGATAAATGGACACACAAATGGGTAAATAGACACATGGACCAGTGGATGGGTGAATAGACAGATGGTGAATGGAAAGACTTACGGACAGATGGAGGATTGGATAAATGATGGATAAATGGACACACAGATAGATAAATGGACAAACGGATGGATAAATGAATGGACAGACAGACATGTGGATTTAGAGGTGGATAAATGGATGGACAGATGAATTGACAGCCTAAATGATGGATGTGGATAAATGGACACATGGATTGATAACTAGATGAACGGATGGCAAATTGACAGACAGATTAATGAACACATGGATGGATAAATAAATCGATGAATAAATGGATGGATGGACAGACGGGTGGATAGATGAACAGACAGATGGATAAATGGAAAGGCGGACGGACGGACAAATAGATTGATGGATTAATGGATGGATGGCAGAGCTCTGGAGTATTGAAGGTCTTCTCACACAGTTGCTCAGCTTTTGTTTGGCATTTTCCACTGAGCAGGCAGATGTCTATCTGTGATTACAGAGGCCTGTTGCCTTGATTTCTGGCAAGCAAACACTGCGGAAATATCAAATGATAATGAATCATTAGACTAACATTTGTGGAACTTCGAACGCCTGAAATTCAGCCAAAGTTGAAGCGCACATTCCACAAGCTTTTCACATATTAATTGTCCTTAGAATTTAACAGGACAATGGCAAGCGTGTCTGTCTCTGAGGACTCTTACCCAGCAACATTAATACCAATGACTTGATATCTCTGTCTTTGAACGTATAAACATATTTTCTAGCAAAGAAGCTGTGGAAAAACACATTTAAGTTGTATTTGGGGAATTCATATCCTACATTTTATGGCTAAAAATTTTTTTTATGTTTGTGCATACAAGGCTTTTTTAATCAAACGCTATTTCCAAGCCGCATTACACAAACATTTTCAACAGTGAATGCCACAAATTAATTGCTTGTCCTCATTATCTCAAACTCTGGTTTTCATAAACATGGATTTCCACCACATGCGGATGGTCTTCCGTGGCAATTCATACATTATTAATTGTTGGTGACGTTATATGGAAGGATAATGGCAAGCGTTTTCGCAACCATGGGGTTTGAATCTGTGATCGGAAGGTGTTCATGTCTCTTCGGGGATATTTAGAGAGTGAACTCTCTGTAAGAGGTCGGTGATATTTCGCATCATTACCAAGATCCCCTAGGACATAGTGTTTAATTTTTTATGCCACACTGAATACGGGATGCGCATTATTAAAATATGGATCACCATTCTGTTCCCAGCGTGCATTGCGGCTCTGCAACACTGGAGCTGCTTAATGTGCACTGCTGGTGTTCACCAAAACATGTTGTGGTGTATCAACGTGAGCACTGACTGGAGAGTCAAAGTCATTAGGTATTTTTTTCAGAATACACTAAAAGATCAATTTCTTTGTTTGCTGTAAAAAAAAAAAAGAGCTTCATTTAACCTGATAACTTTCATTGCACATACAGAGCACATACATGAAACTGCACTATCCAAACTATAATATTTATCATTTTAAATGTTTTTATTTTTAATCTTTTTTTTTTTTTTTACATTATATTTTTTTACTTTTCTTAATTTTAGGTATTTTTTTAAATAACATTAACATGCACTTTTTAAAAATATTTTTAAAACATTTTTTTTCTTAAGAAAAAATTCTCATCAGTGAGGTCGAAATGTTGACGTATTAGCCAACAGATGGGTGACAATTTCTATTTCAGTCCTCTGCAGCTGTGTAAATATAAGCTTTTGATTAGATAGAGTGGAGTCACAAATGTCATAATTACGAGTTGCGTGCGTGTGAATGACCAAGCGAAGTCTAATTTTCTAGTGGGAATATCCGACATTATCGCGTCTATACCATATGGTAACAGAAACTTTTCCATAGATGCAATTTAGTCAAAACAGAACTTCAGGCCTAAAATCCCTACAAACAGCATACAGCTTGCAAAATAGTCACGTTTATTTCACAAAGAGGGATATTTCTTTAATCAAAGATAGCATTTAACAGCACTTCGCAGAGTACATTACCCAAAATGGCATCATAACATAATTAGTATCATTAGGTAAGAAAAGTACCGGAGTCTGACCTGATCTGATAAGTCTCATCTGAATTCACATCAGGAGGTTTCCGACTAATGATGATGTTTGACATTTGCGAAAAGCACGATTCGCAATTCATGGTCATAATACTGCAATGATGGAAGAGGCAGGGTGATAATGACACCGTCGGCTGTTTTCAGCCGGAGAAACATTCTCTGCTTTTGGAGGAAGAGAAATTTTTAATCTTGTATGATCCTGTATGCTGCATGGAAATCTCATCACAGTCAGATTCATCGGTTATTTGAATGTGCTGGCATCATCTGTGCTATGAAAAATGGTGTGATATGTGAGAAATGACTCATGCCTTGTGAAACACTAGAACATTCATTCATTTTAAGTGCTTGCTTGACTTAAACTCACCATCAAGGTGCTACGGTTTTGTGTGTGGATTTACCAATATTTAGGCGTAAAGACCTCATAAAACCACTTAAATCGGGCAATTTTCTGTCTTGTATTGAAGTACGTATTAGGTAAAACAAAAACGGGCAGTTTTGCCTTGTCTAGTCATAATAACATGATACTATGTACTACTTTTCAGTCTCTTGCAGGTGGAATTTAGAGCGCATTTCATTGGACAAAAATCTACATAGTGCAGCAGGAGTACTTAACAATTTTTGCAATTTTTGATTCATTCGTTTAGGTGGAACAGTTTTTTTTCCACTGAATTATTTCATAGTTTAATTCGAATCTAATCATGTCAAACTATATATTGATGAAAATGAAGAATAGACTCAAGAATAAATATTTAACAATAAATAAATATACTTAATATTAAGAGTATTTGAAAACGGTGCACTGTGGAATTAAATAGAATTTAAGTATGGGGAATAAACATAAACTAAAAAAATAATCAAAAGTTCCTATTAATGATTTTTAAATTGAAATTCAAAAATGAAAATTGAAATAAAAAAATAAAAGCAATTATTAAAAATTAAATGATCTTAAATAATAATAAAAAACGGTTTGGATAGTGCATTTAATGTGGATGCTTAATATGTCCAGGGAAAATTATCAGGTTAAATAATTTAATCTTTTTTTGATTTTATAACCTTTTTTTCTCCATACTGCTTATTCCACATCAGTTCATTCATAAGTTTTCACAGTCTGCACTACAATGCGAAAACGGCATCCAAATGTACCGCTTAGGAGGGTGTCTCGGTGCAGACGAAAGGCCAAAATGAAATAAAACATGGTCTTTAGAAATTACACGCTTTCTTTTACACGCTTTAAATGTTCTGTTTATCCACCCAATGTTCTAGTTTCTGTTGCTTAAGAGTGTGTGTTAAATCAAGGCCAGTCATGCGGTGACAGACTCTTGTGTGAATTCGCTAATTGCCTCTGAAGTACTTCATGTCAATCCGTCCAGCATACAGTTTCTTCACACGAGCCCAGCGTACTGACTTCCTTTCAGCTAGTAAGTGGTCTCTCGTTCCAAACACTTTTTGCTTTTCTGTCTCCAACAACAACAGCAGGGAGTGGGCCAGAAGGTCAGACCTCCTCCAATCATCTAAAACATGGCCAAGCCCACCTGCCACTCATCTGCAGCCTGCTGAGAAAATGAACAAAAAAGAGAGATAGTATGTAACGCAGGAAGAAAACCGTGTCCGTGCCCACCCCTCCCGTGTTTGAGGTACTGACGCAGGACCGTCAGATTCTCACCGCTGCTCTACCTCCGAGGGGCCGGCCGCTTGGGGATACAATATGACAGAGAATGTCAGTCTTGAAGAGGTGGATGGCCAGCGCTGGGCTACCACAGGCTTCGCACACGGTTCACAGATGTACAACCTTTCATAATTGCCTCTAGGCACATTTCTTCTTTAAAGTTTTTTTGGACATGAAAGTTATCTTCAGCTGAAGGCTTCATGTGGAGAATGAAATCGAAGAATAATATCACTCTCAATATAGGAATGCTCGGGTCATCAAAGGGTGGAAGTATTGATCGGATGTACTGCTGGTGAAAGGCGCATTGTAGGAGCAAATAAAATCAGGTGGAGAGAAACATTTAGTTTTTAAAGCCATCACATCCATCTGTTCAGTGTTTATTTGTGGTTTCTTTTTTATTGTATAGGCTGTTGTTTCTACACTGCAAGTTGAATTCTGATCTAATCATGACAAACTATATATTGATGGAAAGGTCAATTAAAAGATTTTAAAATGTTAAAAAAAATCTAATATCTTAAAAATTTGGATAGTTTGGAGTGCATTTTCAGGGTTCTGCTCAGCATGTGCATTGGCATTTACTTACTTATGACAAATTACTTAAGATGTTTCGGTTTGATCCAATAATATCTGTAGTGCTTTTTATAGATGTGAATGACCTAATGACCTTACTGTATAACTGAACAGCTTCCATGTGTTTTCTTAGTGGAGAGGGCTGCTGAAAAACTGATACAACCTATAGTTGGTTATTTCACTAAGCAGTAATAATTGTATTTATGATCTATTACATGCTGACCTGTTAACAGAAAAAGAAATCTCTTAGCAACTTTCTAACAGTAGTGTAAAAAACTGTCCAAATTACAGGTATTCAGTGTTACCATTTGTGTTTCACGCTTGCAGTCTATGGCTTTGAATAGTAATAGTCCTTCTGTCTTAGCGAATACCCAACCTAATAAATCAAACAAGTTCTGCATTAAATACAATAAAACACCCAATGAAGTGCCTTAAAATGTGCTGCTTTGTTTAATGCATTGACATACAATATACCTGAAACAGGAAGTTAGTTATTGAGTGGCTCCTCCCTCTTTTAAAATAGCCAATAGCGTTTAGTTTACAGTACCTCACAAACTAAAATCTGATGTCATAAAAACCATTGATTAGCATTGGTGGACTAATTTTTGTATGTCTTCTAAATCCAAATTTTGCAGCACACAATTTATATGTATCCATACGGCTAACATATTCATACATATTCATATTCCTTTAATTAAAAAACTTGGGAATTATGATTTTATGGTTCATTTGCTCTGATCTTGTTTAAATTCCGATAGTACACGAAAATTCCAGCAGCATTAAACTCATTTATAATTTAAGGGTATATAACATTATAATTTTGTTTTGACTAGTATAGGAATTTTGATCTCTACTGCAGCCATTATTTTTTCATAATTTATGATCATAAATTATTACATATTTTGAGCAGTAGATGCTTTTAGGCACACTTCATACTTGTGAACTTAACGCAAACAAATATGAGCAAATCCATAGTGCTGATCAATAAAGCAGACCTCCAGAAACCCAGCTGCAGAGAGAAAATATCTGAATACTTGTGAACTTGTACCCCCTGGCAGATCCAATTCGGCTTGACTTTGTGAAGTTTCTCACAAACAGAACTGAATCAACTAGAAGCGCAGTGAATTTTTGTCTCGCGCCGTTTTTTTCCAGCTCTCTATAAATATCCCTCGAGTCTAGCGCAGTGACAGTGACGCACACATTGTATCATCAAATTTCTCCCCTGCACGCCACTGCCAGCTTAAATTCAGTCAAGGTGTTCACAAGCCTTCGGCCAGCATGTCCTCCTCCTCCAGTTTACTTCCAACTGCACTAGACATCACAAATACCCTCCGACTCGCTGGGTTTCTGGAGATCGCAAGCTTTTCTTTTATTGCGTCTTGTTTACTGTAAGCACGTCATTACTTTCCGCAGTGCCTAGGCAAAAACATTCAAAGAAAGACATTTAAAGGGAAAGTTCACACCTAAAAATTAAAAGTCTGCCATTATTTACCCCGCCTCCATGTTATTTCAAATTTCTATGGCTTTTTTTTGTGGAACACAAAGGGTGAATTTTTGCTGCTCTTTTCTATATAATGAAAGTGAATGGGGACTGGGGCCGACAAGCTTTTAAATGCTAGAAACACACATATACAGTAAATAAATAATAAAGGTAGCCCATATGACTTGGGCACTGTATTACAAGTCTTCTGAGCACGGACTGAAATCTTGAAGAAAGAAATTGATAAAGATTTGAATTTATAAATCTTGATGGTGAGTAAACATGGGCAGAGTTTTCATTAATTACTACGTCTTGTTCTCATGAGTCAAAATACAGAATTAGTCAAAAGTTTGGAAATATTTACTCACTGTTTAGATTGTTTTCATGTTTTAGAATAGTACCAAAATCATCATGAAATTACACAATTGTAACTGTGGGAATTACGTTGTGGGACTAAAAGCATCCAAAATAAATGAACACTATTATATTTTAGCATCTTGAAAAGTCGTCACACTTTGTCTAGAATTTGTAAAATCATACTGTTGGCTTTTTATCATCCAGATTCATGAGGTCTCAACCCAGGGAAGCTTTTTAAACAGCACTGAATCTCTATGCTGGACTCTTATTGGCTGCTTTTTACTCATTATTTGGTCCAAGTAATCCATTTCAAAAATATTTTTAAATACAATTTAGTTTTCTCATTAATTAAATTAATATGTCAGCACAATTATAATTTTGTCTACAAAAGAAACATTGAAATTCACACTTTCAGATTAAAAGATTTTTAGCATCATAAGAAACATTTTTGTCAAAACTTTTGACTGCTAATGTGCATTTTTTGACATTATGTAAAAAATTCTTAAGAAAAGAAATACTCTCTTAAAAAAATAGTTAATAAAACTATTTACTGTGTGAAAAACAACTGTGCTAATAAGCACACAGTTGCGTCACAATTGACCTTTGCGTCATAATTGACCTTTTCCTATGACTCATTTACAGTAAACAACAACCACAATTTCTGACAGAACACCAAAGCATATTATTATTCTGGTTGCGAGTCTGTGTAAAAAAAAGTGTAGCATTGTGATTATATTTTATGAATATACATTATGAATATATAATACTGAACAACCATTAGATTCAATAAGATCATATAAGGTCAATAATTTAACCCCAAAAGCTAATACTATTTCTAGTTATCAGTGGTCTGTCCATCTGACTAAAACTGGTTGATCGGTGGTGGTCGACTGTGTCACGTCAGTTCTCTGACGTACTGTAAATAGCACAGAAGTTGAAAAGGTCAATTGCATGAGGTAGCAAAGTACACTTTGACAGCTTTATTAAAGTGTGTAAATTTACCCCAAGGCCCATTATAGACATGAACCGTAGACACGACTGGAACAAGTAATTGCAAATTTGTATTCAAACTCTACCCTATATTCAATTATTTATTCGTATGAATGTACCCATCTAGTCGTCTTTAACTCTAGTGAATAGTTTTCAGGGTAATTTTACTTTTGAAAGTCACCTTCTCTATAGGCACACATTGTATCTCAAAATCCTGGCAACATGAAAGCTGTCGAGTTGTTTCTGCCATTATTGCCTGGGGAAAAAGATACTGTTTATGGAACATAAATCGACCTTGATAAGATTGGGGCATGTTGTCACAGAGAACCTGTCATTATACAGGAAAAATGAAGCTAAACAATGTATAACCTTTAAAACATGTGTGACAACTTGCCCCACTCTGACATTCTGACATTCTGACGAGTTTTTCGCCTTTTTGTGTAAAATTTACTGATGTGTAATGTGTGCCAGTCTGGTTTTATTGTGTTACTTTTGTACAGCTGTAGCAAAAAATGATGATTTTAAGATTCTGGTTTGGGCTCCTTGGAGGATAATATTCACAAAAATGACTCTCATTTAGTGGATTCTCAACCTAGAAGAAACATACAAAACAGCACTGTTAGATGAAACACACATCTGTCCAAATTATAGGTACTGAGATTTACAGTAATATACAGACACACAATGATAACTGTCCTGTCTCCCCCGAGCGTGTGTGTTTTCTTTTTGAGGTACTATACAAATGTTTACAAAGCCAGAGGTGCATTTATTGCTTTGAAATCCTCTCCAGTAATTCTCCCAGGGTCTTTGCTTTATTGGTGTTTGTTTTGAGAGCTAAAAATAGGATGATGCATGTTCTTATAGCTCTCGCTTTCCCTTGTGTGCTGATAATAGATTAAAGAGGTATAATTTCAGAAGCGAACAGACTAATAGACTGAAAATCAGTGCAGGTGTTTGTAAGTGGCGGATGTTGGGAAGAAAAACATTACAGGTGTTTTTAGGTAATCTAGCTGAAAAGGGTTATATTTATATTTATTCATTTTGAAGTAACTTTTATACTAGTATTTGTATACTTTTATTGAAGGTGACTGACTTATGCATCATAAGAAAATAAGAGCAAATATCATATATCATATTATTTACAATTTAATATTTACAATTTCATTAATAATGCTAGTAAACTTTGCGTGGCAAAGTTTTAAAAACCCAAAAAGGTCATTGTTTGTGATTTACTGTTTTACTATATCAAATCATTTTACATAATGTAAAGAAAATTTTACATTGACATCTTTAAAATTAACTGTGAAATGATAGTGAAATTAATGATTGAAATCGATTTTTTGATGCTTGTTATCTCATAATTAGGCAGTGTCACAATTTAGAAAGTTGCAGTTCTTTTTTTAAGCTTGCATGTCCATTTATTCATGTAGAAGCTGCTTTTTTCCAAAGTAACTTTATAAATAAGGAGGCATTTAACGCTTTGCCAACAATAACAACAGTCAACAATAAACACTGTATACGAAACTGGTTACTAGTAGAAATAAAAAACAATTTATTTTTTCTAACTACCTCTTTTGGATTAGAAGTTTTGTTTTTAAAAATGTGATAATATGGATTTCTAATTTCTATGAAAATTCAAACAGAAACAAAGAAAAACCATCTATAGCCCATTTATCCCAGCTTGCTCTTTTTACACCCTGTAACATGTACTGTAACTCTCCAGCAGTCCTTGAGTGGAGAACAAACAACCAGGTTATAGATTTTTTTGAGATAGTACCGAACAGACACCAGTAAACACAATGTAATGATGATGAAGCTCCTGTCGTCTTCGGAAGCTGATTTGGATTACCTTTCCTCTTTGTAAATCTGACAACACAAATGAAAAAGCATTCACTTTCCTCGCTCGCGTCGAGAAGCAGACATTAATTAATTCCACTAAAGGCGTGACAACCTCCCTCTGCACCCATTTGAGAAAGGACAGCATCTAATTTTCCCAATAGCTCACAATCTGGCAACACACTATAGCTTCGCTTCATCCGGCCTCATCTCTCACCTGTTGAAGGGTCCGTGAAATGTGGAAATAAGACGATAATAGAATTGTTCGAAAAAAATAGTTTGAGAAGTTTCCTCATTATTTGACTGCAATGAGAATCCGAGTTGGATCAAATTGTTTATGTGGTGTGGGGGGGTCATCGCTCGCTCCCGCGGCGGCGTGTGGGCTTCAAAGCGCCGGCCGTCGCGGCACTCGCAGATGGATGCCGGTCGCAGTGATGCGGTTCTGTAAGACAGGCCAAGAGGTGATGTCCGAAACATCTTTGCAGCTGGCGTAATTAAAGCATCACCGTACCTCGCCGCACATGGCTGTGATTTATAACTAATGACGGTGGAGAACTCCGGCATGCCGTCGAATACGAGTAAAAAACGCTTTAAATGATGAGCCACGCTGATAATGCGTCGTGACAGTGCGGAGAGATGGTCTATTGATCACGCGTTCAGTCGAGGATCTTCCACCTAATTAGGGTGACTGTGGATTTTTGGTCTTCCGGGGGTGCGAGAATTCTGTTTATTAGGATATTTATCACAAGCACAGACAGCGCTCGGGGACGGACGGGCTTGCCAATTCGTCACAGGTGTTACGGTACAGGTTATGTGAATGGATTTTTCTTTTCACAAATGTGCCTTTTGCGTGCATAAATGGTTAAAATATACATATTTAGAATAACGGCACAGGTAACCACAGTGCTGGAATGTAAAACACTTATTTGTGCACAAGGCAGAAACATGTAACCGGTAACAAGATCGAGAGCTTTGAGTTAACCACAAGACATTACCTGTTACCTGTCTGTTTTCGAAAATGAATCTAAGATCGACTTGCACAATAGCTAAACACAGAAGTTAAACTAAAAAGTCGTCATGACTGCGTGTCCCAACAAACATTTATGTCAGATGTCAAATCTAGTCACCGTTTGGGTGAAATATTTACTATTAATACTCTCCCACAATCTGTAATGCTCGTCTCCTTCGGCCTGAAATCTTGATCACCAGTGATGCAAATCATTAACGTGATGCTTCCAAAAAAGGTGATACTCAGCAACTAAAGATGAGCTCATTACCTCAACTCCAGTGTTTCAGAGCACAGTCATGAATAATGAGGCCATTATGGAGATGTAACCCTATGGATTGAATATGGCCTTTAAACCTTTAAATCCTTCTTCCGAAATTGTGTACTATGCTGTTTTGTCAGGCTAGGTTTGCGTGCTTTACATTACAAACAGCAATCGCTATTGACCGAAATGTGGATGAAACCGTGTTTGATTCTAGATGTTAACAGTGATTAGAAATTTAGAAATAAGATATTAATGGATTTGTCGATGTTTTATTACTAAAAACATATATTGCTTTTAATGGAAATGTGATTCTTGTCAGATTTTAATAATCTGGAATGGTTTCATCCTTAAAATCTGAGACACTCACTCTGTAATCCTGGATTAGTGAATACAGGTCGAGTCTCTGACTGTGTGTGTGTGTGTGTGTGTGTGTGTGTGTGAGAGAGAGAGAGAGAGATTTATACCTGCAGATTAGTTTCATAGATGATTTATATTAGTGTTCCAACACCACCAATGCTTGTTTTAATGCCTAAAATACTCCAGATTTTTTGCATGGATTACCAACATTCATCAAATAAAAACATTATTCTGTGCATTATTCTAATCTAACTATTATATGAATAATTATTAAAATATTACTCTATATACAAATATATATAATTTACTTAAAAATACTCAAATACTAAAAAAACTCAAAACATGTTTATTATAGCAAGGTGACTGTTATCTGCCCATTCAGAAAACCGTTTTTTAAAGAAAATATCTTTCATGTTAAAATAATTGGCAACATCTTTAAAAATATCTGTTATTGAGCAAATACGTAAAAGATCATTGTGAATCAGGGTCCGATTTTGAACAAAGTAAGTCTATTTTTTTTACTTGACTTGTAACCTGCAGTTTAGTGTTTCGCCAGAGATGGCGATATAGAGTAAAATGGAATGGATTGCTGCTTTAATTTTATGACATTAATTTATATACTCTATTAATGTTGTCACATTTATGAAATTCTACATTAGGCTAATGGAGGCCAATAAAAATATCAGATGTACATCCGGTTGATTTATTTTATAATGTTTCACCCTTCAATGCACTCCAGGTGTCCAGAAACACCATTGATGCTCTGCATAGTCATCTATCAGTCAACAGGGCCGGAATCTCTGTGTTTTTATCATTCTGTAGGGAGATTTATAGAAGCGGACCTTTTTCCGAACTCATCGGCTCATTATCTTTAAGGCTTTCCTTCCTTCGCTGCTTTGCTCATTACAGCACACTGGAAGTGGAGATGACTTACTCTTAACTGTGTCTAAATGGTGCTTGCGTTTTACTGTCTGCGGCCGAGGTGCGAAGCTCTGGCGAGATAATTAGCCACCTGTTTTTGACACCATCTGCTGCTTGTCTAGATTTTTGAATCATTAAAAAGCACAGAGTTTATAGTCCATATGTACCAATATAAGCTGATGTGTGGAAAGCACCTCGCAAAAACCTAATTTATGTGAAGAATATGTTGTTATTTATTGTAAATGTTGTGGAAAATGTAATATTTTATCAGCGGGTGATGCCGGCATGGTAATGATTATATTAAAGAGGGCATTCACTGCCACGACATAAGAGACATAATGTATAGTGTTGTATTAGGTGAATTTTTTCAGTTTTCCGCTTTAGATTGATTTGTTATTTTTAAAATTTATTTAAAGTGCACACATGGGTATGTGTAGTTCTGCTTTTGTTCCCCACTATTCATTTTTTGGCATTAACTAGGATACTGTAAGAGTAAAAAAAGCAATTTTAGCATAACACAATGTGTCTGTAAGCTCCAGAGTAATTTATACAGAATTTTGCCATTTTATATTATGTGTTTTATTTGCCTGGAATTTAGCACTTTTTAATACAACAACACTTGTATACTGTATATTCAGCGTGATCTCACAGGAATTTGTAGATATTGGTGTATATTGTAAGGTGACTATTTCATGAATTCGTACAATGTGAATAGTACAAAAAAGTATGATTTTTAGAAAAATGCAATAAGCAAGCTCCACCCCGTCCATAAACCTAATGTGCAAATGAGATCATACAAATTCCTACACTCATAAAATAGTTATAATTTGCATGATTATGTTGGTATATTATATTACATACTGCTTCAAAGCAGCAATAATTTATATTGTTTCATAAATGGTTATTTTAACTAAAATCACAGTAACTTCACATCAATTAGAAGCACCAGACAGCTAAAACCCCTCTTCACATCTCCTGCTACAGTACATGTGTTTTAAATCATAGTACATGGTCTGGTCTTACCTCCAGCCTAACAACAAGGTTATCCTGACCCGGCACAAAAAATAAGACAATCTATCTTATAAAGGGAATGGTTCTGTGAGGAAAGATGAAATCATTATAGACATTTATGTCTTGAAAAATATCATATTTTGACCTAAAGATGGACCAAGTGAGACGATATTATGAAGAAATCATTTTTTTATGTAATACAAATTAAGATTTACATAAAAATGTATGCAGTGTAAGCCCACAGTAAACCGGATAATGATCCAGATAGTATAAAATGTGTGATAAACCCTTTTAAAGTGTAACATCATGTACGAAAAGCTCTGATCATAATACATGTGTATATTTTACAGTGGGTATGCTTGTGAATATACAGTGATTGTGTATTTCGTATAATAGTATGTAAGCATTTAAAACATATACATGCCATTTCATTAAGTCAAACTAAATGTCAAGCCAGTATGTACCAAAGACTTTTTGTAACTTCTTAGGGGTCCATTTACACAACAGATGGATACAAAACACCAACCAGTCAAAGAGACCCATCAAACGCATGGTTACATGGTTAAAACACTAAAATAAACTGCAGATGGACATTTTTGACTGTTGTTTTCTTCAGCATATAGTTTTATTTGAACAGTAAAGTGTCAACTTTTTCTTTTACCAGAGCAGTTGGTTCATCTTTTTCTCTTCAGTAGAAAATAGCATGTGTTAGATAAATCAAACCCAAACAGAAATAACTCTCACACAGTTCTTGAAGGCATCCAGCTGTATATATATTTTTTACAATACTTTATATTGTCGAGAGAGAGCGTGACTCTGGCTGAAGTCGCATCAGGAATCATAAAAGAGAAATGGAAAGAGACAGAGCAAGCGATTTAAAATTTCAAGGGCAGCATAGAAAGGCAATTTAAGCTCTTTTGTCATTACCAATGCATGAAGCATGACGCAAGAAGAGTACTTCCAGGATACACTGCCCGTGTTTTACAACAGTGTCAAACTAATTGGCAGTGGACCATTGTCTGGCATTTGCTACAGGAGACACATATTGCGTTTCTTATTCAGCCCGGAATTGGCCGGCGCTCGAGGTGGATGCCAAAAACGTCACAGGGCGCCGGCTTTGATAACCTTTACCTGGATGATGGTTCACCTTTTGTTAGAGCCGTTCAAACGTCGCCACCAAAGCGATTTCCAATTTTAAAAGGGCCCGGAGAAAACAATCCGGGTTAGAAAAGGGGAATCCACGTCGTAGATATTTCTTATCTGACAGCTCCGCAATGATGTATCGATCAAATGCAGCGATAAAGGTAGCTAAGCCCGATACCAAGTTATCAACCAGCCAGGCTGGACTGCAGGGTGAAAACTGAGGGTGTATTCAAATGTCAGCAAAAATCATTGCTAGACATGTCGGCCTGACAGCAAGATTAATCACAATATTCCTTGTGGAAGTAAGCGCCGCTTCAAAATCGAGTGAACTGCCTCCTTAGGCAGTATTTTAGGGCATTAAAAAATAGTGAAATAATACAATTGTAACTGTGGGAATTATGTTGTGACTAAAAGCATCCAAAAGAAATGAACACTGTGTTGTATTTTAGCATCTTCAAAAGTCGTCACCCTTTGTCTAGAATTTGTAAAATCATACTGTTGGCATTTTATCATTCAGATTCTTATCTTCTCAACCTGAGAAGATTTTTTCAAACAGCACTGAAGGAATTTATATCTATGCTGGACTCTTATTCGCTGCTTTTTATTCATTGTTTGGTCCAAGTAATCCATTTAAAAATATTTTTAAATAAAATTTTTGTTTTCCAATTAAAGAAATTAATATGTTGGCACAATTATATGTTTGTCTACTAAAGAAATTTCAAACATTGAAAAATACATCTTCAGAATAAAACATTTTTGTGTCTAAACTTTACTGTATATATTTATATATAAATATAAAATATGATTGCACTATGCTAATATCAAGCTCTTTTAATATCAGTTGTGACCCAAATCTTGACTTTGCAAAGTTATTCATTTTTGAAAATTATTGAACCATAAAAACAAATAGATTCAGTCATGCAAAAATTGTCACCTCGTTCACTAAAATGTGTCACTGTGATAAAACACTGTTTCACACTGTATCAGTATCACACACAAATTTCTTGATGAAAGCAGAAGAAGTGCCAAATGTTTTGTCCAGCATCACCTGCTCCTTTCTTTATTTCGCGCTGTGATGGGAGCATTCACATTCGCCACATGCCGTGAGCACAGATTTGCCTCTGAATGTTCCATTGAGCTGAAAATTATGTACAAGTCGTTGGGGGCAGGAAGAGATGGCTGTGGGGAGGTAGATGAAGGAGTCCGAATGAATTACCTGAGCACTCATAGAGGGCGGAAAAAACTACTGACTTCATCAATCAATCACAATCAACTAATTGCAAGGCTGGCACATTCAAATCATAGCGCAGCTTGAGGTTAATGAAAATTGCACCTTACTGTGACATAACATCTGATCTTGTTAAATAAGAGCGTGGTGAAAAACGGGGGCAGAGGACGGAAGAAGATCTGTCTGTCAAACGCGGATCACACGCCTTCTACCCAACATCTTGCGAGTTTAATCAGCCTGACAAACCTTTCGAGTTCTGCCAGTCGCGAGCCGCTGGAGTCGTGCGAAACGAAGGCTCTGCCCTTGGAGAGCCGCTTGTGCGGCTGTACGCACGACGCACGCACGCACGCCTGGCGCCGAGACGTTTGAGGTTTGACTTGCAAGGACTTCAGACGAAACTGAGGTGAAAAACTCGCTTGTGTTGCTGAAGCCAGATTCCCCAAGGAGGCAGAAATATCCGGAGGCGTACACCATGCATGCAGCAAGACAGAAAAATGGAGAGAAATGGAGACAAGATGAGCTAAAAAGATATTGTGATGAAAATGTGTGCATTTTTTTTTTCGTGGTTGAGTTTGAAGGTGAAATGTCACTCGTCATTTTTACAGATTTCCTGAACACTTCTCATTGTTTCTCACTGTCAGAAACAGAAGGTCCTGCCTTGAAATTACATCATTGGTTAAATCAATGTTAAAGTGCCATGTTCATATAAAAGCCTTGTTTTTGTCTCTTCATATTGAACTAGCAACAAAGAAAGCATTTTAACACTGAAAAATAAAAAGTTAATCTGTAACTTTTGCCTCTCTATCGCCATATCTGTTTGAAAACAAATTGCACAAATTGTTACTTAACCACTATTTTCTGCATTCAGGCGAAATGACGTTGAAATTTCCACAAAATTGTACCTGACGGCTTAAATTATAAATCATTATTATAAGCTTACCGTTACCAATGAGTTTGAATATTGATCTTGTACATAAGTGCTCAATAACATTGTTTTGTTTGTTTATAGCCAATTAAAAGTTACAGATTGCAGCTTTATTTGTAACTCATTTGTTTTTTTAATGTTTTATTGTAGACACTCTCATTTGTTGTCTCCATTATGGTCGGAGACAATTAAGACAGGTTGGCATGTTCATTAAAAATATTATTTTCGTTGACTCCCTAAAGTCAAGCTCATTTCATATGCAATACTAGTTGTCATTATATTAATAATTGACTGGTTCTGAGGGGTTTCCCAGGTCACGTCATGGTAAATGAGCTTTGTAAACCAAGCATTATTTAATGCCCCAATTACATTTGGTTAATACATTTTCTGGGTCGGAATGGTTGATGGCAGCATTTACGATGTCATTATGTCTCTCTGTAATTCCATCATTAAGCTGTTCATTATGTAAAGACTGTGGTTTAATCTCTCAGGGCCTCCAATCGCCACTGAGCTCTATTAAACCCCGCCGACCAGCGATTGGCACAGACCCGGCCTTCCTCGAAAATAGATTTTCCACAATACCTCATCACGAACTGTTCGAAGGTCATATCAAGTGCACAGATTGGTGAAGTTAGAAATTAAGAGCTGTGAAGTTTTGGAAACTTTTGCATTGAAACAGCTGTATTCTTTATCATTTAGGATAACACTTTGCGCAAGATATTTTGTCTTATCAGACTTTAAACAGCTGCATGTTTGGGCTGTGATTGTGTGACAGGGGAAACTTTTGTGGCGCACTGTTCTGAACGTGAGCCGTAAAGGGTTTCATGAGATTACAAATGCTGTGTTTGGTTTCTGTAGGGCTTTGGAAAAGTGGAAAAAGTGGAAGATTGTCCAAAACGTTAGACAGCATAATTAACACATGTAGCCTCGCATTCATCTTTCTTCTTCGCTAAGGATACATGTGATAAAGAATTAGTTTTTGCCTGTTCTGCCCTTTGCAGAAAAGCCAATCTTAGAATACATTGGGACAAGTTTAGTGAAAAAAACACATCCGAGATGGGAGGTGCCTATTATAAAAATAATTTATTCAGTAATAAATAGTAGCCTAGTTCAGTAGTTAGTAGTTTAACAATGTACTATCCAAACTATTTTTTTTTCATTTGAGATATTTTACTTTTTTTAATCTGTCGTGTTTACTTTTTTAATTATTTTAAAATTATTTTATGTGTTTTTCCACCGAGCTTGTCTAAATGCATTGTGAGATTGAACAGGTTATTTCACTATTCGTTTAAATATTTCATAGTTGAATTTAAAATCATGACCATTTCGCAAGATGTAAACAGCACTGGTCCAGAAGCACTTCCTGTCTCAGTTTTTTAACACTACACAAATGTCAGAATCAATCTGTTTCAATCAACAGTTTCAATCAACAGAACATTTACAACTGACTTGTTTAACAAACATCTTTAAGATTTAATTTAATTTACATATAAGTGCTTATGGACCAGTGTTGTTTACATCTTGTAAAATGGTCTATATATTGATGGAAAGGTCTAAGACTAAATAATAAATATTTGACAAATTTTTCTAGCGGTTCAAGGTAAAATAATAATAAATAAAAAGTTATTTTTAAAAATACATAAAATTAAAAAAAGGTTTAAAAATTTTTTTTTTATTTCATATAGTGCATTTTTATGTTTATGCTCAGTTTGTGCAGTGACAGTTTTTAGGTTTTAATAGTAGTTCCTTTACCAAGAATACATGTGATAAAGAATTATATTGCATGTTTTCATCACAGAAAAGCACAAAAAAATGCATCTGAAATGGCTTATGACTCAAGAAAGCTTATAATAAATATAATTTATTTAATGGTTAATAGTACTTAGTACTTAAATCTTTAATTTTTTGTGTGCCATGTATTCAAAAGCATAATAGTATATCACTTTGTAAGCGTAACAACATGTTAAATCCTAAATCTATCACCAGGATCTATTTAAGTTAGATTACTGCATTAGAAGGAGTTTTTATTATCAGGTTTTACACAGCTGTATGCCTGTGCTGTTCCCAACCAAGATTTCATCACAAGGGAATCTTTTGTACTACTTTTTTTGTGCCATAAAGTGCTTTGTAAGATTTCAAACGCAGTATTTGTTTTCCCCACTCCTTTTGAAGAAAGTGACAGCGGGTAAAAAGAGAAATAAAAAACCAAATGTCATCTCTATCTAAAGATTAGGAATTTAACGCTCAGGGTAAAGACAGCTTGGGCAATTTCATCTCTTCTTGCGGTTTCTGTGGCACTGCTTGTTTTGGGTTACCCGTCAGTCAGATATGAGACATGAGCTGTCAAAGCAGGAAGATACTGCAGGTTTTTTTCTCGTGTTTTGGCAGCAGATTCTGGCGACACGCTGATCCCCGGAGCCTTCAGACTGACAGGCCTCTTTCTCTTTGGCTTCCATTTCTCAGTTCTTCTCTTTTGAGGTTTCTTTCATATCTGTACCCTGCTGCTGTCTTTTCGCTTTTGCCTTGGTTGGAATCCTGCAGATAATGTACTGCTTCAAACTCTGGAGAGTGTCGGCCGTCCGGATGTTTGTGCATCTCACGTGCTGACGTTCAGATGTTTTGAGATTGAGTGTTACAACCGATGTCATTTGTTTACTATACAAAATTGATTGGTTTTGCCTGCATCTGTGGAGTAAGTGCAAATAGGTTTGAAAGATAAGGTTTAAAGTCAGGTGACATTGTAGGAAAAAGACTAATATTAGCTGTATAATTACTCTAAAGCCCTATTCGGACGGGATTAGTTTTACATGGGGAGGTGGGGGTAAAGTAATTATTACCAGAGCTTCTCGGTGATTTTAGTCCCGTCCGAATGTGCCATCTCGGTAATCATTACGGACAATGTCAGTAAAGATTACGGCGACTTTTACCTTCTGTAAAAAGGTCCGGAAAAATGACCTTGGGTAATACTAATCCCGTTCGAATAGACCCGCTGTAAAAATGTACAGTAAAATTCCGTCATTTCCTGTTTAAAAGTAGTTTTTGGCGCGTTTTGCAAGCATGGAGGCGCTTGAAGAAGCATTCGGTTGCGTTGTAGGTGGTGAGACAACTCTGTGGCAAACCTCCAGTGTTTTCCGCATACCATTTAAAGCAAAAAGATCGAAAGCACTTATTAGAGGCACAAAACTTCTTTTAGCTCTAGGTAAGTGTCTACTACCTACACAATCCAATCAGAATTGTTAGACTGGACCTAACTGTTTTATATAACATGTATATATATGTGTAAAAAATACAAATAAACTAAAAAAATCCAGTTTCGTGTTTTTCTTGTTGGCGCCATGTTGTGTGTTTGCGCACGTGATAACAGGAAGCAACGTCATACGCACATGACGACAAGGAGGTTGCTGTGGTGCTTAAAGCGAGTTACCCCTCCCACTTCTGCTAGTTTTACTAAGATGTCTTGTCCCGTGCGAATTGGCCATTAATATTACAGACGTCCTGAGGTAAAATCACTTTACCCCCACCTCCCCATGTAAAACTAATCCCGTCCGAATAGGGCTTAAGAGTAAAGGAAGGTGTGTGCAGAATTGCAGTTTAGTTTGCTGTTATTTCAAATGGCCTCCTTCAGTGCCGCTTGAAAAGCTTCCCAGGTTGAGACCTCAAAAAGCTGGATCATAAAATGTCAAAAGTATGATTTTGCTAATTCTCAAAAAAGCATAGATAGAAACTGACTTCACTTTTGAAAAGAGGTTTCAAAAGCTGGATCATAAAATGTCATAGTGTTCATTTATTTTGGATGCTTTTAATCACAACATAATTCCCACAGTTACAGTTGTATTTTTTCATGAGTTTACTACTATTCTAAACAACTATGTAAAGAACAGTGTCTTCTGACATCGTTTGTTAATTCGCATGTAACTCAATGTTTAGTTTTCTTTTCTCTTTTCGTGCTCTTTTATTTAGTGTGTATTGAACAAGACAGCTTGGTAATGACTTGACAGGTATTTGTCAGTGAAGATCCAAGAGAAAAGCTACAGCATACTGATGTTTATTTAAATAGGTTGGGATTTTCAAAGAACAAGTGATTCTTTTATTACTAAACAGGAATCTTCGTTCTTTTTATCTTGAGTCATCTTCATTTTTAATAACACAGTATGACAGACATGCAGAGCATTTTCTTTGTAAATGGCTTTGCACTGAAAATCATGTTTATTGGTTTATTAGTAAGACTATAAAGTTCTTCAATAATGAACATTCAGTCAACATTTATTCAACCTTGTGCCTTTCTTTCTTCCATGAAATGCAAAATGCACTTGGTTACATGAAAACCCTTTCTTTAAGAGCGTTGCCAAAAACTTTCTAAACCATCACCCTCACTTATTCTAAGCATTTTGCAGTAGTTTCTGTGGTGAAAACCACTGACCGAATTTTAAATCTTGTTTGATCTTTTTCTTTAAAAATCTCTCTTTAAAACACATCCCTGTTTAAAGAACTTAACATTAGTTCCTATCTACATTTCAGTAACCAAGCAAGCAACCGACAGTGCTTTCAGTGTTGTCCTTTTAGTTTGTTTGCACTGATAAGCGCTCTCATTTTCCCTTTGAGATGTGCTGTTTGTGGCGAGGTTGTTTACAGATGAGGTAAAGAAGGCAGGAGATCAAATATTGCTCCAGGATCTCTAGTGGCCATATCCACTAATTACTTAAATGGCTTGCTAGCATTGTGTTGAAACACACTAACATAAAAGATTATAAGATGGAGAGCTAACAAATGAGAGTTTTATAATTCTCTTATGAGATGTCACGGTTACATCTGCAGATTGAAAAAAACATTGAAAATATGTATTGCACACGGTTCAAAATAGGGCATGAATCTCTTAGAAAGTGAGTATTTTTAACAAGTGGATAGTTAAATGAGGTACTTTAACCTTCAGAAAATGTTAATTGTCAACCTTAATAGTTAAAACTATTATTATGTTATATTATATTATCTCTTTCCATTTATTTATATTTATTTATATGTTTTCTTTTTTTTGCAAACATGGTATTAAAGTTTGCATATGTGTTTGAAATGACATACTTTTCATGCAAAGTAAAAATTTGTAGGTAAAAGTAGAAAACACATTACAGCAATGTCTTTGCAAGAAATGTGCACTGAAAATAAAGCCGCAGCCTTTACTACACTGGAATTAGATAACATCGGCAACGCTTTCCATTACGGCTGTGTGGACCGCATGAGATAGCCCAAAACCAATCCAGCTGAGGGGAAACCAAAGCCAGCCCATCCGGAGGCGAGCGGTGAGCGATTTGGAAAAAAGCACGGGAGCTCATCCAAAGAAGGCTGTGCAATTTGCAATTCTCAAGAACCCACTCCATATTGAGGCTCATCTCTGACTGAAAATGTCAAATTACAGCGGTATCCTCTCATCTGCACAGCTCTTTTTTACGCCCAAGTGCAGTGTGTGACCCTACAGCACTTTTCCAAGAGTGTATTTTCCGGGGGCTTTTTGTTCTTTCTGGTTCAGATCCGACGGCCTCACTGAGTTGGAGTGAGAATCGCTTCCAGCGAAATCTTCTTCTCAAACTTCTCTAAGGTCCTGAGAGACTCACCCACATGTTCTTCCTTCGCCATCCATGCCACGTTCCACCAGGTAAACGCGAAGTGAATCCTGGTGAATTTTGAAAGGTGGATAAATCCAATAATGAACAATACAAATAAAACAGTTGCTTTGTAAAAAAAGGAGATTAATTGAAATCATAAATCATGTTTTGGATTCAGTGGACAAGTCTATGAGAAACAGGAAGTCAAAGTTTGGCTGCTTAGCAAGTCCCATTTATGTCCAGCCGGTGATTTCTGTATGCAAATAAATGATTAGTCACATTGTACTACAAACTGGTAGTGAAATCAGAGGCCGGATAAATAGAAAAGCCAACAACAGCTTTCTCCAGGAATTAAAAACTTTGTGGATATTATCACTTCTCAGCCTGAGTTTGAACCCACAAAAGCCCACAGCACAAAAGTTACGAGTACCAAAACTTTTCAGCGCTTACAAACTTACTCGTTGTGTGACAGGCAGACGTCACACAAACCTTCTTTTGAACCCCAAGATGTATGTAGCCTACAAAACTCAAATCTCTTCAGCCACGATAAGCACATCCTGTGGAGTATGTTACTGTGCACACAACTGTGTCCAAACCTATTACCACAAAGCTACACATCTCCTCTTCCCAGAGGACACGTTCCGAGTGAGCGTTTTTTCTCTAGCTAATAGACACAAGCTGTTGTGATACTCCAGCTTTCCTATTTTAAGTCGTTATGGATGACAAACCACACAAATATAAAATCAAGTTTGCAAACTCCCTTAAAACTTTCAGCCATTACGATTAGAGAAAGAACATACCCAACAAATTATACGAGTATTTCTCAGTTTCCCCAAAGGTGATAATAGAAGACCTGATTTTTACTTTCCAATCTGCAATTTTTTCATCTTTTTAGTTGAAAATAAGCAAATATCTGTTATTGAGCAAGTCTTTTTATTAAGCGGCGGGGCGGCACTATCTCATGGTTAATTTGAGCTGTTGGGTACGATTTCACGTCATTTGATTGAACTTATGTAAATATAACTAGGTTAAGTAATCTGTAATTTTATGTTTTAGTCTGTTAACTGTCATCGTTTCAGAGGAGAAACACTTAATATTTCATAGTTGAATTCTATTCTAATCATGACAAGCTATATATTGATGCAAAGGTCTAAAACTTAATCATTAATATTTGACTAATTTTCATAACAATAAACATAAACCAAACAAATAATAAAAATGCTAATGTTATAAAAAAACTAAAAAAATTAAATAAAATTTTGTAAATATTCGGATAATGTATTTTCATGTGAATGCTTAATATGTGCAGTGACAGTTATCAGTTAAATGAGATGGCGAAATAGAGGCAAAAGTTACAGATTGCGGCTTTAATAATGTTTAGAAAACCTGTTTGAAACTATTTCTATTTTTTAAATTGCAGAGAAACACATTTAAATTGTTGTTTGGTCACTTAAGAAAGAAAAAAAATTGAAACATTAGCCAATCACATTCTACACTTCTCATTTCCCCATGTGAAAGCAAAAAAGGAAATGAGACAAAATGCAATTTGCACACCTAATGTTTTACATTTTGGGGCAAATAACTAATTTCAGTAGTATCATTGCTTTTCTCCCCTGAACGTAGTTGTACAAATTAATGATATCTTTTTTCGATTGTTTTGTAACCACTGTTCCCAGCATTCATTCCTTGGGGGAATTTAAATAGGCACGCGACCACAGCCACAATCCTAGATAAGGAGGTTTTGGTGCCCGTAGCCATCGGTATTCATTTTCTGCAAGAAGAAACAGTAATCAAATTCTTATCAAACAGACTCCAGGGCTTAAAGACACCCGCAATCACTGACAGGGAAAATGAGATAAATGTGCCACCATTTGTCACGTTATTTCAAAGGTGGGAAAGGTGAGGTGGCTTGTGTTGTTTTGGTCATATCCCCACTTAGAAAATAGTGTGCAGAAAACACAGAGCCAAGCTATATAAAGCACACGTTAATAGCTATTTATGTTTGGAAAAAAATGGGTTTTTTTAAAAGAAGATGTTTAACATAAATATAAACTCTGTTCTTCTCCATAATACGAAATTAGTGATCATGGGCTGTCCAAACATACACCATAAAGTATTTCACAGACAGTTATTTATACAAATGTATACATGATGATATAAATGATCACAGTGTCATTATAGAGCCCATTAGCGCAATTTATATTGAAGTTGCCAACAGTGGGCGAAACAGTGTAGCTGTTTCCATATATGTATCATTAAATATCCATTTACATATGATATTATTAGCCTTGCATCAATTAAGATATTTTATTTATTCTCAGGATAATTTAATTTTGCATGTAACAGTTTTTCAGTATGTGAGAGATTAGGACCACAAGAGTGATATTTCTCCTGACTTATGAAAATAAATTCCAGCTACATGAGAGCTGAGCTGATTGTTTTCCATCTGTCTGTGGGGGTGGCTGATCTCCAGCAGGATTTATCTCGTTTTTTCATCTCCCTTTTGACTGGTGCAGCGGCCGGCCGGCACAAATCCGCGCTCGCTCTAACCCGATCCTCACTCGGCCCGGAAAGCTGGTTGGATAGATTCCTCTCTGTCTTTAGCCAAACAAGAGCTCCCTTTCTGACATCCAGCAGACAGCCCAGATTAAGTTAAAGAGACATCTGAGCCTAAATACAGGAAAGTAGGTCTCGGTGTTTAAGGTGTCCCTGCCTAGCTAGCAAAGATATGTTGCAGAATGTTGTGATGTAAAGGTTGATAGTGCTTTTATCCTATAAACTTAATAGAACAGATGTTTTTATTTGTTTATTTATGTAATAAATATGTATTTTGAAATGTTGTTAGAAGACACTTATAAACCTAGTTCACTGTTGTTTTGCTAAACGCAGGTCATTTCCATGATGTGTGATAATTAAAATAGTTAAAATAAAAAACAAAGCAATAATCTTCCTAAATCTTTAATTTTGGTTGTGTAGTAATTTATAGTTTGCTAGTAAAATGATTACCATCCCCAAATTGCATATTTTAAACTCTTCCATTCGGACAAATCGGGTGCGGTTAACAATGTCATTCTGCATCCAAAATTGAACGGATACGGCAATAAATTAACTATTGCTGTGTGATACGCAGGTCATCCTTACCATTCCCAAATTGCAAATTTAAACCTGACTTCAAATCGGTTCAAATAAATGTGGTTAACAATCTCATTCAGCACCCAAAACATAATGAGGTGAACTGCAGTCAAACGGTCTCATGCTTCCCGGTTGTTTCTTCGAGCAGAAAGCAACCTCCAGTGTCTCGTAATGAGTGCTGGCTGTTTATCAATAACATGGAGAGGGTTACGTGGCAGAACGGATGGAGGTGATTGCTTCTTCAATACACCACCGGATGTTTGTCTCTTCTCGCCACCCCAGAGTGGAAAAAAACATCCTTGACCCTGTTGCACTTTGTGCCTCTCAATTACGAGATCGAGAGTGTAAATAAAAGAAAATAAAACTCGCCACACCGCAGCAAGCGGCGTGTAGGTGTGGGATGGCAGGTTCTGCACATCAGTGAGTCATTACATGTAAAATGTTAATGTTTTGCTTTTTCACTTGAAAGCATCAGACGCATTAATGGGCTTTTTTTTACCAAGCTGTTGAATAGGCAGTTTGCACCTAATTCTCTTCTAAAGCTATTTTTACCTCTAATACAGAAGATGTGTTAAAAGAGACATTTCTGAAATGAATAGCAAATGTGTCTTTGATGCGTTCAAGGCTTTGATCTGCAAGCCATTAAAAGAAAGACATTTTTAATGTATCACTGTATAAGAAAAGGATGCGTCATTTTATTAATGCTAAGGGTGTCTGTACAGTTAGCACGTCAGATGCAAGTATTATAGGCCTTGCTAGGCTTGTATGGGTTATATGGTTGCTATAGCAACATATTACGTAGGCCCTGAAGTGAAATGGTGGGAAAAATGATTTATCATTATATCTTCGGTGTACAGCTAATATTTTAGAGCATTTTTTTGATTCTCCAAGTGAACAGGCTGTTCAAAGCGTTCCTGATCCTTTAGCACAGGTGAAAAGAGGATTTTAAACCTAGTTGGGTATGAATTCATTACGCACAACAGGATAAATAATTAAAACAATTTGAAAAAACGAAACTGTTCTGTGTTACAGAACAGAAGGGACGGAGTCAGCGGATAACAGTAAGGGGATTTTAATAGAACAGATAAACAGATGTTAAACAGAAATAGGTAAGTAAACTCAAAACTAACACTGTCCTTGGTATGCAGATGAAACTTGGGAACACAGAAGACGACAGAGGAGGAACACTGAAGACTCGACGAGGGTAAATCCAAGGGGAGACGATCGCTAACACAGGTGAGTGAGTCCGGGTAACAATGTTGTAGACTGGACAGTGAACTGAACAAAACACACAGTATATAAAGAGTCCGGATTATTGCAGACAGGTGCTGGTGTAGATGATGATGACAATGAACAACAGGTGTGCGGAGGTGCAGGGTGACATGGGAAGTGAAGTTTAAACACAAGAAGACAGGTGACATCGTGACATTCTGTCTGTTACCAGCCAGAAGGGTTTTCCGAGACAAAAGCCAATTTGATATAAATGAGACTTTATCATTTACTTGATAGTAAATGCTATGCCGAGCATCTTTTTTACTACTACTTATACTTAGGGTTAAGTATTTGAACCGATCCCTAACCATAAGTATTACACTTTTCAAAATAACTACAGCTGTGCGAGGAACGTTTAGCAAGCAAGCTCATACACAGTTAGCAGGGAACATTCAAGTTCCTACATAATGTTAAAAGAACATTTTATTAACATTATGTATCATTGCTAAACGTTCTAAAAACATGTTGGTATAAAAACGCTACTCTTACATTGTTAGTGAAACGTTAAAAACATTTCGTAACAACGTTTTTATAACATAATGGATATGTTAGCTAAATATTCTTAGAGCAACGACCTTCTAGAATTCTATCATTGTGTTCTATCACTTTTGTACAGGCGAGTGACATTAATGTCATTTTAGTGTACTTAACCAACCAGCATGTTCATATTTTAGCCTGCTTGAGACTTGAAGAGGTTTGATGAGACTGTAAACGCCAACATCTGAGTTTCCTAACCGGTCCCAGGGTAGATTTTGTCTTGGCAGGTACAGTACGTCAGGGAAAGCATCTTGTCCACTGAGGTTGTGCCGGCTCAGAGAATGTGGTCTGGTGGAAATCCAAAACAATTCCTTTCATTGATAAATGGATTTGGACAGCTTGTTGAAGAGAAATGGCAGGCAAGATCGGGCTTATCATTTCTGATTGCCTGTGGCTTGTAGAAAACAACCTGAGAGACCTCTGCTTAGATGGATTACTGTAGATTCTCCCTGTTTACGCTACATCAACCATTTTTTGAAAGAAAAATCATTTAAAGCATTCGATATGAAGTTAATGCACTTACTAAACACACTGTTAGCCACTAAAACACTTACTCATCAGATTATTTATTCCATAATCAAATGAGGAGAGTTGTTCAAAGACAAAGTACCACTTTATTTGTACAGTATCTGAGAAAATCTTTGCTCCTGAATATTCTCAAACCTTCAGCTCGCATTCCCCTGGTATTCCCTTACTGTTTCCTCCTATATAAGGCTCATATGGATAAGAAAGTTCAAGGCTTCTTTTTTTAAATAACCTAGATAACGTTTACCATGGTGCAAACTGGTGGGGGAGGCTAAACTTGTTTGGCTGACTATGCAGATATACTGTCCTTGTTTTTTTATTCAAGAACCGGCTCTGCTGTTTTCCACGAGGGATGTGGAGCAGCAATGTCAGAACTCTCCTTTTCATTTTCTGTAGAAAAGAAAGACCAGTTCTGAGCTGGAAACTATTTGTTCAGATTGTACACATGCAGTATTTCTCCCAGTGCTCTGCATACAGTACAACTGCTGTTGGGCGCAATATAATTAGGAGTAGCAATTGTAAGGAATTTATAGTTTGTTGTTCTGGTTCCTTAAAGATTTTATAAATCTTAGTGCTTTTAGGAAAGCACCAAGTCTGAAATGTTTTATGACGCCATATATTTAATTTTAACAAGAATTCTCAATTCATAACACTATATATAATCTGCTTATTGCTCTTTTTTATGTTAATACATACATTACAAAACCCTAAGCATATACAATGCCAGTCAAAAGTTTGAAGTCACTTTTGTAGACAAAAATATAATTGTGCCAACATATTAATTTCTTTAATTATTATTTTTTTTAAATGCATTACTTGGAACAAATAATGAGTAAAAACAGAGTCCAGCATAGATAGAAAATCCTTCAATGCTGTTTATAAAGCTTCCCAGGTTGAGACCTTGAGAATCTGGATGATAAAATGTCAAGAGTATGATTTTACAAATTCTAGACAAAATGTGACTTGAAGATTATCAAATATAATATAGTGTTCATTTATTTCGGATGATTTTAGTAACAACATAATTCCCAGAGGTTCAAAATGTGTTATTTCATGATTTTAATGAGTTTACTACTATTCTAAAATGTGGGAAAAATCTAAACAACAGTGAGTAAATGTTTCAAAACTTTTGACTGATATTGTATGTGAATTTGTTGCTTGTATTATTTGAATGTTACTGTCTTAGTCAAATGATTGTAACTCATTTCATGAGAATCCCTGCAGCATTACATGATTCGGGTTGATTTAGAGGATCAGATAAATCCCTGCTGTGTTCAATAAACGCACGGAAAGCGTCTTTCCCAGAATTGCAATCGCCTTAACGGGCACATAAGCGCTGATCTTAATCCAGAATGTTTGCTGTGCCCGCCCCTGAAACGGCCCGGCTAGCAGTTTAATCTGCTATGAAAATCATTTTGACGCCCGACTTCTCGTCTCTTTGCCTGGACTGGGGTCACAGCTCTCGCCTGTTTATCTTTTTTATTGAACACGGCGTTCGTTGTCAGCTAGCTGACAGGCTGCTAACGGTCGGTTTGATTCCACCTGTGATCCTAGAATTACACCATCTGTTAACAAACAATCATTTCCGGAGTATAAAAGATGACAGTTTTATGTTTAATCTAAGATGCCGATGGATTTAATCACAGAACTGCGCAAGCGGGTTTTTGCTGAGTGTTACTGTACTTCATGACCTACCCAATAAAGTTGAAGTGTTTCATTGTATTAAAATGCTGACAGTACATATTTAGGTGACACTGAAAAAAAAACGTATTAGTTTTCAATATTTTTGTCTTGTCTTTAAGTAAAAGCTGTGCTAATAGTAGGTGCAGCTAAATTGTGTACAAAAATATTTATTTAAGAATGTCAAGTTTTCTACAGTATATTTTCATTTATCAGCCATAAATCTTAAGGAATCTTAGCGAGTTAATGCTAGGAGGAACACTATTCACTTTAATATTTCATAGTTCAATTCTAATCGAATCGTGACAAACTATATATTGATGGACAGGTCTAAGACTTTAATCAAATAAAACCATTTTCACTAAACATATACACAAAATTATTAAAACTGTTAATGTTAATGATATTTTTAAAAATACCTCAAATAAAAATATATAAAAAAAAATGAATGTGAAATTTTCAGTGCGTTTTCATGTGTATGCTCAATATGTGCAGTGACAGTTATCAGGTAAAAATATAATTTATTATCGTCTAGTAATAATTACAATTTTCTTCTACATCTTAGACATGGAAAACAACCTAAATTCAGATTAAGACCATGATTTTTACACTAAGGAAGACTAAGACCAGCCAGTGTGCCATCAAAAGGATGAACCATAATCCACTGTATGATAAAAATTCATTCATTCATTCAATTTTATTTCCGAGGACTCTCCCGTTCCCATCAGGCATAATGTGTCTAATTGTGAAGACATTTTGTCTTGGGTTGAGGCGTACAGTACAGTCTGTTTTTGACAGTGACCTCATGTCTTTTGAGGTTATGTCAGGACTTTAGGATTCTCTCCTCCTGACAGTTTTAGCTTCTGGGAAAGAATCTATTTGACTACTTCAGATCACTTCAGTTTTCAGGGTTTCTGTATATGTAATATGGCCTGGTGCCTAATGATGATCTGATTCATTGGTGATGTCAGAGAAAACGTTTATGTGCTTTTAAATCCATTTAAGCAATGGCCTTGCATTTTATTTCACGTGGTTTATTTTTATAAAGACCCATTCAACATTAAACGGATTACATTTTACAAGCTTGAATAAACTTAACAATGAGTTGCTTTATGATAAAGCATCATAAACATTAAATGCATAAGTTATTTTTACAACTGTAAACTGATGAAATATGTATATACAGTATGTACTTAGAGAAGGTCATTTTAAGAAAGATTCTTGTAAGGCCAAGTGTCCATAGTTCAAGAAACAGCCATATCTTATTCATGAATTTACCTTTTATTTCTTCCACATCATAAGCGCCTGGAATAAAAACAGTCGTAGGCAATGTTGTTGTGGTATTTGGAACAAACTCTCACATTTCAAGGCGCTTGGCTTTGGTGTAACATGAATCAGAGGCCGAATCCCAAGGGGCCGCAGTAAAGGATCTCTAAAATATAAAACTAAGCCATAGCCGGTGAAGAGTGTCCTCATATTTCATCAATTTTAAATTTATAAAGTCGAAAATTGACGTCCCCCTTGGCACCAGGCAGTCTCAAAGCAAGTCTGTGGGCTGTGTGTAGTTTCATCATTTTGACAGAACCTGACACCACGGGCGTGCAGTCCACCACGAGCCTCCTCCCTGGGTGAGCAATTACATGTGAATACCAGTTCCAGTGTCGTTTTTTATGGCTTCCATAGCATCCCCATCAAAAGAAATAGCCTGAGTCATTGACTACAGATGTGCTTTATTCTCATTACCGGAGGTCATTTATGTTATATTCTTGTGATGTATTTTCATGTTCATATTGTGGACTGTGGTTGTTCTTGAATCCTATCCTGGGGCACCGAGCACTCCACATTTTGTATGTTTCCTTTATTGTACATACATGATTCAAATCTTTGGCTTATTAGCAGAAACACCTGTGGACTGATAAAAGAGAGATACAAAATGTGTTGTGGATCCCCAGGAATGGAGTTAATTACCGATACAGCATATATGGGAATTTCTTTTAATGAAACATTAAACTTGCAACTTTGATAATGAAAGTCATGTTTGCTTTCTCGTTGTAGGTAAATTGTGCTCACGTTTTATTAATTCATTTCCTTATTTTAACTTTTGATCTCATATTTTATTTATTTGATCTCACAATTTAATGAAACCATTGTGCTTTAACTAATATAAGATGTAGCTTCTGTTATGAACAGAGAAACTAATTAATTTCTGGCCAAGATATAAATATGTAAATAGCCATCATGCAAACGTTTGCCCCCCAAAGGATTTGGCAGGAGCCGCCACTGTCGGATACTTTTTTGTTTTACAACAAAGTCATTTTCTGATGTAATTACTTAAATCTGAGAAACATTACATCGACTAGATGGCTTAGTGTCTTAAGTGTTGTTGTGTGTAACATTGATCACAATCAAGGACAACAAAATCATTCAATCAACCAATGAGTTAATAACACACAGGATCCAAAAAAGGTTTTTTTGATTAATGACATTACCCTTCAAAAAACGAACATGGTTTTTGGTGGGAGACCAACAGCACAAATGTTAGTGTTAGGGATAGATAACTGTGATGTTTTGCAGTATTAATTGGTTTGTCTCGCTCTGAATAATTCCATCCTGTGAGATAAAATTACAAAAATCAAATTGACCCTCATGTAATCTAACTCTCAACCCTCGACTGAGCAGCGGCTAACTTTAGCTCTTTATTTCCATCCTGTTAGACACCCTGTTAACGTCCGTGCAATTGTGCGAGTAATCAAGCTATAATTAATAAAGCTGAACTGAGCTGACCAAAGCATATTTTAAAAAGACTTGTACTACATATAATTTCCTTGAAATATCTCCTTAGATTACAACACATGTTTTTTAATAGTTTTAAGGTCGCTTCACCACGGGAATGTGATGCTGTGGATGTGATGGATAATAGTCTCATCCCTGCCCTTTTTTCTCCCACCCGTCTTCACTGGCCCATCACGGTGTGTAAGTTAAGGATGACTTTTTTTCTCTGCTACTGTTTTGTGATTGAACTGAGAAATTGGAATGCATGTGGGCACTGGCGATAATATCAGATAATGCCTAATGGGTTGGTGGGGTTCTTATCTTGAGAGATTATCCACTGGAAAATGCCAACTTGGCTGATGATGCAGATGGTCACTGTTTCTATGGAGTGCTGTGTGGTGGGCATCAGAATGCAGTGGCTCTCAAACACACGCGGATGTAAAAGTAAATGTGCATAATGGTGATGAAAGACTATACGTGTGATGGTAATTCTTCACTTACCTGATGAACATAAATATCAATATATCTCAGGGAGTGACTACAGTACAGATGAAGTCATACGTTTAGATACACCTTGCAGAATATGAACAATTTTGGAAAAATAGGAGGAATTTTGAAAATGTTTGTTGCCTTCCTGAGCATCACTGTTTATTTGTATGTTTTGTAATAGTTGTGTATGTGTCTCTTTATTGTCCTAAATGGGAAAAGATAGATCTCAACATCATACAGTCACAGGTCAAATATGCAGAAGATGCTAAAAATGAAAGATTCTGAAGAACCTGGAAAGTTTTTCTTGAACAGTGAACAGTTTAATGGCTCAGATCAAACAAGAAACCCTTAAACAACTATCACAAAACTTAAAAACTGTCATTGACTGTTCAGAATTATTTTTAGAAATTATTCTGTCTAAACGTCATGTACAAACCTTATGTTACATGTCTTATGTGAAATAATTTGTTCAGGGCAGTACTTAATTAAAAACAAATATTAATTTTCAAAATGTCTCTTATTTTTCCAAACTTTTTAGCATTTTCCATATTCTGCAAAGTGTAGGCCTATGTAAACTTATAACTTCAACTCTATTAGAAATTACTCTTATTTTAGTATTAAATATCTCTCATATCTCTCATTTTATAATAAATGGTTTTAGACAAATTATGGTAATTTGGGAAAATAAATATTGTAGTTGTTATTTGTTTGTAATATTGATCAGTAAAGTCACAGTCTAAATCCAGATCTTTAACCTGATAACTGTCACTGCACATATTAAGCATACATATGAAAATGCACTATAATCCAAGATATTTTAAATGTTAGATTATTAAATTTTAAAAATATATATTTTTAATCTACTTTTTATTTTTTTGGTGATTTATTTTAGTTTTTTTTAAATAATATTAACATTTCTATTTTTTTGGTTTATATTTATTGTTATTAAAATTTGTTAAATATTTATTCTTGACTTCTAGACCTTTCCATCAATATATAGTTTGTCATGAATTCAACTATGAAATATTAAAATAAAGGGTGAAATATGTTGTAAAATAGTTCAAATTTACATGAGATCAGGCTAATAAAAACATAATTACCAAAAAAGTGATGCTTTTGCTATACAGTAACCATAGTTAACATATGGTATGGTAATAAATCTGTGATTTAATCTTGGTACTGTAGTAAAACTGTGGTTATAAAAATGATAATCAATGCACAAAAAAATACGATTGCTACACTTACTATATGGTTATTTTTTCCTAAAGTTTGTCACTGCATGTCTCTAGAAGTTTGGTATAGCTGCTATATTTTCTTTTATAACTAGATGGAATTTGCATTATACTGTGAGGGTGTAAAGTCAGATTCTTGGCCTTTAAACACAAATCCGAGAAACCTAGAGCTCAGACAAGACCTCATTTAAAACCCTCAAGTTTTGCATTTGGCAAGCCCCAAATGTCACCACCGTCCTTATCTTATGCATCTTATTTTGCATGCAGGCAGCTGAAAACACATACAGTAAACCTTTGAAAACTGTGACAGTCGTACTGTTTTCTAGGTAAGGGGGGAATGGACCCTTTAAAAAATCGTCTTTAGTGTTCAAATGTGACCAAACCAAATATAACAGCCATTAATATGCCATGGATGGAAATGTTAGCCGATTTATCCCCATGCTTAAGTGCACTCTGGACTGTGAGAAACCTCAATCTATTTCCAGGCTGCTTTAAGCCTCGGCCACTCAATTGATTGGTCAGGAGAAAAAGCTGATTGACTTGTCTAAAACATGTTTACTAGATGCTCTGGACAGCTCTCAGAGGGGGGTTTAAAAATGTACTGAAGGGATGAAAAAACTCAAGGCTTTCCGAGTAGGTCAGAACATGTAGAGTACATGATAATGAGATTAAATAATTTAACCCAGGAGCAGAATTGTTTCACCTATTAACTTCATTATAATTTTAATCTTTGACATGACTCAGACAGTATTAAAGATATCAATGTTAAATCTCACAGAATATTCTTTACATTATGTAGAATGATTTTATGTAGAAAACAGAAAAATCACAAAAAATGACTTTAGCTGGGTTTTCACAGACTGGGTCACATTAATTATGAATTTTGAAAATGTCATGTAATATAACATGTTTTTATTGTATTTATAGTATAAAGGACTAATTCACACAACATTACACATACAGTTTGGGTAGACAAGACCTTGAAGGTTAGAAGGTTTGAGACCCATGTTATGGTTGCCAGATCTGCGTAACTAAACCAGCCCACTGGCCAATCAAAACTAGCCCGAAATTGGCTCAACGACCCCAGCCCAAATACCAAAACTCAAAATATGCCACTCCTACACCTAAAAATATATTTTATAGTCCCTGTTATCCCATAAACACGGTTTTTTATTAAAAAACACTGTATAGTAGTAAGCATAAATACAGTTTGTTTTCAGAAATCTTAACTCAACCACATATTGAGTATACACATGAAAATGCACAATCCGAACTGCAATTTTATTTTATTTGAGAGATTAGATTTTTTTTATTTGAGGTATTATCTTATTAAATATTAACGTTTTTGTGTTTGTTTATTGTTATGAAATTTGTCAGATATTTATTCTTTAATCCGAGACCTTTCCCTCAATATATAGTTTTCCATGATTGGATTAGAATTTAATTATGAAATATAAAAGTGAAAAAAACATCATTTTACCTGTGGAACAGTGACAGTTAACAGGTTGAGAATACTGCTGATGAACAAAATCCTTTTACTTTAAACCCACAGAATAAAAAATAAACAGTTTAAAAGTACAGTATAGCTTAATTAGGTGTGAAAACCACAGACTTGGCAACCCTGCACTAGAGGCATTCAAATAGGACAAAATAAGCACTAAAACAAGCTTTAAAAGTGTTTAGATGTTTTTTTTAATAGATACACATAATTGTTTATATTTTGGAGTCAGTAAGGTTGAGATTCTGCACCTCACTTGAGAAATATTGTATAACACTATAAATGAAAAAACTTTCAGGGACAATGTGTTCTCATGCCGAATCATTGTAATGTGTTTTGTAGGCACGTAAAGCAGTAAATAAGGAACGTTAGCCACAGCATTGTAGAATGTCTGATACATAACAATTTTCAAGATATGAAACTTATGACTTACTGAGATTCATTCACAAGCAGCATTGCTCTTCTCTTGACATTCTGCCTTTTTGAAATTGGAAACTTATCAGCATAACGATCACAAGAAAAGGAGAGCGCCGGAGTAATATTCAAAGTGGAATTTCATTCACTTCATTTCTCATGCGAAAGTCGGTTAAATCCACTCAACTCCATTGCCATGAGCATCTTTTCATACATACTGATTTCAATTCAGATATTACACATTAGCGGGATTTTGTGGTAATTCAAGTCCCACATGCTAATTTCTTTTGACGCTTTAATATTTTCCTGATTAGCATTAGCATATCGTGGCCTTAGGTGCCGCAGACTAATTACAGACTAATAATTGCGACACACGTCGGTGTCGTGTTGTCACATTAACTTTATACTGTTTCCGAATGGTGAATTTTAAAACGCCTAGTTCTTGTCGTCAAAGTCATTCGCGTTTGTTAAATTTCATTTTGTGAACGTAGTAGGGTGAGCGTGTCAAGTTACTCTGAAATCTCACCTGCTGTTAAAAGGCCCACGTTCAAGTACAAAACAACGCACAACACACTAACTTAATTCTTTACAGTAATTGAAAATGACACGTTGTGGGTGATAAATGGCACACAACGTCACAAACCGGGCTTTCTTGCCGGACTATTTATGGGTGAAGCTTCTGACACTGCTAGTCTATGACAGCAAGAGCACAGTAACCAAGGAAACAAGGAAACAGGCCTTCCTTAGCTCAGGTTGCACACATAAAGATCGATAAATCACAGTGGCTGGGACAGAAGCTTAGGCGTGGGGAGAGGAAAAAAGAAAACTGCTTCTGTTGCCTTTTCCAGTTCGGGGAGCTCAATATAATCTGATATTGTGAATTTTTTTTTCTTTTAACTTAAAGAGTAGGACTGGAGATATCCAGGCCACCTAAATCTGCAAACAGTGATATTCTATGTGTTATATTCAGGTTGTTTGATCCAGCTAGCCAACGTCTGAATCAATATTTATTCAATTTTGTCTGAGAGTGCACATAGTGATATGCAGAATGTAAAAAGGATTACAATAGACAAATTCAATCTGAGCCATTGCGTGACTTCACTTTGAAAGATAATCTTTGGAGTGTTCAGATCAGTGTGAAGCTTTCATCTGTGTCCTGTGGGTATTTCGACCTCAGTAACAGCAAAAGGTTGAGATGGGTCAAATGTGCTCTGAACAATTCCCATCATTCCCAACTAATAGCGCTGCTAACTTACTAGTATTATTATTGTGTAGCATAATTTTTACATAAAAAAAAATACATGAGGTGCCACTACAAAAGTACACTATAAAAAATGGTGGGTTATAAATTAACCCATTATGGATTGTTTTGGCACAAAATGCTGGGTTCAACCCATTGTTGCCTCAAATATGGACATTTATGTTGGGTTTGTCCCCTTTTGAGCCAGCCATGGGTTAATAATAACCTGTTATTTTTAGTGTGTAATGTGTTATTAGTGGCTTTTAGTGTGTTGACATGTGGTTACTAGGGTGTTGCTAGGTGGTTTCTAGTGTGTTTATGTGGTGGCTTATTGGCACACCACATCATCCCACCTGAAACACTGTGTACCTGGACTGGACATCTTTTAAAGGGATAGTTCACTCAAAAGTTAAAATTCTTTGATCATTTCTTCACCATCATGTCATTACAAACCTGTATGACTTTCTTTCTTCTGCAGAAAACAAAAGAAGATATTTTGAAGAATGTTGGTAAACAAACAATTTTTATTTTGAGGTGAACTATCCCTTCAAATTTGTCTTAGAGTTTCTTCAGTCGGACACCTGCATAAGGGAATATGTGCATTAGAGGACTGTACCTTTGAATGGAAGTGGCACATCAGCTAATTGTCATTGTAAGGGCCCTCAGTGGCCTTTGCTGTCAGTTTGGGGTCACAAAGAAAAATTGCTAATACAACCATACAGTATAACAATACAGGAACACACTATAGCTTTATTAAAGCCGTATTGCAAGCGAAGAACATTCTCTTTTTTTCTTCTGCATGTCACTTTGAGCTAAACGAAAGCAAAGTGATGCCCAAATTATTCATCAGGATATAATATGACTGTCGACCCCTGCATTAAAATGAAAAGCAGGAAAAACAGGGATGAAATCATGTAAGCACTCAGCTTTGATAGACAGCATGTTGGTTATGCAAATATACACGCCATGTAAAAGTGGGAAAATAAAATGCTACAGACAGTTTTTATAGTGACAGCCTTTTCATTTAAAACCACGAAAAGATATTATATTGCCATATTAAAGGAACAGTTAAACCCAAAATAAAAAATAATCTGTTCTTTATTACTTACTTACTTACCCCCGTTGATTTTATTGTTTTTACTTTTACTTTTTTTATGGTTTTCTCATTGAAGACTTAAAACACTAATAGCACACAAGTCATACTATATCAATTATGTTATGATACTTTTAATAGAAAACAAGCAACATTATGTTTACTTCAAAATTTTCTTGCATCCTATTGGAGAAAGTCACACATGAGGGTGAATTAATGATGGCAGACTTCATTTTTAAGAGAACTGCTCCTTTCAAAGTGTGATTTTTATGCCGAATAACCTTACTTTCCTAAATGCACTTAGAAAACACTCCACGGCCCAATTAATTAATGATAAGTTCCTGAATGCTGCCCTGTCCTCAGAAAAACTTGCACTTCCTGTGCCTTCAGGGGAATTCATGTATCATTCAGACCACTCTGCCCATTTTCACGCCCCGATTGTCCCGGTGTCCTTTGTATCACGGACATCCCACCATACCACGCGCTCTCCAAATCAATGGTGTATGGACGACTCATCATTTTAAGTCTTTTCTCTGTACTCCAGACAGGCAGGGGAGGAATATACTATGGGAAGACGCAGTACCCTGTCAACCGCCACCTGTTACGGCCCACGCCTCAGACACTTCCTGAACGGCAGAGCACAGAAGGTAGGTGTCACCGGGTTGGAAAAACGCCTTACGAGCCAGCATCAGAAACACCAGATCAGATGTGGCGAGGTGGGTGCGATATAATGAGCAGTCCATATTAATGATCCTGGCACAGTCGTGTTTAATCCCAGCCATGTGGTGATGAGATCTCCGTGGATCTTACAGTGAACAATAAACTTCTGAAGGCCCATGAGACTCGTTTATGGTCGTAGAAAACTGTATTTGTCTTTTTTTGTGAGCCTGACCCTAAACTTTTGTATAGTGTAATATTATAAATAATATAAAAATATATATATATATAGTAAACTGTGATATGGCTTTGAAAGACTTGAATGTAAGCTATATGGATAGTGATGCTTTTTTGCCTTTTTTAGAGTTTGAGAGCATCTAGACCCAATTTACTTTCATTGTATAGAAGAGAATAGGATCAACAGGTATTTTTAGGTATTTTTTAAAATATCATAACATTTTTTATAATTTTTTTGTTCATGTTATATGTCATGAAAATGTGTCAAATGTTTATTATTGAGTCTTAGACCTTTCCATCAATATATTAGAATTTAACTATGAAATAATAAAGTGAATAGGGAAATAACACACAGTGGATGTGTTCCACCTGAGGGACGATGACAGTTTTAAAAAACTCTTTAAAAAAACGTATCAATCGCCCTCAAGTGCCGTACCCAAATTTAACACAAAACAAGTTAAATTAATCAACAAACAAAAAAAACATTTTCTTCAGAAAATTAAAACACATAGTTAATATTAACTAGCTTCTCTATCGCTTATGTGGTATGATGCCTTAGGCAAGAGAAAAAAAATAATTGAATGGATTTCTGGCTTGATTTACTTGAAAGCCCAATTTCCCTATCAAACCGTGAAATAAATGTAAAGGAGTTCATTGCGGTCATTGAAAGCAGGACTGATGAAATGTTTATGACCAGTGGCCGCTCCACCAGAATTACAGCCGGCTGATATCAGCAATCAACACAACAGAACTACATCATTTTTGTGAGTCAGCACCCGAGTCAGAGGCTTTGATTAATAAAGTCCCGGCTAAATTTCCACAGGGACCAACTGAACAGTGGAAATTATTTAGAGGAAAATTACCAACGGATTTCACATTACACAATTCGTTATTAGGTAAAAATGCACTGACAGAAGAAAATGATTTAGGATTATCCTAGTATACTATACTTTTCATAATATTTTACTTTGTTACTATTTTACATGTTAAATACACATTTAAGGGAAAAATGAACCTCATACCACCACAGATGTATATGACTTATTTTTTCATTTGAATAATTTTATATTAAAATGCTATAATATTATTTTTTAATGGTACTCAAAATGGCGAAGCTCTTATCCATCTTTAAAGTAATCCGAACTACTTTTTTTTCAAGCTTTTTTCATTTTTCAAGCGAAATGATACATTTGTGAGAGAAAATGATCATTTGAGCTTATTTAGTGAAACTGAAATGCAAACAATTAGATTTAAGCATTAAATACAAATATGGCGGCAAGTCGATAACTAAAGATTTGAAGTTATAGACGTTGTTCAATGGTTAAAACAGTTTAAATGTTAAAATACACAATACCACCATTTCACGTCACTACTGTCTTCATTTATCATTTTTTTTGATGCACCCATAGAGGCTCACTATTAGTTCGTTTAACCTTGTTAGCAGCACCCTATTTTACCTGTCTCTATCGCTTTGAATCACATTGGGTTTTATCCCAAGCGGACATGGTATAAATGCGTTAATTCATATTCACTTCAGATTCCGAAATTATAACAGCTCCCACGGCATGGGCAGCAGTCATCCCTGTATAATTACATATTTATTTGATTAGGGCAATGAAGTATATCTGCAGAGGATTACATGTCGGAAGGTGTTAAATGAAGGGATATAACCGCCTCTTACATTACTCTCACATTATCTTCACATTTAGCAGGACCAAGGAAGCAGAAGGGCTAAACGGTGCTATGATCTAGTATAACTGGGAAGCAATAAATACAGCTGTCAATACAGCTGGGATACAAAAAAGCTTTATAATACTGTTTAAACGGCATTCTTTAACCCGTTTACTGACACCGTTCCACAGGTGGAACATTTAAGTTATTTCACTATTCACTTTTATATTTCAGAGTTGAATTCTAATCTAATCATGACAAATTACATATTGATGGAAAGGTCTAAGTAAATATTTGACAAATTTTCATAACCGCAAACATAGACTAAAAAAGTAATAAAAATGTTAGTTATTTTTACAAATACCTAAAAAATAAAATGTAAATAAATAAATATTTTTAGAAAATTGTAGTCCATTTTCATGGGCATGTTATTTTTAGATTTCTTTGAATAGCAAGAATATTTTTTTACCACCTACTGTAATATAATGTCTCTTGTTTTACAAAAATGTAAAAAAAAATTACAACAAAAAGGCAAAAATCAAGCTAGATTGTCCCTTATGAAAATTAACCATGGTTATGTTACAGTAAAAATATACTGTAGTAACCAGATTGTAGAGGGATGATTCTTAACAGTGTTGAACTGAACCGTCAGTTTGTCTCCTGTCATTTATTGATTCTGTCCCATACTCCTTGTTTGATTTTATTTCCACTGAATGAATCAATAAAGTGGCCAGAAATAAGATTTTTGAAGTAAGAGATAAAAAAGAAAAAGAAAGTAAGAGAGATGAAGTCAGCCTCTCCTGCTGAGAACCTTGTTGTCTCCCAATACTGTGATGGAAACCTACTGAGATATCCCAGCAGGGTCTGCACACACACATTTGGGTGTGCTTTGCAAGTCTGCGCATTAGAAAATAAGGGCCGAGCTTAAACTGAAACGGCCTCCAGCTTGAGGTGCTTATTACACAGATGAATCACTGCAAAGAAGTGATTCCAGAAAGCTAATATCTAGCCATTAACATACTGAAAATGATTTTCAGGCTGACTGCAGTGTTGTCATCCTTGACGGTGCACGTGGTTCCATATTGCAGAGATGCCAGTGATGCATGAATTGAGGCTCTTTCTAAGACACATTATCTACCGGAGTCTTTTTCTCTTTTTAAGCAGGTATATTTTTCATTTGTTCATGACTTCTAAACCAAGTCATCACCTGATGGTGGTGGTAAACCGGATAAAGATCTATTTTCACAAGGATTAAAGTCAGGCCAGTTGTTCAGGAAATTCCACTAGGCATAGACATTGATTTAGACACGCCCCCTTTTCCCAAAATCCGCCTTAAATTGAAACAATTGTACTGTTGAGACGGATGTAATAAGAGAGGGAACGGGATGGGTGAAAAACAGTGTTCTCGGATGACAGCTGTGACCTGAATGTTGAACTTAAGTTGAATGATGTGCTTTAACGTCTACGTTCTCACTTTCCTGCCGCCTTGTGAACAGGAAAAAGACTGTTAACTGTTTAGAAAAGGCTGTTAACACATTTTGATTGGCTAAAAAAGAATGTGGAAAAAAGATTTAATGTAAAAAAACCAGTAATATTTCACATCCAAAAGAAACCAATACAGAATAAATCTGCACGCATACATATCGTGCTCATACAATCAGACCGTGAAATTCAGATTTTGAAATTTGACTTTTTAATACACCAATGTGTTTTAAACGGCTTTTGAAGGCTTATGCCGTCACACGAGACTGTGCCAGATTACGGTTCAATACACAAAATGCAGTCGAAAAAAAGCTAGCACACTGCCAGATTCTCAGTGTGACATGGCAGAAATCGCCCGAGGACTAAATGGAAGAACTTCATTTGCTCTTAACACTGCGGGGAGAAATAAAGAGAGAAGGAAAATCAATCTGGACTCTTGTCCTCTAGTAAAGACTGGAATACCTTTAACTGATATCTTGATTGTGTGACTGAATCGTGCAAGAATTACACAGGAAGGGCCTGGACTCATTTCCGTATTAGGTTTTAGGTTTGAATAGTTTTAATATCATATATTGTATTCCTTATACTAGCAAATATATATTGCTTCTTTTTATTCTTTGGCTCTGCATGTGATTTGGTTGTTGTGTAAAATCTTGTCTTGATGTTTTCAAGAATATGACCAGAATAGAAATGGGAACTGTAAGTCCAGACTTCCTTTTAAAATTGCCATGGAGAAATACAAATATAAGCAAATTAGATGATTTGTAATACAACATGAAGAGTGTGGAGTAAAATTGTAATGTAGATTATAGAAGTAAAATCATCAGGATTGGGTCAATTTAATGACAAACGTTTTTTGAAATCTTTAGTAACTTTGACTTTTGATTGCAGACTTAGCAAATATGAGCTCAGTTTGTAACATTGTTGAGACCTCTTCTGAAACTCCCAATATTTTTTTTAAATATTTTTTTCCCAAAATATCTGAGATTAAGCAAACCCTTAGTGAAAAGACAAATGAAATTCACATGTGAAACGTGTGTTTTTGAAACGCTTTTGTGCGAACCAAATGTAAATATCCATGTAAAAACCCATCTGATCACACGTGAAACCCATGGGATGACATGTTTTTCACGTGATTCTATGGCTTTTACGTGAAAATTTACATGGGGTTTTGCACACAAGAAATTCATGTTCTTCACATGTGAAAACATGTAATACATCTTACTGTGTCTAAAAGAAGTAACTGAGTTACTAAAGAGATCTCATCTGTGATTTTTATTTCATATGCTGTGTAGCTCACTAGCTAGGAACAGAGTCTATAAATAATTCTGGCCTTTTGTCACTTTGAAGCGAGGCCACGAGATAACAAAATGTCACAAGCCAAGGTTTAATTAACGTAACCCAGTCGAGCAGCACGGCTCAATGCATCAGACTAACCACTAAGCCGCAGCTCCATCATGTAACACGCTATTTAAATACCCCAAGCCATACTTCTCTGAATAGCCTCAATGACACACTTCCCCCTAAATAAACCTGTAATGGCTGAATACCGCAGCCTTCACTCGAAACACTCGAGCAATTAGTGGCAAAGTATAAATTGTGATGCTTTAAATATGGATTAAATGCCAGCGAGACAACTTCACAGGAAATCTTTCAAGATTAGAGCCATTCAATGATAAGAGACTCATTACTGGCAGAGGAAAGAGTCGTATCTTTCCATCTATCCGCAGTGTGATTGCGCTCGCTGTGTTATTGAAGTTCAATGAAAAACCTCCATCTTGCCCTGTTTATGCTTAAATATTTTGCCACATTAATTGAAAGCTTTTTTATTACTTCATTACTTGCATATTACTTTTAAATGTTAAGTTTTGTTACTAGGTGATTCAACTTCACATTTTCTTATTTTTAGACGCCAACTGTATGTGAAACAATGTTCTGCTAAAACAATGTTGGTTTCTAACAGGGTTGCTGAAAACTTCTCCTGTCTACCATTGGTAAGAAACGCATTGTCCCGCCCCCAAAGCCGCACCATTGGTTGAGCCGGTTGTTGCCATGTCAGAATGGTCAAACAAAATCATTTTCATAGCTTTTTACATTTTGGAGTATGAAATCAGCCTACAAGCTTACCTAAAGTGGTTTTCAACCCGGTGTGGATTGTTACAATGTATTGTTATAATAGATCTGTAAATTTATGTTTTAACAATACACAGCAGGTTGAAAAATAAACAAAGTCACACTTTAACATTTTATGCTGGAACAGGTATTTTGCCATCAAAAACATTTTGTTTTGTTTTTGTACCCTGTTTTGTTGTCTTTTCTGTACTTTATTTCTTGTTATTTTTCTTACATTTTGTTATAGTTTCCATCCTACAGACTCTGAGTCATACAACAAAGTAACAGAAGATTATCAAATTATGTAGAACGTTGCTTCCAGCCAGGACGGTCAGCCATCTGCTCTGCATTTGAGCTGCTGTTCATATTTTAGTGTCCAATGGAAAATATAATCCAAAAACATTAGTGTTTGTCACTTTCAACCCTTTAGGTTTTCAATAAGAGATTTAAGAGATAAAGAGCTGCACAACTCAAAGTTTTCTGCACTAAATACTTCCTTATTCCTACTCGTAAAAAGCAAAGCAGAATGTTCAACAATAAAAGCATGTGTCCACTGTCGAGTTTTCGAGTTTTCGTTGTACCTTTTGAATCAATTTTGTGCAAACAAAAGTGTCAAAAAAAGAAATGTTAAAAACTGGCTGTAATTACTGTAATTAAGTTGATTCATTGAACTCTAAATGGAAGTTAATGTTCAAGTCATTGTGGGTACAATATTCCACGCAGTGTTCTCTGCGTACATTACGCATACAGAAATTTTGCATACTGTGGCCAGTATATCTTCTATCCCATGTATTGGTTTTTTGTGTTAAATGACAGCACTCCTGGAACAAATCTAGACATCTAACTGTTCTCTGTCATAATGCGACCATTTACAGTTGCATTCTGCACTGAGGCATTTCTACTAAAAAGATGTTGTAAATGGATAGGTTGCCATGGCACTTATTAGAAGAGCCTCTGTTGTGGCATTAAGGGTAGCGAATTAAATTTAATCCTTGATAATGCACATCAGTGAACTTAAAGCCCATCTCCTGTTCCACTTGAACACCAGTAAAGCCCGCTCACCCTGTTTTACCAAGGGTGCGTCATATTTACGATCTGTACATTATTACATCCTCGAGATGGTCTTGTGGCAGGTGTCCACACTTAGCATACTTAAACAAATGTTGTTTGTTATATCCCGACTGTCAGACGGTATACTGAGTATTTGACATGTTTTCATTATGTTGCATATTTGCTGAAGGTTGAGTTTTTATGCAGTTCCTGCAGCTCTGTAGGCATGATGATAATATAATTGGCATGTTTATTTAGGGAGTGTAAAAGTTATTCTATGCTAATTGTAGACATATACGCCTATACTGTAGGTTGCATTAGTTTAAAGCTCCATTTCAGTTCCACCCTAAAAGATACATAAACTTTTGCAGACATTATATTTATCTTTGGTGTAACTCATTTGCGTGTTTAGCTTTGTCTGGAAATGAATGATGCATTGTGTTCGTTGTGAGTTTTGCCATCATTAAGGTAACCTGTTAACTGTTACCGTTCCACAGGTGGAACATTTAGGTTATTTCACTATTCACTTTAATATTTCATAGTTGAATTCTAATCTAATTATAACAAACTATATATTGATGGTAAAGTCTATGACTCGAGAATAAATATTTGACAATTTTTTTATAATAATACACATAAACTAAAAAATTATTTTTTTATTAAAAAGTAAAAGTAAATAAAAAGTAAAAAAAAAAAATTCATGTGTCTACTCACCATTTATTCACCCTCTTTTAATTCAAGATTTGTATGTGACTATAAATATCTGGTTGTGAGTCAATATAATTGATAGTCAATGGGTGCCAATGTTGTTTGGTGTTACTAACATTTTTCAAAATATCTTTTTTTTTCTGCAGGTAAAATTTGGAATGGCATGAGGGTGAGTAAAGCATGAAAGAATCTTCATTTTTGGGTGAACTATCCCTTTAACTAGTCTGTGACTTTCGATCTGCAGGTCGATTAATTGGTCCTGAGGAAGGCATACATAATTAGGCTGCTTTCGGGTTCACCTGACCCTAATTTAACTCCAAACCAGTTAAAAACAAATCTATCGGTCAACCTCATTATTCGAACAGTCCGTTAGTCGATACACGTGACCCATCCCTAACTTCTGATAATTGCAGATAAATTGCATCTGCATTGGCTTTGGTGGTGATGCGCTTTTGTTTGCATTGTGACGTCTGTGGGTTGATAAAATAGACAAACACACCGGTTTATTATCAGGCAGGATATTAGGGCAGTGGTGCAGGATAAACCAAATGAGAGGGCAGTGGTGCAGAAGGAAAGGACAGAACAGACACACTTCAGTCATCAAAAGAGCCTCCAGTATAGTATTTTTCCAAAGTCTGCTATTTTTTTAAATGGGGAGCTTTATGCTTTATGAGGTGCCTGGCCTGAGATGATAAATAGAAAGCATTTTCATAATTTCATAATCGGGTCACAGTGGATGTGTCATTCAGTGAATCATTCTTGGCTCGGACGAAGATGCGTTCTCTGAATCTTGCAGGAACTCTGACACACATTCCTCTGGAGTATATAAGGGAAACCCTGAAGTTAATATGTGTAGCTTGTGGAGGTAATGTTGTTTGCTTTATTGTACAGTATTTGTGTTGGCCAAACATTTTTTGGGGATTTGGGATTAAACCAGGGATACAGTAAAGAATATAAATGATGGTATTTAGCTAGAAAAGAAACTAAAAATCTACTTTTGTGTTCAGAAGAAAGAAAGCCATACAGGTTTTAGATTTGGATTTGATTTTTTTGTGCACTTTTCCTTTGAACAACATGTAGCTCGCACATTACAACACGAACAGAATGCCTGTGGTCATTATTATGAAGATGATAATTGAATTTATCTCTCAGGCCAGTATAGCTTTGAGCAAACAGAAGATGTCCTGCCAGCGAAGGCTTGAATTGCAGTACTGAGTGATACCTTTTAAGATACTTAATTCTTGATGAAAATCAATGTTCATTGGTGTCGGAGTTGCAAATGGATGAAAGGTGAAACCACGGAAACAGAAAAGGCGAAGATGCTAAAATTATACTAGAATCCATCTAGCACTTGTGACAATTAATAGCTTCTTATTGACCAGGAACTTTTGACTTTTTGGCAGATGTAACCTTTATATAATGTTCGGTCTCGTCAAAACATTTCGCTAATTATTAGGCTGTTAGTCTGTAATTTTAGCCTTTCTTTCCATTTGTAACGGCCTTCGTAATTACGCACTAATGTGCGGTGCAAAATAAGGCATAATTTCCTTCCATTAAAATACCTCTTATTGTGCTTTGACATTAAACCTTTTATATGAATGATGGTTTAGAAAAGCGGGATGGGTTAATGTTTCACATTTTTACATATGGATTCGATTGGCGTCTGAATGCCTCAGACCACTTAACATTTGTTAAAAGAAAAATATGTTTAAAGAGAATAATGTATACTCTTGAACTGCTATCTTAAAAGTTTATTTTCAACCCATAGCTGGGTCAAAAAGGGACAATAAATTATCCTTTTCTGGGTTGTTTCAACCCATGGTTGGGTGAAATAAGGACATTTTCTTAGTTAATTTTACTCAACGGTTGGGTTTGTCCCTTTTTGAACCAACTATGCAGGTTAAAAAATAACCCTGCATTTTTTAGAGAGTACATTGCATTATAAGTTTAGGTTAAGTAGCAGGTTAAACTAATGTAAAAATTCTGATAAACAAAGCTAATCTTTACCTCACCTTTAAAGTCAATGATTGGTTAATACAACAAACATGAAATGTTGATACAAGAATGTGTTGTTTACATTGAAATATCAATAGCATTTTAAACATTAGTTGTGTTTGAGTGTTTCAGGTTTTTGACTATAAATATTGAAGTAAGGAATAATGTAAAGTCATTGATCACATGTGTGTTTCTATATATACAGGTGCTGGTCATATAATTAGAATATCATCAAAAAGTTGATTTATTTCACTAATTCCATTCAAAAAGTGAAACTTGTATAATGTAAACATTCATTCCACACAGACTGAAATATTTCAAGTGTTTATTTCTTTTAATTTTGATGATTATAACTGACAACTAATGAAAACCCCAAATTCAGTATCTCAGAAAATCAGAATATTGTGAAAAGGTTCAATATTGAAGACACCTGGTGCCACACTGTAATCAGCTAATTAACTCAAAACACCTGCAAAGGCCTTTAAATGGTCTCTCAGTCTAGTTCTACACAATCTACACAATCATGGGGAAGACTGCTGACATGACAGTTGTCCAAAAGACGACCATTGACACCTTGCACAAGGAGGCCAAGACACAAAAGGTCATTGCAAAAGAGGCTGGCTGTTCACAGAGCTCTGTGTCCAAGCACATTAATAGAGAGGCGAAGGGAAGGAAAAGATGTGGTAGAAAAAAGTGTACAAGCAATAGGGATAACCGCACCCTAGAGAGGACTGTGAAACAAAACCCATTCAAAAATGTGGGGGAGATTCACAAAGAGTGGACTGCAGCTGGAGTCAGTGCTTCAAGAACCACTACACACAGACGTATGCAAAACATTGGTTTCAGCTGTCGCTGTCAAGCCACTCTTGAACAACAGACAGCGTCAGAAGCGTCTCGCCTGTGCTAAAGACAAAAAGGACTGGACTGCTGCTGAGTGGTCCAAAGTTTTATAAAGTAAATTTTGCATTTCCTTTGGAAATCAGGGTCCCAGAGTCTGGAGTAAGAGAGGAGAGGCACAGAATCCACGTTGCTTGAGGTCCAGTGTAAAGTTTCCACAGTCAGTGATGGTTTGGGGTGCCATGTCATCTGCTGGTGTTGGTCCACTGTGTTTTTTGAGGTCCAAGGTCAACGCAGCCGTATACCAGGAAGTTTTAGAGCACTTCATGCTTCCTGCTGCTGACCAACTTTATGGAGATGCAGATTTCATTTTCCAACAGGACTTGGCAACTGCACACAGTGCCAAAGCTACCAGTACCTGGTTTAAGGACCATGGTATCCCTCTTCTTAATTGGCCAGCAAACTCGCCTGACCTTAACCCCATAGAAAATCTATGGGGTATTGTGAAGAGGAAGATGGGATATGCCAGACCCAACAATGCAGAAGACCTGAAGGCCACTATCAGAGCAACCTGGGCTCTCATAACACCTGAGCAGTGCCACAGACTGATCGACTCCATGCCACGCCGCATTGCTGCAGTAATTCAGGCAAAAGGAGCCCCAACTAAGTATTGAGTGCTGTACATGCTTTTCATGTTCATACTTTTCAGTTGGCCAAGACCTTGTGTATTGGTCTTAAGTAATATTCTAATTTCCTGAGATTTGGGGTTTTCATTAGCTGTCAGTTATAATCATCAAAATTAAAAGAAATAAACACTTGAACTATTTCAGTCTGTGTGGAATGAATGTATACATTATACAAGTTTCACTTTTTGAATGGAATTAGTGAAATAAATCAACTGATGATATTCTAATTATATGACCTGCACCTGTACATATAGAAAGGGGAGATGGCTGGAGTCTTGTGTCTCTTTATATTATTTCCAAAGCGTAATTTATTCAGAAATGTTTTTTTCTGAGAAGTTCTCTAAGGGCATGTGACTCTTCCTTTTGATAGTATTACAGTAATCACACAGTTACCGCACTTCCACACAAACGCTTGAATGGGATTGAAACGCGCTGCTTGTACAGTCAATCTGAACAGACTTCTGATAAAATGAAACGAGAAGAAAGGGAGTCCTAGCCGCTTGTAAAAGGTCCAATTAAGAGAATTTGCCTTTAGAAAAGTTAAATGGAAAGAGATTTTTCATCTTTAATTCATTAATGTGAGGCATGTGGCTGCTTCAGTACATGTAGGCTTTCAAGCCTTCACCAATTATAGATCCCTTTGCTGTCTGCCCGTTCTGGAGGTAACCGTGAAGAGAAAAGAAGAGCCAGTCTATTTTTTCTCTCTGTGATACTCAATGCTAACACATTATGGTGCGAAATAAAAACTAGGATATACAAAGCCGCCATTACCTCTGACATTATAGCCCATGGAGCAAATTACAGTGTCCACAATGTGTCTAAGAAAAGTAATCTATTTGTAGATTTATTTTAATGAAAAGTATACACACTGTATCTCAGTCCTGACCAGCCTGATAGAAGGATTTGATGTAAGCGATTGTTTGGGTTCTCTTGACCAATCAGGGAGAAGTAGAGAATGAGTAAATAATATATAAGAATGTGAAGTGAAATGTAGGACAAATATTGTAACTGCAATCCGTAACATGAACTTCTCTTCTTAAAACACGAAATTGCGGGTTACTTTACGTTTGTTGAGGTCAGATGACATCATACTGACTTTTCCATTAAAACGCCAACCAACAACACAACTTATAATTTATTGTTATAATTTACAGTTTTGAATCAGGGAACGATAAGGAGACAGTTTTGAACTTGGATTTTTCATGTCTTTATTTTGTATTACTTTATATTGTTTATTTTTATCCATAAAAGTAGTTCTTATGTAAGTAATATGCGTTATAAAATGGATAGATTCGGTCCTTGATGCTGATTGGTCAATAAACACATTGGTAAAATTACACATATATAAAAAAGCTATTACATGAAACAGCCGTTTTCTATGTTGCATATTTCCCATGTTGTGTTGTATGAGATCTTTAAATGAGACGTATATATTATATTTATATATATATATATATATATATATATATATATGAAAAAAATACACTAAAACTAAACAAACACAGTTAATATGTATCATTAATGATTTCTCTTCGCAGTCGATTAATTCATCATGTTTATGAAATGATGATAACACACAGATGGGGTAATGAAGCATGCGAACCAATAAGCCCAACCACGTCCCACGTCTTTGTGTTCTGCTAATCCTCATGGATTCCAAGAGATATACAGAAGATAATTGTTAAGTCAATAACCCAAATTCAGGGCACAAAATGTATTCTATTTTAGCTTGTTTAACATTGCAAGCAAAATTCAATCTCGTTGCAGGAAAATAATGACAACATTTTTCCATTTGCCAGCAGAACACTTAGCGAAATGAAGGGAAAAGCTAATAGCTGTGTCGGCGGCACGCTTGGCTTATGGTATGTCTGTGCGTGTTGCATGCGGTGTGGGTGCAGCGGGGGTCAATGCTACAAGCAGGTAGTACAAGCATCCATTAAGCAGACCTGACCGTCAACAGCTGGGTTTACAGTGCACCACCGGCCCTATACCGGTTTAATAAAACGTCCTTATTTAGCCGTCGAATGGTTTAATCTGGGAGAAAAGGCTTATGTGGCATGCATGTATGCACAGTTTACAAAGCAATGCATAAAACGAGATGGACTTAAAACACAGACCTCACAGAGAATGTGCACTTAAATTGTGAACAGACCCCACCCGCCGTACGCTTCTGCCAGAGGCTTCTTGTTTTCGACTGTGGCTATTGAAGTGTTTCCTGTACGTGCCGAAAGGGAATAATTAATTGTATGTTTCAAATGCAAAGCAATTCCACCAGGGGAGTTTTGAAGGACGCTGTGAAACTGGATTGTGCGTGTCTGTTCCCAAAAGAGCCCAATACATCAGCATGCCAAACACTGTTTACCCTGATGCTGACGATGGAGAACAACAAACAAAAAAGAAGGAATATTTTTCTAATTTCAATGACTTCACTGTAAGATAAAACAGCAACAAAGTCATCACTGCAAAAGGACAGCAAAGATTTTTATGTTTTGTTTTCTGTTTATTTAATGTTTTGAAGGAGTAGTTTGCCCTAAAATAAAGTCATTTTCTCTTTCTTTTGTTTCAAACACGCATGGCTTTCTTTTTTCCTCTGTGGAACACAAAAAGAGAAAGTTTAAAGATTGTTGGCACTGCTGGTTTTTTTTAGAATAATATGAAAGTAAACGGGGACATTGTGTCTAACATCTTTTGTGTTCTATAAAAGAAAGTCAGACGTGTTTAGAAAAACATGAGCGTGAGAGAATGATTACAGAATTGTAATTTTTAGAAGAAAATGTCTCTTCAATTAAGATTCTTGAGTGAATTTTAAAAAAAACTTTAAAAGGAATCTAAAGTGCCTATATAGGGTATGTTTATGCAACAACAATGTGCTAAAACAACGCTCTTCTGGCTGGTCTTCCTGCACGAACAATCAAACCACTGCAGATGATACAGAACGCTGCAGCAAGACTTGTCTTCCAGGAACCCAAAAGAGCACATGTCACGCCACTCCTCATCTCTCTCCAATGGCTACCGGTGGCGGCCCGCATTAAATTTAAAACATTAATGCTGACATTTAAAACCATCACAAACTCTGCACCCTCATACTTCAACTCTCTTCTACACACCTACAACCCATCCAGAACCCTACGCTCAACCCATCCAGAACCCTACGCTCAACGAATGAACGTCGACTGGTGGTACCATCACAGAAAGGCACTAAATCTCTCTCTCGCTCTTTCTCCTTCTCTGTTCCCGGCTTGTGGAATAATGTCCCTAACGCAATCCGGTCTGCCACATCCCTCACCGCCTTTAAAAAACTACTAAAAACACACCTTTTCCACGAACACCTGACAGCATAAAAAAAAATTAAAAATAAATAAATAAATAAAAAATAAAAAACCTTCTTTTCCTTCCCCTACAGGTATTTATCTAGCACTGCATAACATTGTAAACTTAGGAAAGCACTTCTTTGTACTATTGTTGCCGCTTTTGATGTATCGCTTCATTGTCTCCTAATCTTTGTAAGTCGCTTTGGATAAAAGCGTCAGCTAAATGCCTAAATGTAAATGTAAAACCATAAATATTTCGCATACAGTCAACAAAGTTTTTAACATGATACCTCTTCGCATCAATCCGCAAAAATGACTAAAAACGCTGTATTAAACATGCCAGGTCATGCCGTTGGCAATGTCATAAAGAAACACTAAATACTGTATGTATAAGCATGACGTCATCATTTTCGTAAATTCACATTTTTTAGTTTACAAAAGTTTTTCTAAAGTTTTTAGGCCCCAAAAGTGTTGTTGTCGTATAAATAAACCGATTTTCTGATTTTTGTAAAAACTCCGAGTTCTTAAGCCAATTTAACACAATGTCAGTGCAGAGACCTTAGGTTTGGTGCATGAAACACAACAAGAGTAACAAATTAACAGACAAATGACCGTACAACGGTCATATTACAACAAAATTAACAAAAATATATAAAAAACTGTCAAGAAATTTAATCATATTAATTATTCAAGACTGAGTACATGCTGGGAGAAGGGCAAATCTGACCTGAACCGTAAAACCATTTTTAGTGTAGACTTATTTAAAAATGCATTAATCCAACTCACCTGCTGTGCTTCTTGGTTTGACTTTTACAAAACTAGAGCATATTGAAATAGAAATGCTGCATTGAGATGCATCACTTGTGTTCCTGTGGCCAAAACTTCAGAATAGTTTATAATAATAATAGATGGATAGATGGATGTGAATATGGATATGGATATATATTTGGTTGTGTGATGTGGAATGTGCTATATGGATATAGAGACATGGATATGGTTGTTTTTTACACAAGCATTACAAGTAATTAAAAACAGCAGCAACATTGTATAATATTGCAAATTAATCATTACACCTATTTACATGTAAAATGATCTAAAATCCTCATTCATTTTCTTCAAGTCACTTTGGAAACTTTGCAAAGCATTAATTAACCTAAAAAGAACCTCCAAAAGGCACTTAAGAAAGTACAGTATGTACTACAGGCTAAATACTGCTGGAGATGCTTCTAATAGCTCCTGCATTGCTTTGGGTGTTTTTGACATTAGATGAGAGACTCTATAGTCCTAATAACATTCAGACCCCAAATGAACCTGCCTCACGAGATGCTTTATGGGCTCACTAGACAGTAATGCTTTGCAATGCTCCATTAGTGCTCAGTATTAACTGTACACACTGTCACACAATACAACGGCTCCCCGGTAGCTGCGATTCAATGAGGAAGCTCATTAAACTAGATGAGGAAAAACTAATGGAAAAACAGCTAATCTCTTACGGAGCTGAATGTATAGCTTGGGGTTGGTTCCACAAATTGTAACCGTTCTTCTTTTGGAACGATTCACGGTTTGCTTCTTCAGATTCCAGCTCGTATCTTTTGCGAGATATGCGAGGACATGTTAAGCTTATTAAAGACTGTTCTGGGTTCAGTCGATACTGCGAGGATTGCGAGATGCAAGGTCTCGGCAAACACGTAGAGCAAGGGTGGAAAATTGTTCGGTTTATTTTTTTAGCCTTCTAATTTCAGTTCCAGAGTGATCCTGAACTTCAAAGCCACTGGAATTTGATTAATTTTTCACTTTGAGGGCCGCTGCTGATCTGCATCAAGATCTACTTTTATGCAGGCTACAGAATTTTTCGCATGCAGAATAAAAGCAGCGCAGAGCTGTACAGTATGAATAATAATACAACTTTTGCTTTGATAATAAAGCCCTTCATCTAGGCTAAAGTTATTTCAAGGCTTGAAAATTGCAAGCCCCCTGCCAGCCCACCAGCATCTGCTATTTGTCTCAAATTGTGATGCATTTTGTGTTCTCAGAACGTTATACAACAGCAAAATCGGGTACTCCAATATCTCAACGTGAAATGTATTAATGTATTGACCGCATCTAAGAGGTAAACCCTTTTATGTGTTACTTTTGATAGGTGAAACAAAAAAACCTATACTGATAGCTCAGATGTCAATATTTGGTGGTTTAAAAACCCATGTGAGGTCTCTCTTAAAGTTTTTAAAGCATTTGTTTATGTTTAAAGCATGATTTTAGAATTGTCACATTCATAACAGTCTGCTGTATTCCTAATAAGTGCGCACATGAAAATTTAAATGAAATAACTATTTAATGTTCTTTGAAGAGCTATCCCTTACTTATTTGTTAGGAATTATTAATTCACAGAAATCCTTAATGCGTGTATATTTCATTTTTTTAATAGATAACTTGTGCATATCTGATATTTTTTATGTCTGATCTTTATCAACAAGGGAAATTTATATTTCAAGTTTTGACTAAAATGCCATGCCCATAACACTGAAATTGCCCAATCTGTACTAATCCTTTGATGTTCATAGATATTCAATTTATAGATTTTACAAGTTAATTGTGATACACACTGATAAATAAGGGCAAATACAGTATGTTTATACAGTAATATCTACCCAAACATGTAAAAAAAATTTATATGTACATTGATACGGTCAAACATCTACAACTAAAATTACATATCGGAATGATGATTCCAAAGGTTTTTACCCTAAAGATTTCTCTTGCTCAAGATTTCCACAAACATTTCTGACAAGAATTGTTTGCTGATACTATATTGTTTCGTATATTTATAAGCTAATGCTGTATGTTGTCTCATTCAGGGTTTTAATCCGCTTCACGGATCCTCCAAACACATCCCAGCTCTTTGTAAATGTGGAAGGACCAACTTCAAAAGACAACATTTTAGATGCCCTGACAACAATTTCTTAAAGAGTGATGACGTATCATAAAGTATCTGGTACAGTTATTTAGTTTGTTTGCACAGTGGTTGCTGTAGGTCTTGTGCTATCAGCTGTTTTCCTGCTTGTTACAACATCAAACCGGCAACAATATGTGATGCGACACTTCCCATGCAGCCAGTGCTCCAATTTGCATGCTAAAGTCTGAGCGTCGTCTTTCATCTGTGCTCTTGATGTTGAAAGCACAAATTCTGGGGAAATTCAAACAAAAGCAGAATGTGTGGAGTATGAAATGTCCAGGTGGTCTTTGGTGATGGCAAGTGCCTTTTGTGACATTTTTTGTGGTCATTAAAGGCACATGTACACTCTGAATATTTCTTTATTAAATGTCCAGAAGGTCAAAGGTCCTTGTTATTTTTATAATGAGGGGTATTGACTATTGGCTAACTAAGTCTTATTTCATGAAACGCACCCATTTAAGAGAAATACTTTATTAAAAGGGAATTTTTGCACTCTTTCTGCACTGTAAAAGTGAATAACTACAACTTGTTAAATTGATGTATTTAGGTAGGTTTATAGGAAGTATCTTTTAGTCCATTGAACTAGTTAATTTTGATTTTAGATTTAATTATGTATATTTTTCTAAATTATTTATTAAGTGCACTTGCAGAATTTCTGCAGAATTTCAGAGAGTTTGAGACATTATTACCGCATTAGTGCGTATGCTAATGAATAATTAGAAACAAATGACAGCAAATGTATTTTTTTTTTTTTTTTTTTTTTTTGAGGCCACAGGGGATAAGGAATGAGATGAAAAGCTACTCTACTGAAAACTATATCTAGTTACTTTCAACACATTGACGGGCAGCACAATAGCAGTTCTTTCCCATTCCTCATTCTTTCCATTGTCCTGGAAATGAAAACAGGAGCTCAGTGGTGTGCTTACAGTGGCAAAACTTGTGTATTTTTATTACTATTAATATGTTGTTATAGTGCCTCTCAACCCTGTACATTGTGATAATATTGTATCACAGATTAATTCTCACTCTGCAAAGCAATAAAATATTCTTTGTACTACTGACATGTTAATATATAAATGGGCCTTTGTTCCTACTGCTTAGTTGGTTAAGCATTGCACAAAGGTTGTGGGTGTAAATCTTAGGAAACGAGCATAGCAGTAAAAATGTATCACTTGGGATAAATGCAAATTTGAAGTGCCAAAAATAATATTGTCCCAATATAATATAATAGTAGGCAAAAATTCATGTTATGGCTAGTTAAAAGCATGAACGAAAGTGGTTTTATTAACATGTAATCTCAGTGTTTAGTTATTGCAGCCAATTAAAATAAAGAAGAAAATTTTGCACACACATTAACATTGCTTTGTGACTTTGTAATTTAGATTTTGTCATTTGAATATATTATTTAATCAACAACAGCTATTAATTTCAAGTCTAACCTACTGGAATAACAGGGTTGTGTGTTTAGCTCAAGGACACAATGGGGATTATGAATCATCTCAAAAAACCCTGTTTGTGGATCTTCACATATTTACACAATAAAAGCGTACTGGGACAGAGTCTAAGCCGATCTCAGTTCACTATTATTGCACCTGTAAACAAAACAACACCTTGTTGATGCTGATAACACTGTATGAGTAGAATTTTGAATATTTTACGTTTACGAATTCACAGTTTTTGTGACTTGACCGTTACCATTAACCATCTGATTGGGTGTCATTTCTAAATTTGGTGTTAAAATATCTTTCTCAGACAAAGTTTTTCTATCATTAACATACTGTACATATGAGTTAACCACTTTCTGATTCATTTAATCAGAATTTTGAAGAAATTTAAATAGATTAACAATTGACAGTGGGTTTAATAAAATGAATTCCTAAAAACATTACAGTTAGTGCATAGTAGTCTTGTCCATAATCTGGTTCATTTGCTTTGTTTTAAAACCTTGTAAACTATAACAGTTAATGTAGTTTGTGTCATTAATGTACAAACATATTAACATCAAAGTCCATTTACTGCCCACTGTAACATCTACCCTATTGCTGTAATCTCAGTGCAAAAGTTGGTCTATTATCTAGTGCTTTTTCTTGTGAGAAACCAAAATAAATGCTTCAAAATCTTTATAGAGACTTTAAGGAGATATTTTAAAAGATTTATTTGTTTTTGTTTTTGTAATTATAGTTCAGTAGTTTACCAGTAAACAATATAGTATATACAATATAGAAACATATACAATTGTGTAAATGAAAAAATGTATAACTATAACTTGCGTTTCACACCTACAGATTTGAAAATTGGCTGAATGGGAAGATTTAAGAGCAAAGTGTCAATCAACAAACCCAACGAAAGCATTCATCTCACCTGTCCCTTTTGAAGTAGTTACTGTATTTTTGAGCACTTCTGTTTAAAAAGACACTACTGTCATGACTATTCTTCCCTCAAATTACTGTGCATAGGTATCATTTATTCAAATTGGAAAGTAAGTCCTCTGTGCGGAATGTGCTATTTCTGCCTAAGAAGAGCATTCAAACTCGGCTACTTTCAAGCTTCCTTTTTTGTTCATTTACAGTATTTTATTGTTTAGAACATCATTGAGTGCTGTTTGTGAAAAAGTAAAAGCACCCCGACTTCCTATAGTCAGTTATGCTTAGTTTTACCTTTTTGTGCTTACAGTAAGGAAATCCTTTGGAAGTCTGGTGGTATTAATGCACGGGCCATGATTCGTCAACTTGTAGGGAAATCAATCTCTCCAGAATCACCTCTTTCTCACTAATATGCTCGCGCTGGTCAGGTACCTGAGCTAATGGCTCCCAAAGTACTCCTGTCAACGAGAAGACGTTTATTAATTATTCAGTCTCACCGTGGCCTTAAAACCGCAGTGATACCTTACGCAATATTCACAACAGTCTTCAGCACCTGCTGACACACAGAAAGTCAGCTCTTACTGTATTTCCCCCTGGACTTGGTAATTAAAAAATTGAAAGAAAGGCAAAATGAGATACCCTAGATAGCATGAATTTGTGCTGTAGGCCAATAGAAAGTTGAAGAGGCATCTGTTTTATTTGGTCTGTTCTGTTTATATGAGGTTGGGGCTAGTTGTCACATAGCGAGGTTGTCATGGAGTCTGGTTAACTATGGGGTTTTAAATCAATTGCCCAATAGCACAAATGTTTGCTTTCTCCAGTTTTGTGTGTTGGTTTCATCTAGTTTAAAGCTATGAATGGAGGAAATGCAACACTTTACTGTACAGGACCACTCTAGCGACGGAAGTTCAGTCTGGTAAACCACACCAGGATGCATTTATCCAACAAGGTAAATTTGAACATTTTTATAAATATGTGGCAGGTTGTCACATTTTATTAGGGGATTTCACCTATCACCGTTCCACAGGTGGAACACTTGGGTAATTGTACTATTTACTTTAATATTTCATAGTTGAATTATAATCTAATAATGACAAACTATATATTGATGGAAAGGTCTAAGACTCAAAAATAAATATTTGACAAATTTTCATAACAATAAAATATATATATATAAATGTTAATGCAGGTTTAATATCAGTTTAATAGTTGTTAACCAAAACAATGTTTTGATGTTTTTGTATATTAGAGTATACATAACTTTTACATTGTTGCCGCATAATTGTCTAATCATAATTAATTATTTTTAAAATTGTGTTTACATTTTGATGCTAAGAATATAATAGTCTATTTAATTGCAGGTTCCTATTGTGACAACTATGTACAATAATGTAAGTAGGTCAACATATTTTCAATGGTCGGTATATTTTTCCATACTTTTCTTTACTTGTCTCTTGGGCAATAATGGTAAAAATGCTAGCTGTAAAAAATAGCTTTTTTCAAAAATAACACTAAGCCTTTTAGAAATAACCCGCTGCCAGAAATACAAACTGGAGGAAAAATTGTGACAGCTAGTCCAAGTTTAACTTACACAAAACCTTGCAGTTCTCACTTTATGAACATTTAACTTATTGCTATTTTTTGCCATATAACAAATATTCCAAGTATTAATCACAGTTCTCAGACAAGCCTTAAAAACACTTTCACAAGAACAAAAAAATGTTCAGCAATATTTATTATTTCAAGTTTTTTATTGGCAGCCAGACATTACCCCCATGTTGCTAATGAAATAGTACACTGTCATAGTACATGCCATTTTTCTTTTTCTGTTCATATTACTTTTTGGTTTGCATGTATAATTTGATTCTAATGTAAACAGGACATTAGTCACTGGGAAACATTTAGCTCTGTTTATTTCTTGATGGCTGAGTTAAGCTGTTATTCTTGGTGCCTACAATCACGTGCACACACCATAGATGCCTTATCATGCGCCTGTACCGTGTTGTTATGAGCTCTCACCCTTTTCTCTCTCCCCCACCCCTCTTATTTACTCCATCTTTTCCACCAATGGTCCGTGAATGGACTATACTGTACCGTAGAAAAGCCCACTGGGGCCCGTCAGCCCAGCGCCTGCGGCAACGCTTCTGGTTGTTCCCCAAATGACAGCTTCTGGACAGACTTTAACCAGCAAATCATCTGGTAAGTTATGATATTGACATTGAACTCATACTTTAATCTGATTTCAATTGTGAATTTCAAGCAACCCATTGACAAAGAACAGCAAACAAAAAGCAAACATAACAACAACAACAAAAGCTGATTTAAAGAATTTACAGAAGGGTGTTTAGCCGGGCAACTGTACAGAGGAGAGAACATATGAGTCTCAAAACACTATAGATAAAATTCCTTATAGCCACATTTATTTAAACAGCACAGCTTCTTCAGACATTATAGCGCTGTAAAACTGAGCGTTGCTGTAAATAGATAAACAGAAGGATTTTGCAGGCTGTTGTAGTGCGTATGAAACTGTCCTTTAAACATTTCAGAGATACGTAGATATTTCTTAAATCCCCTTTGAAACACCAATAAAGGGGTTTAGTTTTAAAACTTAATAAAAACTGTGTGTAGTAGTGTCTGTGGTGGACTGGATTAGTGATTAATGATCATATAACACCAAAAATGACAAAATGTGATCATTGTTATAAATTAGATTCAAGATTCATGAGGTTTAAGATCTTCATTGTCACCTGTATTGTAAATATCTATTTTTTGTCCATTCCTTTCGAGAAGGTTGTGGTAGAAGGGCATGAGAAACAATACATTACAATGGCAAATATATATGAATGAACATGCAATAAAGGTTAAAGCGTATAAGAATAAACTATATATTATACCAAAAGTTCAACATTCAGTATGAATAAGAAAAAACGTATGACAATAAAAATTTGTAGTGCAAGTACAGTGACAAGTGTGGCGTAAGTGTCAAGTTGGTTAAAGTCGTTGTTGATGGCAAATCAAAAGTAACTATTCTGACAAAATCATTGCAAGCAGCAAATAACCGCAAATATTCCATTATAATACAGTAAATATTTTGCCAGTGTCCGAATGAGCGCCAATGAGCAAAGATGGTAGATTTCTAATCAAATTCTTCCAGGGTGTTACACGCCATCTGCAAGATTTGCATCAGGCGTACCATAAATATCGCTGGAGTCTCTCAGCATCATCAAGTGTGTCCATGCATTGTTAAAGAAATATCAAAGTAAAGTTATTTTACATTTTTGTATGAAAGATTTGATTTGTTTGCCAAGCATAGGTGAATGTTAACACTGTTAACAGACAGCCGTCTGTTAGCCGTCTGCCAGATATCATAGACAACCTTATCTCACGCCCTTCATTACTGAACGACACTGTGACGTCAAAAAGCAGTACATATATAAATTGTACAGTGTCTTTGAAAAAGAGAGCCTTTTTTTGGAGCCTTTTAAAAATATCAGTGGCAATGCTGTAATATATTAAAATATGTGTCTTTGTTTTTCAAAAAAAATACTTTGATATTATAAAAAATTGTTAAAATGCACTGCTTTTTTGAACAGCTGTCAATGATAAAGTATGCATTTTTCATCATAATGGTGGTTTCATCTACCAGCAGGGGCTAACTGGACCGTGCTAACCTGCCAAACCCTGAGCAGCATTTTGTGAATTAAATCCGTTTTCCCAATCAACGCAGAGCGAGAGAGAGAGAGAGAGAGAGAGAGAGAGAGAGAGAGAGAGAGAGAGAGAGGGTGGGGGGGGGGGTTCTGGGTTGGGGGAGTGGGAGTGATTCTAAATGTGTCACGTGGGATTCCCATCTAAGTAGGCGGTGACGTCGGAGGGCTTCAGTCAGAGGAACCGACGGCGTCAGACCGGGGCTCATTTCAACAGCTGCTTCCCCTCCCACTAGCCCACCCCACATCATTCCGAACCATTGGCAGAAGAAGGAAACGGACAAAACAGTCGTCGGCTTCTGCTCTACTTCAGGGTCGTGTTCCGTCGGACCGGGCCTCTTGCATCCGTTCGCCGTTATTTCGACACGCAGGAACACGACACGGTTCCTTCCCGTCGCGGTTTTTCCGCTGCTGCGCCGGTGATGCCTCAGATCGATTGCAGACGCGCGCGCTGGAATGTGATGAAATATAACCGTTGAAGTTTGTTGTTTTAAAAATCTATTTTCCCGCCTCACGTTGTTGGTTTATTTGTGAGGGAATCGCAGGTGCTCGAATGCAGTGGCGGAAGAAACGGTCAAAGTAACGGACAGCACCGTAGACATTTAAGGATCCAGCACGCACAGGGCAAGAGGGATGAAGCCCGTTATGTAGCTTGCTAGACTGAAATAACCCCCGAGAGATGGACGGAGGTGTTTTGCTGCACAAATTTAAAGATGGAAACGAGACTAAGTTGTTGTGAGTGACACTGTGGAAGTGAATTGAAGGTTTGTCGTCGGGTTTTTTGGTGGTGGTGGAGGTAATGATGGCGCGCGGTGCGGGTCGACAGACGGCGCGCGCATCTTTCCACTCTTGCACAGAGTGAGGTAGGTCTCTTAATATATAAATACAGAAAGAGATTATCACTAAACATGTCTTGTTTCTACATGTATTTACTTTTTTGCTGTCTTTTAAAGGGATAGTGCACACGAAAATAAAACTGTTGGCTTTATTTACACCCTTATATTACTTTTGTATTCTTCTGCAGAACACAAAAACGATATTTTGAAGAATGCTGGTAAACAAACAACACAGTCCCCCATTGACTTCCATTGTATGCACACAAAACCACTAAGACATTTTTTAAAATACCTTCTTTTGCAGAAGTACAGCAGTCAGTTTTGAAATGATATATGGGTGAATAAATGATGACAGAATTCTCCATTTTGAGTGAACTGTACCTTAAGTATGAGCCTTATAGTGCATACTGAGATCCAGTTACTACTGATCACATATGTATAGAATACTTTATTAATATATTGTACAGTACAGTTGTACAGTACAGACCCAATAGACAATTCTGATTACAACCTGATCCAAATGCTTGGGAGACTGTTTACACCACACTTCACAAGTCCAAACTTAAAAGCACATTCCAGATTAAAAATACATGACCCTGCTTCATGATTCACCCACTTAACTCTTCCTTTAAAACACGAAACAGGGAGGGGGTTAATTTAATAACAGTGTAGTTTGGAGAGAAATAAATGTAGAAGGTGATGAAGAGGCTTTGGTGAAGTGGCCTGGATCTGACTAAGCTGTGAGCGGTGAGGCATGGAAACACCACAGCTGCCCGGTGAGATGGACTTTTGCACGCTGACCACCACCCGCAGCTCACAACTTGTGGTTATAGCATAAAAGATCAAGTTAGACTTGGCCCTCTCTGCTTTTTCACAAAGCATTATTTGTCAATATTTATTTTCATCCTGTTGACCAGGTAAAAAAAAAACCTTAAGAGAAAAATGTCAATACAAGCGTAGTATTTATATTTGATGTTCTGCCCCTGGGGTTTGTTTGATATTAATGCACCAAAAGGCTGTGTTGCAGTTAAATGACTAACATTGGTTAGCACGAATGTCTAACGTCAACAGATTGTGAGAGTATTATGCATAAATCAACAGACTGGGTTTGTTCTCATCTGAGATGAGATGTCACATTAGTCATGTAAGCCGTATGACTTCAAAACAATTGAAACAACCTGCTAAACTACGCGAGGGCCAAGATGTATGTTGGCATATTTCATTAGGGTGATTTGTGTTTAATTTTAAACAGAAGTGAAGGAATAGTATTCATCTGGATCTGGTAATAAATGACAGATGGTCTGAGAATAAAGCGATTTGTGCTTCATCCTCAAAATATGCCATTTATTAAATTCACCTTCCTGAGGAGCATTTGTGAACTTCTGAAAGTGGTTTATAAAGTACCCTGGCATTTGACTAATAGATGCAATTATGTTTCAGGCACGACCCAAAAAAAATTGCCCAGTAAGGGTCACAGCAACTGAGGTTAAGAAAACATCAAAACGTGGTGTCAGGAAATGTGGTATATTTAAACAAATGGCAATAACATGAATAGTCACAGTGCAAATGCAGAACTGATGATGTGTGTTTTCACACAGGATACACACAATGTCAAATTAATCACTCCTCCGGGGAAAATCAGCAGCGTACATGGAGACTTATTGAATCTGCTACACATTTGTTGTGATTGTACGTTGCTTCCATTTCCTTCCATTTATTTAAATTTTAAATGTCAGGCGCAATGTTTATTTATCAATTTTGATTGGCATGGCCATGGTACTCTTGAAAGGCTGTTTTTCCTTCTTCACTTGTTGGAAAGGTGCTGCTCAAATTGTAAGCAAAAAATGTAAAGCAAAATGTATTAATTAATCATGATTATTATTCCAGGCATATGTCCCAGGCTCATAAATAAATGTCATAGCTAATGCGTGTCCTTTTTACAAATGTGCTACCTTTCACAAATTGAAAACAACATTCACTGTTTATATATTAATCAACAGCCTTTGTTAATGGTCAATACTTCTAAATAAAAAAAGGGATAGTTCATCCAAAAATAAAAAAATCATTATTCATCCTTATGTCATTCCAAACCTTTCCAAGACTTTCCAAGACTATATACTTCTAAAACAAATAAAAGGAATTTTTGTTTATGTGGTTTTGTGTCTGTATGAAAGTCAACGAGGCCCAATGTTGTTTGGTTACCAATGTTCTTCAAAATATCTTCTTTTGTTTTCTTCATGAGAGTGAATGATAAAGAATTTTCATTTTTAAGTGAACTATTCCTTTAAACACATCATTTGTTAGTATAAAAAACCCTAAATCAAAACACTTTAGGAGCTCCTCTTGCGCCTTTTTCTTGTAGGATACACAGATTGCAGAGTTACGCTGATCTCTATCATATTACCTTTATTTGCAGGTGTTTTCTATTAGAAATCTAATGGTCTCATGTTGCTCTTCTAATTGCTGACTGCTGTGGTCACATCATGCTCCTAATTTCCTTAACTGTTTGAAATAAACACTGAAACGAAGGCAAATCCGAGCAATCCCTTTCTATTGTTAACAAAAACATAAATATTTATTTACCCCCTTGCTCTTCCAAACAGCTTTTTATGCTTGACAAAAACACATAGAACCAAGCAAGTGCTGTACACAGTGTTCTCTAGTGGGGCTCTCATTACAGGATATCAAATGGATGACAAAGGGAACCTTTGGAGCATTTCATTCGCTCTGTTCTGAAGTGTGTTAACCTTTAAAGCAAAGCCAGGCTTAGCCTCTTTCCATCTTACTGTAATTGCCCACATTGGGTGAGCACATTTGGATAAAAAGGTTATCATCCTCCGATCCAGCTGTTGCAAACAAAACAGGCCCCGATCCAGCGAGACATTCATTTAGGTAGGTAGAATGTTAGATGGACATTCGCAAACTTCACGGAATACATCACACGCTACTCTCTGCACATATGCTCGCTAAATAAACCAGAGCAAAACAAAATCTTCTTTATCTCCGTAATAACGCCTCTTCTATTTTTAGATCACCATTACGGGGAGGAGCGGGTTGGAGAATCTAATAACCCTCAGTAAGCGAGAAGGCAGTGGTTAAGAGAGGAAATTGCTGGCAGGGAGGCATATCCCTCTGGTGCAGTGTTGATAAGTTTAAGGTGGAGGGTGAATAAGGGGTGAGGCCTGTTATCACTAGCCGCTTCTGGCTGTGGATCCTGCAACACTGCTTGCTGGAGCCTGAAAATTCATTTTGACGGATGCTTCCCCGCTCTGGCTGTTAGAGTGCATCTGGGCGGGGAGGTGGCTTGGAGGGCTTCTCAGGCAGCAGTGTTTTCGCTGAATACCATGTTGTGCAAACCTGCAATTTAAACTCTCACGCAGGGCAGCAAAGGTTAGCTCATGATATGCAGAGACCCCTGTTAGCAGTCTCCCCCACAGCATCGCCATGTACAGCAGGCATACGAGACTAAATTAATCATGTTTAGTGGTTTGGAGAGGTTTAGGATGTCAAGCAAATACCACATTACGCTTTTGCCATCAAAATTCTGTTGTTCTTTACTCATTTTCATGTTTTCCAGAACTGTCATGCTGTTAGGTGTTTGAGAGAACAAATCCAACAAGCGTTTACACGACAAATTTCACCATGTTTATTTTGCTGTAGGTTTTGGGAAGCATTGGTTTACTACAGATTTATCGTTTTTGACTTCATCACTGGAAGTTAAAAAGCTACCATTCCAAGCTACCGTTTCACTTAAAGTTGCTGTTAAAGTGCTACACAAAAAACCCCAGTGATTTTAGGGTAAAGGGAGGGCCTCTACCGTTGCTTTTTTTCGACTAATCGTACATTGTATGAATTTATACGAATTAGCCAACTCGTATAATACGTAATATGCTCAAATATGCAGTGAAATATAATTTCATGGTCATACAACATATCGACTACTGAAACAGTATAATTTATAATAGTTTAGCTCTGAAGGACATTTAGAGACTGAACCTCTCAGAATGTTAATTGAATAGCCCTGTTCTTCTCGAACTTGTTTAATCAATTTTCACTTGGTGTTGCATATGCAATGATTCATTGACTGAAATCCAGAAAAATGCAAAATCATCTTATCAACCAGTCTGAAACAATATAGTTGCATACCATATGATTCAGCAATACTGCATTCATAGATAGCACGGACTCATTTTTATAATGCCTTGTTTTTGGTATTTTACATATTCACTATAAATTGTAATTTTATTGAAGACATACAGTTTGGACATCCTTCAAAACATTGTTTATGTATTTTATGGGAAAGCGCATGTGTGTTTATAAGCGAGTTTTTAAAAACTTTAGGTCAGTGATTCCTTTAATATTTGTCTGAAATTTGCGTTTTTTACTGTGCCATGTACATAGCCGTAATGCTACACCTCACGTCCATCCAGTATTATTTATTGTTTCTCTCTCTTCTTTCTTAAATCGCAGAGGCATCAGTCTGAGGAAGCATTCGTCCTTCAGAAGGGAACTGCCCCAAAGCATGAGCGTCTGTCACGGGGGAGGGTCAGAGAAACGCATTCCTCCAACTCTCATGAACAGTTTGTCATCCCCCTCATAGGTCCACCTTGGGCCCTGAACACACCCATCTGCCAGCTCAGATAACCCTCAGGCTGTTTGCAACACATGTTTGATGTGATTGCTTGTGACCGCCGCGCTTTGCTAAGCAGCCCAGCTCTACATCATGCAGTGGCGTCGGCGACACTGCTGCCCCATCAAGATGACCTGGAATGTCAAGCGGTCACTCTTCCGCACACATGTAGCAGGCCTTCTCTCGCTGGCCTCACTCTTCGCCCTCTTCCTCATCTACTGCCACCAGGATCTGCTGCAGGGCCGGAGCTGGTTGCGTGACAACCCCCTGGTTTACACCATGCGGGGTTTGCGCCCCCACAAGGAACGCGTGAAGGGAAACCAAAGCTCATTGCGAAGCCTCTGGAAAGACAATACTTATGTGCTCCCCAAACCATCTGTTAACTTCAATTTTAGTTCTCACCAGGTTGAGATCACTGCCCGGGGGATAGTAGGTTTGGAGGTCTCGGCGAGCGCCAACAACACTAACATCAACAGCAACACTAAGAGCTTGCACAGGGAAATGGGGGTAGGAGGTCGACTGGCAGCCCAGCCTTATCATTGGCTGCTTAATGAGCCCTACAAATGCAATGACAGCGGACCCTTTCTAGTTTTGCTAATTGCGGCAGAACCGAGGCAGTTGGAGGCCAGGAATGCCATCAGGCAGACCTGGGGGAACGAGAGCGTGGCCATGGGTTATGGGTTTGTACGCCTTTTCCTGCTGGGCTCGGGAAGGAGACCGGATGTGTATCCTCAGAGCTCCATTGAGGAGGAGAGCTTGCAGTACCATGACATCATCCAGCAGGACTTCATGGACACCTATTACAACCTTACCATCAAGACGCTCATGGGCATGAGCTGGGTGGCTCAGTATTGTCCGCACGCCCGTTACGTCATGAAGACGGACAGTGACATGTTTGTCAACACAGAGTATCTGATTCAAAAGCTGCTAAAGCCAAACACGGCACCTCGACAGAATTATTTTACAGGCTACCTAATGAGAGGCTACGCTCCTAACCGCAACAAAGACAGCAAATGGTACATGCCACCCGAGCTGTATTCCAGCGAGAGGTACCCTATCTTTTGCTCGGGAACAGGCTACGTGTTCTCGGGGGATATGGCGGCAAAAATCTACAATGCTTCGCTGAGCATCCGTCGCCTTCACCTCGAGGATGTGTATGTAGGGATCTGCCTGGCAAAACTGCGGATCGACCCGGTGCCACCGCCAAATGAGTTTCTCTTCAACCACTGGAGAGTATCCTACTCCAGCTGCAAATACAGTCACCTGATCACCTCCCACCAGTTCCAGCCCAACGAACTTATGAAATACTGGAATCACTTGCAAAGCAACAAGCACAATCCTTGCCTTAATATGGCGAAGGATAAGAGCGGACGACCACGGCATAGGAGGTTGCAGTGGCAAGGTCTTCGGTGATTAGCCAGGGCTCAGGGGTGCAGTAGCGTTACCACAGCATGTGCATAATTCAGCAGTATATCAGATAGGGAACAGCACAGTGTTTTTGGTATTGTCAATTAAAACTATTTTTTTAATTTTAAAGAGATGTTATGTATTGTAAACCTGTTGCAATCTTTTTAAAGGGAGGTGAGAGACATCCGCTGTGCAATATATAGCATGCACAACAAAAACAGTATGATGGTGGTATCACCATTTTCAGGTGCCAACTAACAGAGACGTATTAAGAGGTTGTCAAACTTTCCCCTCAAGCGAAGGCTTGAGCGATATTATTAAGGGCCAATTTTATCGAGATCCTCACTGTTTCTGTATAACAAAACAAGAATATCATATGGTGGTGTATCTGTACTGTGACATTTTTCATTGATTCTCAGAAATGTCCACCCTTAACATATGAGAAGATGTTGATTTTTGTATCTACCTAAAACCTACAAGTGGTTTACAGTAAACAAACCAAAATCAAACAGTATGTGAAAGAATATATATGGAATTTAACTGCATCATAGATGTCAGATATGGTTAAAATAATATTTTTCAAAGCTTTACATTGACTAAATACTGTATACAGGTCTGCGCTTGATGAAGGTGCAGGTAAAACTATTTATTAAATGTATTTCTTATGCACTTTGTCTACGAGTTTGTCTACTGTTCTGCACCATTAATAACTCAGCATGGCCAAATCTCCCAATCAGGGATTTAGGCACAAAAACACCTCTACAACATTTGCTTGGTTCGAAAACTTTTTTTATTATTGATCATCGCTGAGAAACCCAACAAATGGTCACATTCGCAATAAATTTTGCGTAATGTTGGAAATAAATTTGACAGAAAACGGCAAGTGTGATAAAATAAACATTATTGCTAATAATTTACTTCTAATTGACTGTCACAGACAGTTGCACACGTCATTTGCAAAATTAAAACTTCTTCAACGCCAACATTTGCATAATTCATGCAAATTCCCAAACATTATGGAAAAATATCAACATTTAAATCACCATTATGTACTCATTAAATTAAAATGAGACTTGAAATTCTCGCAATCAGTCCCCAGATGGAAGCGGAGACAAATGCTTTAATGATAAAGCGGATAGTGTTGCTCTGGGTCAAAATATATAATTAGTGGGGGGGCTTCACGATACATTAGCAGAGAGTACTCCAATTAAAATGATGTGGGCAACATTTGAAGAGTTTATTTATAATTTTCACTACTCATTTGTCAGTCTCATTTTAATTAACTGCGCATTCGAGTGACTGCGCTAACTGCCAGATGCAGAGTTTGCGCAACACATTAAATTACAGGTGACTCCAAAGATATTCGGATGTGCCCTTCTTACAGAAGGCTTGACAATATAACAGTTTTTGCGACACAAATATCCACATGATGAGTTATACTCCCATGTTTAGATAAAAGGTTGGATTTTGAGTTACTATTATAATATGCAGTAAAGTCGAGCAATAATGGACTTGTTTAGGTTACATACTGTATTAGACCAAATTTTGTTGCTGTAGCACAACTGGTAAAACATTTTGGTTGGGTGATTCATGGAAAGCATGCATACTGATTAATTGTATGTAATAAACCCTGTAAGCCATTTTGCATAAAGCATCTGCCAGATATAAACATAATATAAATAGAACACACTTGAGAATAAGGTTACTTCTGCCTTATATTTATAGTCACAAAAATAGGAAGTGTAGATATAACCTAGCCAACTTACAGGAAATGATTTTCTACTGACACACAAATTTACTGTTTACATGCATTTTTTGTAAAGAAAAAAATTATATAATGTAATAAAAAAATGATTAGCCCAGTACTGTATTAAACTCTACAAGTAACACAAAAAGTGTGAATTGTTTTAGGAGTGTCTAGATTTTCAGGTCTTCATTGGATGTTTTTCTTTAGAAAGAACTCAATTTGCACAGCAAACTGCTATTCCACTGCATAGCAATCTATTAAATCCTCATCTGTTCTTTAGCATTTATCTCCCTCAATTAAAAGAAATCAAAGTCGTAGCCAAGGGCGAGTTAATATAACAAACACAACCGGCTTTTATTCGGTGGCTCTGTGTGCAATCACACAGAAAGATTAGTGCAGTTCATCCACAACAGTGATTTACCAGAGAGAGAGAGACAGAAAGAAATGGAAGGAAAAAAATAAGTGAGTGTGGGTGATGAATGAACAGGAAAGAGGCTCTGACTGATCAGTATTGAAAACCTGTGCTTCTCTAAACGTGTGAAAAGTGAACCCGGGGAAAGGGCCGTGATGTCCGGCATGATGGAGTGGGTCGCTGCGAGACGCGTTTCCAGAAATATAGTGAGTGCCGGAGTGTGATAAATGGCCTGATGCTGCAGAAAGCCCTATAACATAGAAACGAGGGTGAGGGAGGGAATTTGACACTCTTGAATGAATCAAGTTAATTAGTTAATTTTGCACGGTCATTTATTAGACATGCAGATTTCAACGAGATGCCTGTTGTAGAGAAAGTTTATATTTGGAGATGTTTTAATGAGCAGTTCTACAGATCAATGAAACTGAAATCAGTCTGTTATCATTTACACAACACAGTTTTAAACTAAAAATGGAAAACTTGTGTTATCTCATTTATACCACGACAGCGTTTGGGTAAGCGCTTTGAAAACGTTTCTAGAACGGAAGATTTTGAAAACTATACCATTATTACTTCTGTGTAAACTACAAAAATTTGCGAAAATGATTGTTATTTTCATACCTATTGCGTTTGCAGTCAATGGCGGACTACAGGAGTGTTATTGTGTTGTTCAAGATACTACATTTATTAATGTTTCTTAAGTAAAGTAACATTTAAAGTAATTTTTCTGTTCAGAAAAAATTGCTACGCCTTTGCCATCATAATTGTTTGTATTCATTGCTCTGTAGAAGAATGCATATGTGCGCATGTGCATACCATTTCTTTACAAACTGACATCGCCAACAACTGGTCTGGCATGCATAATACAGCAATATTAGTCATTTTCCCTGATCAATGTTGTCATATATACATAAAACGCGAAGGAAAAACATTTACATTTAGGCATTAGAACTTTTTTCCAAAGCAACTTAGGAGACAATGAAGCGATGTACCGTTTAGTTTTACAAGAGTCCAGAGTTCCTGCTGATTGTTGTGTCTATGGTGGTATCTATAATCATGCTGTCGTTGTTGCTTTTGATGTCAATGGTTAACGTGTGGTAACATTTTAAAAGCTCCTCATTGTCCTTAATGAATAACAACCCCTGTTAAATCGAATGCAGTAAAAGGGCATTTCCGTAAAAAAAGGTTTTTTCTTGCGTGAGTAAGCGTGCTTATTTAATTGAAACATCCGCCAAGTCAGATTAAGTCGGGTTTCCTCGCGAGGCTACCAGACCATGCGAAGTATAACGTACCAGAACGTGCAAAAGAATTTAAGGCAAATTTACCTAAGCCCAGTTTCCCCATTAGCACTGAGGCAGGAAAAAGGATCAACGTGAATATAAATGTCTGAACGCTTTATTGGAAAGAATGACTAGCCAGCATTACGCAGCATTAAGCGCTGCTGCGTTTTTCTTTCTTCCCAAACAAATCTTATTGTACTCCGTTGTGGCCTGGGCTAGTCAGAAACATATCGTACAAGACATTCTTGTGGAGGTTTGCCAGAGTAGAACTGTTGTGATGGAAGATAGTCCTAGACTAGTACTTAAGACCAGCTCCTTTAAAGACCACAATTTCTCTTAGCAATAATGGCTATGTTTTCCGGGAGATGTCCGAATGGAAAAATCAATGTGTTGATCTGCTTTGAGGTGTAGCAGCAGAGAAGGACTGGCTTTCATAATGTAAGTCTCCTACAAAAGGCTCTTGACAAGGAACAGACTCAGACATTACTTTTCGCCACACATATATGTTGTGCGAGAACAAAGGCCCATTCTTTAAAACCCTTTTACCCTTGTATTCTGTTGAAACACAGTGGTAAACAAGCATTAGATACAACATAATGGCCTCTTGTGCCCATTTATTACTTGTGGCTAAATAACGTATTGCCTGAGAGAGTCTTTCAGACAATATCAAGCATTTGGAACCCAGTGACACGGTCACATCGATTTCTGTTTTTAAAAAAATCAAATGTCACATACGATTGATGGCTGATATTAGTTGTAATATTCTAAACAACATTTGTCTCTCGCTACAAACTCTGCAGTTTGACAACTGATACAATTGATTATCCAACACAGTTTCATTGGAAAACTATTTTACTAGCTGGATAATTCATATTAGTTGTATCTCATTTGTACATTTTAGTATAATCTGTTTTTACACCAGTGAAAGTTAGGTGTAGAGGTGGGGTTAGGGCTGGGGTTTTTAAATGTGCATTTTTGTATGATTTTGATTTACACTATGTGAATTCATACAAATTATCCACTTTGTAAAATAGTTACAAACTCCCATCAGATCAGGGTGAACTGTAATGAAAAATGTGGTATGAAATTATCATAATTAATAAGTGCCCATTTCCATAATTTTTCATATTTACAATTTGTCAAGTTCTTCAAACAAACACAGGACATTACGTGCAGGATGACAACAAAAAAATAATTTTAACGAATTCAGTTTAAAGATAAATGTAAGCATATTTACATTCATGGTCATACAGATGCACAAATCTTTGCACATTTGTGTGTATCACGGTAAGAACCGACCAGACTGCAATAAGAAACAGCAACAGCCTAGATGATATTCTGCTATCATTGATTAATTATTCATAAATACAGAATAAATATGAAATATATATTCATGAGGTTTGACACAGACCATGTAACTTCAAGTGAATGTAACGTACATTTTCATTAAATATAAAAAAATAATAGAACTAAAAATAACATAAATCACCTCAATGATATCCTAACATCTGTTCCTTTAATATCAGCGATTGGCTGCATCTTATGAAGTGGTTCTCCTTTAAATAATCTTCTAAAAAAGTTCACATTTTAAGCATGTTGACACAGTGGTTCAAACTGTGAGTTCACATGAATTTTTCATCATGTTTTTGATTGATTTAGTGGTCCACAGAGTCCACGGCAAAGCGACAAACCCTGACCGCTTCAGTTTGTAGTGAATCCATAATTTACGACCTCCAGTATCCATGTGGATTTAAGATCATCGTGGTTCAAATTCTTTGAGAATGTCCAGAAAAATAACATAATTTAAAATCTTGAAGATTTCCAAAAATACTCTCTGTCAATCTCTGTCATATACAGTATCTCAGATACTGTCAGGAAGCATGCTGAATGATAGATGGAGGATTTCATACACTTACATCTCACTTCCCAAGACACACTATGTGATATCTACTGTAACGCCACTCGTGGTAACAGCAGACCCCTCAACAAATTCAAGCTGTCAGCTCAAGCAAGACTCCAGGGTTGACTGGTTCCCCAGCATGTGTAATAAAACCAGCCAGCGCGTCAATCTGGGGTGCTCTGCAGAACTTAAAGGAAGCAGCGCGGAGCTCCCTTGAGGTCTTTAAAAGGCCTCTAATGTCCACAGCTTTCATTATGCCATCCAGAGGGATTTCCCTTAAGCTTACTGGGAGTTGGAGGAGGAACGGTACAGAGAGAAGGTCAGACAAGTTTAGACACACACTAAACATCATTCATTTTTAATCATGTTAATGAAAGGAGTGCTGTCTGTTTTCGTTTCTAAATGATACAATTGTTATGCAACAGAGAAATGTGTGGCCAAATGTGGTATTTTATCAATGTCACATAACACTGCAATCAGCTAATCTTTACTTTTATTTAATTGACAGACAGCTTGACAGATTTAACAATTATTTTGCATAGCCTAATTTGACTGATTTATAAAAACAAATGAAAGTGCATAAATAATGTAATGTTTCACAGACTATTTAGATTATGAATATTTTAGCTCATATGGTAGTTCATCAGTAAATTGCATTAGGTCAATGTTTCTCAAACTATGTATTGAGATGGAAGGGTCTAAGACTCCAAGAATAAATAGACTAATCTTCTTTATAAGATAACTCAATTTTCTTTTTACAATTAAAAAAAATGTAAATATCAAAAATTAAAAAAATTGTAGTTCAGTTAAAATGTTCTTGTGTAGTGTATGCTTAATATGTGACAGTTATCAGGTTAAAATTATTTAAGTAAAAAAAACTATAAATCAAAATATTTCTTAGCGTTTGTTAATTTACATAATGAATGCACACACTTCTAGTTATGTTTATAATATTTTAACCTGATAACTGCTATTGCCCATACACATCATCATTATTTTTTTATTTTAAATATTTACATTTTTTTATTGTTCAGTTTATGTTTATTGTTTACTTTTTAGTCTATGTTCATTGTGTTAGTTATAAACCTTTATTGCTGCTTCTTCATACGAATCATACAAATTTGCCACCCTGTAAAATATGTAGGAATTTACATGAGATTAGGTTGGAAATTAATGATTGAAATCAACCTTTGTGTTCCTCATTTCATAATTAGATTATGAGATGTTAGCCTGGTTTTCACAGACAGGGTCACATATACAATATTTATTTATTTTTAGTATGTCTCATTTGTCCCTTTTAATTTCTTTTTTACTTTTAAGAAAATTTAGGTAAAACATCAATTAAATTCATCATAACTGAGAACTCTGTTAAGTTTCCAGAGCTATAAAAGAGCAATTCACAGCAATAATGTATATTCAGCATATAAAGTTACACGTATTTGTGAAAACACTATCCATCCGTTTTCATGATTGGCTTTTTCTTGAAGTGGCTGCTGCAAATATGATTCATTTCTTCAATCCACACACAGTAAAGAGCCCATCACAATGCGAGCTGTTTTCCGGCCCCTTCCTGTTTCTCCATCTCAGGACGTATTGCTATGCGTGGCAACCTTTGTTTGGCAAGGTCAGGCTCCAGAAGTACGAAGCTCACCATCTTTCCTCCGTCTTTTCTCTCCATCCTTTCCTCCGCTCTTGCGGTTAATGAAGTCAACTGTTTGAAAAGCAAAAGGCACCGTTCTTGGTTTTATGATAATTGGCCCATCTGTCATTCCATAAATAAAGCGGATCCGCTCAATGTGTTCGGTGCGAGCGGCGGTGGGAAGCTCGGATGGGCGCATCCAGGAATGACAGGAAAAACAAATTACTTCCTCTGCTCTGCAGGCAGGGTTTCAACACAGCACATTATACGTCAGAACTCGGAGATGTGGCCGTTTCGGAATCACCTCTTGTGCAGAATTTCCCGCATTAGGGAATGATCACAACACTGAGTTCAGGATATTTGTGAATTGCTTGTGTTGTGGTAGAGGAGCTATTCTTGGCTGCGTTTCTTGAGGCGTGTTTATGGGTGGGTGACGACTTCAAATCTGTAAGCCAGAGGGAGGACGGCTGGTTGCAGGTAGCCTTGGTGTTCACATCCAGTGAAGGCACCAGAGTAACTGGGCTGTTGCATTGCCATGGTAACCAACCATTGATCCGCAGAGTTGTGGTGGAGGGGAGTAGCAGCGGCAGAGAAAGTGACAGAACACATCACAGAGAGAGAGAGAGAGAGAGAGAGAGAGAGAGAGAGAGAGAGAGAGAGAGAGAGAGAGAGAGAGAGAGAGAGAGAGAGAGAGAGAGAGAGAGAGAGAGAGAGAGAGAAGGGGGAGAGAGACTGTCACATATAATAGAGACAGACACCTGTGGTGGAACGAGAAGAAAGAAATGAAAGACTTCATGTCTTAAATGGACGCTGAACAAAACGTTGTTAATGAAAGTGCTTTTAAAGTCTTTGTAAAAGACTTACTTTAGTCAAAATGAACAAAGCCACGTTCATCAATAAATTACAGTATGTAATTATTTTTCTGTGGATGACTGTTAAATTTATGGTTATAAAACTGGCAGCTATACTTTTTTTAAATTTACCATTCATAACCATAAATTGTAACTTATATAATGTTGATATACAGTATACCAACTTAAATCTATTGTGTAGCTTAAAATATAAAATAAAATTCAATATAAATTAATAATATATAATATAATACAGTAAAACAGAAGGCCACATCATGATGGCAAACATGATAACATAGCATAAATAATGCAATAAACATTACCTACACACCATTAAATATAATCTAAAGCACTCCATTGTATATTATACATTTGTTGTCAATAAAATAAAGAATAAGAAAATTTATTTATATGAAGTAATCAATTAACACAGTATGCCAGATTGGGATCATGGTATTTATTTGCATCATCTACAATCTAGAACTCAAACTTGACCTTCAAGATGGGGAATTACAGCATGAGCAAACAAACAACGCTGCCAAACGTTGAATGCCAAATATGGATTGTTGACCTATATGCAATAAGCCATATTCACTAGATAACACGTAGGACTAAAATTTACACTGTGCTTCCAAAAATGAAAGCAATCATTTAAATGCAGTGTGATATTCAGTCCAGAGGCATCGGCTGAAATGTTCACCGTTCAGAAATCCCCAGCAGTGATATGAGGTGGCGAAGGGGAAGTTGTCATTTAACTGTGATGTGTTTTACTGTGAAAAAAGATTATTGGTGCAGCGATAAGGAGATGCTGCAAGGTCAGCGTAATTCCTGCCTGAGATAAAGTAGTCAAGCTGTTGGCGGGATGAAGGAGTCTCTGAAGCCAACTGATAAAAATGTAGAGGATGAGGAGCTCTGAGGTGGAAAGGCACCGATAACATAGATGGCTCTTGAGATCCAGGACCACCTATTTGGAGGGGAAATGAAGGTGTGACAAATCAGGTGACAGATTGATAGTAACTGAGAGTAGTTTCGAAACAGCACTAGAATTTACAATATATATAAGGAGAACATAAGTATGTCTAGCATAATAATAGGAAAACGGGAACAGTTTGGCTATTAGGTAAGAGTAGCCAGTGATAACGAAGAGTAATAACGAAGATAAGCATATTTTATTCCAAATGGAAACGTGGATTAGTATACTAGAAAGTGTACTTTAGATTATTAGTTATTAGCGTGCCACCATATTTAATCTTCATAGGCTGATTGGTTGGTTTTCATGAATATATAATGTACCCAAAACGTATCGTTAGTCATTTTATGGTTTTATGTATTTGCTTTTATATTTGCTTTGCCATTTTAAGCTCTGTATATTAAGGTAACATTAACATTTTAATATAAATTTGTTACATTATTTGTGCTCAGCTGAAGAATGTTCGTATTTGTGTGAACTATTCCTTTAAGACAGAAGGTTTGGCCTATGACTTCAAGGTTTTGTATGTTAACAGCTGCAGTGTCTTTTGTCAGAGTCATTTCTCCATGTGGAACTCTTGATACACATCAGAACAAGTCTTGTCCTTTTGTATAGCAGTGAAGCCTCCATGACATATTGCTTTTCCTCCCAATCAAAATATGATTCTCACTTTTTCACACCTGCTACTGTCCAATTATAGCGGCGCTACACTCGGATGGAGGTATCTTTCTCCCCCAGCGCCTCTTTGGGGTGTATTTCATTTGCCGTCTTGAATGGACACCAGTGGATTACGAAGATCAAGAAGCTGTGAAATCCCTTCTGAGACCTTGAACAACCAGGATCACTACTTTGTGCCTTTTCAACAAATGCCACCAAGGGCAAACCAACCCTGCCGAATACAGAGAGGAAACCCCCTCCACAGACTACCACTTAAACACACTGGGAAAAAAGTCCTTGCATTGCTACTGTATAAGCTTCAGTCAGAAGCATGTCCTCTGAAGATTTTCTGTAAATAGATTCAGATTCAAATAGCTTTATTGGCTCTTTACATTGCCAAAGCATTGACGAAACTATACATACCATTACATACTTCACAACGTATACACACATTATAGTCTAATAATAAAATGTTAAAAAAAGAGACTATATAATGTGGAAAACAGATAAGAATGAAAGTGGCAATATAAATCTTGTAGTTTCTTTAATATAATTTTTCATGTTATGATTTAATAATTATTTGAATAAAATAATTTATATATAATTTATATGTAAAATATAAATAAACGGTCTCTTGGTATTACAGTGCAGCCTGGAGGTAGTTCTCATGTCACATATCTATAAATCTGTATATTCTGATTTATCTGTAACCTTTATTGGTGAAAATGAACAAAAATTTGTGAGTAAAACCGTCGCCTTACTCAACCTGATTTACAACTCTAAACTTGTAATATAATAATGATTTATAAACAGTCGGCTACAATTTGGCTGGAAATGTCAGTCTGATGTAATTGTCCTACATACCATGTAAAGAAAAATACTGTACATAAAGTAACCTGCAATTTTATGTTTCAAACAAAGATGGTGATATAGAGGCAAACGTTGTAGATCACAGAATTAAGCTAAAAGGTATTTTCTAAATCACTCATTCATGTCCAGATTTGGTCGGTCCAATGTTTTTTTTTTATTAAAATACATTTAACCCTTTCATGCATGGTCTCCACTACATTCATGCATGGTCTCCCTCAAAATAGAATATATTGAAAAAGTTATTGGCATGATTTGTCGCTTGTTTAAAAGTGTAAAAAATAAACGTTTAAAACATTCTTACTTTGTGACTTAATAAGGGTTTATAATAGCACAATAAGGCAACGCATCTTACTGTCTAGATATTCCTTTGTATGTAAAAAAACATATTTCTGTAATCACATCTAAAAATAAATATAAAATGAAAAAACAGGTGCAATAATAGGTGGCTTTAGTTGTAGAGGTATCAGTTCGTATAAAAGCCGGTCAAGCCCACCTTAAAGTGCAGGTTGCGATGACGGCCTTTAAGACGAGCCCTGACGTGACAAAGTGCAGTAACCTTCTCTAACGAAATGCCACAGCGCATTGGCGAAACAAGCGTCTTGGACTTTCTTTGGAAGGAGACGTTAGTTGGCTGTGACAGGAGGGTGGAATCACAGCTCAGTGAGGCGAGACATTATTGAAACAGCACCCACTCCTCCAGTGAACTCAGTTGAAGCATCATTCCATCACGGCGCCAATCATTTTAAGAGCGAAAGGCAGATCCTGAACAAGCGCTCGCAAATGACGGAGGGATGATAAATAAAAAGACACCCGCCTCTCCTTCTCCAGCGCTAGTTTTAATAAGGCGGCGAGTGTAATCAGTGGCTTTACTACTGCCTGCCTCCATATAGCAAGGGATGATTGTCCGCCAGGGACTGTGATTTATGAGGGCAGTCGCTTCTTGCTTGATTACATGGCTGCCCGCAAATGCATGCAGCAAACAGACATTAAATCAGCCGGGCATATTCCGATGACACCGTACTGAGGGAGCGTGGGCGAGGGACGTCTGGGGTGCCGTACAGCTGCTCGGGGGGGGGGTTGGGATTTACGTTTTTAGGGGTTGTGATAATCTCGCCAACAGTTTTGTGAATGACGGCCGTTACTTTCACGAGACTGTCAATTCTGAAGAGGATTCTGTCGTCATCACACGTGGTTTACGCTCAGGCCCCTTGACATTTCCTAGTGGAGAAAAGGTAAAGAAAACATAAATACCCACATGGTTCAGGAGAGTGTAATTATGTTAATTATCTATGTGTTTTTGCATGATAAGGGCTACTGGTATCAGAGTTTTCTTATTATCTTGTGTTTTTGCACGATTCACATCATACGAACTCATATACATGAGAATATACACGTACGCTCAAATTCCCATCAGATGAGGTTTGTTTTATTATTGTAAAAGTGTAAAACCACGGTTTTTAGCAGATTACCAATTACCATTTGTATTATCATAGTTTTACTACAAATATCGTGGGTAAACTGTGGTTACTATTTGGTTAAATTTGTTGTTAATATGGTTTTACTACAAATCAGACAAAAATATGGTTACTATAGTTAATTTTCTTAAATGTACATTTTAAGTTATATAGTGTTAGATATCATTTAAAATGATAATATTGTTATATTTACTGTATTTTGTTAAAAGAAATCAGTACTTACAGCATTTAACAGATTTTCATAAACACTTTAAATGAACTGAAAAAATATGATAATAATCCTGATGAGTTATTTCAGTTTATTGATTTTTGTTTTTTAAGTTTCAAATATCAAAATCCAGTTATCCTAGAAACATTTTAGTACTCCCTAGGGTAGGTGAACTCTTGGCACAAGAAAGAAGTTTTTTTTATTTAGGCAGCAAACAAGACTGTTTACACAGTTGCTCTTTAAGTACAGTGTACTGTTACGAAAGTGAAAGGTGAAGACACACTGACCGTCTGTCTTTAACATTATTAATGGGGATAAGGTTTAGGCCATTAAACTTTAAAATATCTAACACATAAATAATTCAAAGTTGCTTTTGTTTCTGCAGTTCTATAGAAAGAAAGAACAAGAGAAAGATTTTTATGGAATTCATTACTTACGGGTTTACCAAACATTTATTGTATGACACAATAACCATAAGATGGATCACTGATGCTTTAGAAAGTTACAAAACAGCCATAATTCTTGTTGGTTAATGCATAAGGCTTAGTGGTCAAAAATCAATTGTCTCTGTCTAGCAAACGGCAAGGTGGCACCTTTTGAGAAAAATAGATTAGAGAGCAGCATTAAATCACTTGTCATAAAAAGGGGAAAGGGAGAAAAATATCAAGGGATAACAGGTTCAAAACAGAAAACGGTTCCTTTAAAACATTTTCCGGAATGTCACAGCGCCACCTTATGGCTGAAAAACGACACTGAATTTTCACTGGATATGTCACTTGAAACGTTGTTTAAAATTATAGCACTCACATGAGAGACTCAAAATGATGTAACAAAACCATTGTTTATGTTTTATCTTTATTGACACTGATATGATATTTCTACTGATATTTCTATCAGAAAATAAAAGGCCTAACATTTTGAGCTTTCTCTATTATTAAACCCAAATGGGACTGTATCTGATAGCTGTCAAGATGTGTTACCTCTGCTATGATATACAAATTTTGGGGCAGCAGGCTAAAGAATCACAGAATTTACGTATTGTGCAGAAACAAATCAGCAGTATGAATTTAACACACGCAAGAGAAGTTTCTTTCTTATTAAACACAGGGGGAACAGTATCTGACAGTAATATTCTCAGCTGTCAGGATGTGTTCCCCCCTTCTATAATGGACAAATTTGGGGGTAGCAAGCTATTAAACTCACAGTATTTACCTGTTATGGAGAAAGTAATCATCAGTATAAATTTGACACGCGTGTAAGAGGTTTTTTTTTAAAACACAGAGGGAACAGTATCTGACAGTAATATTCTCAGCTGTCAGGATGTGTTTCCCCCTTCTATTATGGACAAATCTGGGGGGAGCAATCTAAAAATTACAGTATTTACTTGTTGTGGGGAAACAAATGAGCAGTATGGTTTTGACACAGATGTGAGATTTTTTTCTTATTGAACACAGGGGGAACAGTATCTGACAGTAATAATCTCAGCTGTCAGGATGTGTTTCCCCCTTTTATTATGGACAAATTTTGGGGTTGCAAGCTATTAAACTTACAATATTTACCTGTTATGGAGAAAGTAATCATCAGTATAAATTTGACACACGTGTAAGAGGTTTTTTTATTGAACACAGAGGGAACAGTATCTGACAGTAATATTCTCAGCTGTCAGGATGTGTTTCCCCCTTCTATAATGGACAAATTTGGGGGTAGCAAGCTATTAAACTCACAGTATTTACCCGTTATGGAGAAAGTAATCATCAGAATAAATTTGACACGTGTAAGAGATTTCTTTCTTATTGAACAACGAGGGAACAGTATCTGTTCCCTCTGACATTCTCAGCTGTCATGATGTGTTTCCCCCTTCTATAATGGACCAATTTAGGGGTAGCAAGCTAAAAATCACAGTATTTACTTGTTTGGGGGAAACAATACTACTACATACATACTGTATGTGTGTGCTTTCCTTCTCTCATCTATCTGCATTATTATAATGAAAGTGATTTTTAGAATAAGGCGAGTAATAATAAAAAAATACAATAAAAATAAAATAATGTTTTTTTTCTTTTGATCTTTTCTCATTAATTAATGATTAAAGTGTTCTGGTTGGGCGAGAAAACCATCAAATTTAGTTTACTCTGACCAGATCGTTTAAAGTGGATAATGGAGCTCTCTTGTGGTCAAATAGAGCAATTGCTAAAAAAAATCTAAAAATAACAGCAAAAAATGGGATTAAAAAAAGATAAATGATTAATGTCAGTTAGCAATTAAAAATGCCTCACACTTTAAAAATGTGTGCCCTGTGAGAAGAGTCCATATTTTGTCCCATTTTAATATGTATTGGGGCTAGGAAGATCTTTACAGAATTCTATACAAATGCTCTAAAATAATAGTTGTGCATGCTGCTAAAAAATAATTAACAGAAAACGTTTGTCAATCTTATTAAAAACAGCTATTGGCTAGAAACAGCTGTTATTCAATAACCAACACAGGCTGGTAGCAATGTAGCATGGCGCGTGAGGGGCGGAGCTTATGCGCGGAACCTGAAACGTCATATCAATGAAGTTCCGGTTAGAGGTACGCATGTGTTTTGCAATTTTAATCAAATTGGTATAAAATAGTTTTGTGTTTAAAAAAAGACGCGATCGAGTGTCTTCTGGGATATTTTTAATAAGTCAAGAAGCGCTTTGAATTATCGTCACGTTAAAATGTTTTCGAGGGGCTGTGTCTCTGCTTATCAGATTTTAAGGTCAACATTAGTAGTATTAGTTATTATGAATGTTATATTAAATGATAGATTTATTATAAGAAAGGCTTGTCACTTGTACGTAACGTAAATATAGGGGGAAATCATGACAGTTGTTTTGTGTTGTTCTTTATGGACTGGCACCAGTTCACCTACTTTAAATAAAAAAGCGATGTTGTTTAAAAGGTCATTGAAGGTTTAAATCCTCTGTGATCTGATCAGATTACAGTCTAGCTGTTAGTTCTTCAGATACCTGGTTCACAGGAACGAGAGAGTAGCTGCTGCAAAAGAATGACTGATTTAAATGGTCAGTCTTTATCTGTATTAGCTGCTTTTGCATTTCTTGTATCTTCAACATGTCTTCTGTACAAACCAGTGATCATCACAAGGTTACCCTTGGTTTTATGTACAGTTAATGGTTTAAAAATGGTTTTTGTGTTACTCCAATTCAACTCCGTTATGTCATTTATCTAGAATGGGGAATTTCACATCTTCTGCTCCTGGGTTGTCAAGCTCAGCATGTGCTCAGTTTGTCCAGGTAAGATTGATTTGTTTTTTATTCATTCATTGGTATAAGGAGGAGACTGGGGCTTGTTGTCACTTATTGTTTTTATTTGTAAAGGTCAGTTTTAGTATGTGCACATGCCTTGAAGATTTACAAAAAAGTAAAATACATACGTTTTGAATCGTCTGTGTAAAACGTCCTTTGAAGCATTGCAATGCAGATGTGTGCGGTTTTGTTATAGTGCTTTTTAGTGCCGTTTAGACATCACTGATTGAACAAAACATTTGATCTTTCCAATAGTGGGTCATGTGTCGCAAATGAGTCCTGCCATTAAACACCCCATTTAATAACTTAAACAGTAAAAGAGTTATGAAACACATAAGCATTTTTGTATTTTAATTCAAAATCCAGTTACTGTGATATAGCCTCTATATGTCTAATATCCCATCCCAAAGAAAAACAACTATTTTCATTAAATAACCTTTGACTTTTTTAATTGTTTTGATAGGATGTTGTCTCCAAGAACTGTGTTGTGATATTCTCCAAAACCACATGTCCTTACTGTGAGATTGCTAAGAATGTATTTAATGAGATTGGGGCTTCATATAAAGTCATTGAATTGGATGAGCACAGTGATGGCCGATATCTTCAGGATACTTTGGCACAAATGACAGGTGCCAGAACGGTAAGCGCTATTATTTATTTACGATTAATATAATGGATAGTTCCAGTTTTAAGTGTTGTTTTGGCAATACAGCTTTAAAATTCAGCATTAAAATGCATAATATATTAACAGATATTTATTAATAAAATCAGTACGCATATTTTAATACAAGGTATATATTGTCAAATGTTCCCCTGTATAAAAAGTATATAATGCATAATGAATATGTATTATAACAGTATGCATATTAACCAAATTCTTTTGAACTTTTTCAGGTGCCAAGGGTCTTTGTTAACGGGCAGTGCATTGGAGGTGGTACAGATACAAAACAGCTTCACCAGCAAGGGAAACTAGTGCCACTCATTGATCAGTGTAGGATATGTTGTGAAGGCTCAGGGAATATACAAGATAAGCTAAATCAACAATAATATATTTGTCATGATTATACAGAAGTGTTGTTAAAATGTACTGTATTGGTGCTATGATAAATAGCATTTGATCGGCCTGACTCGCATAATTGAGTTTGTATATATTATTTGTTGTCTATGGTCTATTATTAGTCCCTTCTTACTTCTGTTGTTGTTATAAATATCTAATCAGCTAAAATACACTCCTGCTGTTTGTTCTGCTGTTAAAACAGACTTGTGCTTAAAATTTTAGGTTTGGGTATTTTAGCTGATTTAATTTTATTAAATTATAACCATGAGATACATGGCTCCACCTCACCATTGTGTACAGAAATATTTAAATTATTAAAGTATTTAAAAAAATAAAAATGCGGAAATGTTCATTGTTTTTTGTTAAAAGAAAAAAAAAAACACTCAACAGCCAACATTTTTAATACAGTAAATGATTGAATGTTTTGTACAAAAAACGTGTAATACTTGAATGGTTAGAACTAGATCTTTGTTGAAATAACAGCGAAAAATTCTGTATGCATTTAAATACAATTATGATAAAAAGGTTTTTAACAAAACTTGGTTAAAATGGTTAAATAGACAGTAAAACCATCTCTGTTACTTTTTTGTTTATTATAGTATATTCATATCCATTTATAAAACGATGACAGTGCAATTTATAAACACTTCAAGACATTCTTTGTCAGCTAGATGTTTATAATCATACGGAAATATACCTTAAAATTAAGTTTTGGATTGTAAGGTGTATTTTTAAAACGAAACCACTCCAGACCACGTGAAGGCAGTAGCGCGTGTTTCTCTTTCTGAAGACAACACGGGAAGCAGAAGAGTGACGCATGTGGAAGGGAATGCCGGGAAAATTGCTGTATTTGTGAATGAGAGTCCTGTTAGCCTTGCTTAACTACTACACGAGCACAAAAACGGTTCACAGTCAAATAAAATCTAGTCAGACATGGCGGGAAGCGCAGGGGAATGGTGTCTTATGGAAAGTGACCCTGGAGTATTTACAGAGCTGATTAAAGGCTTTGGTGAGCACTCAATGTCTTCTTCCATTAGCGATGCTGGTAACGGCGCTGGTTGTGATTTGATTACTAATGTAATGAATGGTTTAAATAAGGTAAATAAAGGTTATCTGAGGTGATAGCCAGTACTGTATGTAGTTTTTAGGTCGCAGGACTGCACCTGCACCATTCACACTTAAACTGATTTGCGTGAGTGCGTGAGTCAGCTGCAAAATCCTGGTTAATTCATTCAGAATGACAGCTGAAGATTCAGTTTATGCTGTTTTATACATGTTGTTCGTGTCTTAACACATACTACGCAGTCGACATTTGTGGGTTTTTACAAAGCATTTAGTATTTTTAGCGCATTAGGTTCAGGATTTTGTGGTTTCATGGACACATTTAAAATGTTAGATTAAGGATTTTGCAGCTTCATGGACACATTTAAAATGTTAGATTAAGGGTTTTGCAGCTTCATGGACACATTTAAAATGTTAGATTAAGGATTTTGCAGCTTCATGGACACATTTAAAATGTTAGATTAAGGATGTTGTCGAATCGATTTAGGATTATGTGACATAATTAGCACGTTGGAAATGTTCGATTTAGAATTTTGTGATGTCATAGTCATATTTAAAAATTATGAAGTAGGATTTTGTGTCATCATAAACACGTTCTAAGTCATTATAGATGTGTTTAAAATGTTCAGTTTATACATTTTGGTGTTATAAACTTTTTTTTTATTATTTCTTTTTTAAATTTCATATGCATGTTTGAAATGTACATTTTAGGATTTTGTTGCATCATAGTCACTTGAAAGTTTCGTTTTGGGATCTTGTGTCATTATAAACATGTTTGAAATGTTCATTTCAAGATTTTGTGACATCACAGATGTTAAAGATCTTCAGTTCAGGATTTTGTAATGCCACAAACAAACAAAAAAAATTTGATTCGAGGGTTTGTGACATCACAGATGCATCTAAAATTCAGGGTTTTGTGGCATGACTGGTGCATTCCAAGTTTTTGGGTCATTGGGACATTCATGTTACCTTTTTTGTGCATTAAATCTAATGTTAGATAGACAGTAAGACTGGGATCATTAAAGCTGCAACTAAGCAATGTCTGTTATGCATGATAATGATGCATTATCCCTGATTTCTCTGTGGCCTTTATTAGGGTGCAAAGGTGCACAGGTGGAAGAGATATGGAGTATGGAGCCAGAAAACTTTGAAAATCTCAAGTAAGCAAAGGATCCTGCATTATAAACAATGTTTTTCAGCTAAAAAACAGCAATAAAATTTGGATGTAATTTCATTTCAGGCCAGTTCATGGTCTGATTTTCCTCTTCAAGTGGCAACCCGGTGAGGAGCCAGCGGGGTCCATAGTTCAAGACTCAAGGCTGGAGCAGATCTTCTTTGCCAAGCAGGTGCTCTGTCATGTATTTTAGTGGTTTTTCCTCATGTTTTAGTAGTCTGCAACTGTGAAAGCATGTTAAGCCATTCATTTCTGTTTGCTTAACATTGTAGGTCATCAATAATGCCTGTGCGACCCAAGCGATCATCAGCGTTTTGTTAAACTGCACACATCTTGATATACATCTTGGGGAAACACTGACAGAATTTAAAGAGTTTTCAAACAGTTTTGATGCTGCAGTAAGTTGTGATATGTTTGTCTTTGCTATATGCACATTCAAATTTCATCAATCTTTAAAATGCAAGGCGTTGAAGTTTTTGTTTGTTTTTTAAGATGAAGGGTCTTGCTCTCAGTAACTCTGAAGTGATTCGACAAGTCCATAACGGCTTTGCCAGGTTGTGTGTTTTTATAACTTTTTGTTTTTATTTGTTTTCTCAGTTACTATATGCCAGTAGATAAATATAATTTTTAGTAGATAAATAATTTTTAGGTGTTTTTTTTTTCTTCAGACAGCAGATGTTTGAGTTTGATTCCAAATCATCTGCTAAAGAAGAAGATGCGTTTCACTTTGTTAGCTACGTTCCTGTTGATGGTAGACTGTATGAGCTGGATGGACTACGTGAAGGACCTATTGACTTGGGTATATAGAAACTTGAATCATGATGTGTGTAATAACTTCAATTTTTTGGAATAATAATATTATGTACAATTATCATCTCGTACCTAATTTACTTTCTCAGGTGCATGTAGCCAGGATGACTGGATCGGAGCCGTACGACCCGTTATTGAGAAAAGAATACAGAAGTAAGTGTTGAATACTTCATATTTGTTCCTGATATGGATTTGTGATGTCTGATTCCACGTCTATCCAACTAATATCAGATACAGTGAAGGAGAGATTCGCTTCAACCTCATGGCCATCGTATCAGACCGAAAGATGATTTATGAAAAAAAGATTGTTGAACTACAGACCCAGCTAACGGAGGCAAGTAAAAATGTGAAATAGTAGTACTTATCTGAATATACAATTAGTAAGATCACTCATGAACCACTATCTAAAACTTCATAAAACTTGATCACAGGAAGAACCAATGGACACAGACCAGAGCGGAAATCATCTTAGCTCCATCCAATCAGAGATTGCCAAGTTTCAGCTCCTGATTGAAGAAGAGAATCAAAAACTTAAAAGATATAAAGTATGTCTTTCCACTTTTTAATGAAATCTATGTATTACAGTTTGAAATTATATTACACACGTATGGACAAACATATGTTTATGTATTGTGTAAACACAGATGAATCTAAAATTCAAAGTTCTTTTATGGCTGCACAACATATTCGCAAAATTGTAATCATTTTAATGTTTGCATGCTGCAAACTGAATGCTTTTAGTATTTTAAATAGTTATGTACAGTCTTCAGGCCAATGCATATCCTTGCTCTGACATTGCTCTATTCAGAAAGGATGTGAAACATGTGTCTTGGTTACATTATAATTCAGTTTTCGAATATATTTTAATATAATTCAAAATGATTTTATGAACTTGAAGCATTACTGTATCACATATCATGTATCGTATTACATGTACCATTGCATTTTTTTCAGTTTTTACATATTGCATTATTATTCAACATGCAGCCTGTTCAATGTGCAGCCTTAGCATCTATAATTGTGATATAGGAAAAGTGTATTTAGAAATTGCATGAATACAGACTAAATGAAGTTTTTTTTTTGCTGCAATTTATTTAGGTTGAAAACATTAGAAGGAAGCACAACTATCTGCCCTTTATTATGGAGTTACTGAAGACACTGGCTGAATATCAGCAGCTGATACCATTGGTTGAAAAGGTAATATATTTTAAGATGTAAGAGAAATATAGAATATTAAACATTGAAATATAGATCAGACACAGCAGGTGCAAAACTGTATTCTTGAAATGAGGTCATATTAGTAATAGCAATGGACAAATTCTATTCTCCTTATAGACAGCAAAATACCTTTGCCTTTGCAACATAATTGTGATTGTGCTTACGGTTCTTTTTTGTAATGGGAAGTGATGTTTATTGGGCATTCACAGTGTGCATGTTTTGATTAACACCTTCCACTAGAGGGCGGTGTTTGTTTGGGGAATTTATCAATTTTAGTCAAATTGAACTGGCCCTTCTTTGACCTTGAAAAGCTTTGCTGAATATTTCTGGTCCTCAGATGCATCAGTCCATGTTATTCTAAATTTAAAAGGCTTTGTAGTATTTGAAATCTCCAATTTCGTAAATAAATCTTAAATTTTCAATAGAAAAATCAAATCTACTCCCCTTTTCTTATTTAATAACTTCTAAATATAACATTACAGCCGTGATTGCGAGCAAGGTAAAAATTCATTGCCCTAAATTCAGTTTAAGAGGATGACTACGATTGTTTTCTTCTGTCCCATCAGGCAAAGGAAAAGCAAAGTGCCAAAAAAATACAAGAAGCGAAGTAACGTCACATTGTTAGAACCATTTTAATTTTATGCCACGGAATCACCTGACGCACTGTATCCCGTAAAAGGAGCACCAGGAAGTGATGTCGAGTGTGGTGCTTGCTGTCATTTCCTTCATGTCTGTGCATGCATGCGAAGAGATGTTTAAATAATGTCTTATTTTCATATAAATTTCATTTGTTCAGTAATGATGTGGTTTGATGTGTTTTCTTAGGTGCACACAATATATGAGTATTTACTGCCAAAACATAATAATCCTTTACTCATCGTGACTGTTGTCTGTAGAACACAAAAGATGCGTTTTTTTTAATAATTATACCCTTAATTTTAATAATTTGGTCAAAGAATTTGGTGATACAGGTTAATAGATAAGGCGCATATCAAATTATTTGGTGAAACTTAAATTTAGAACATAATGGCGGTAAGTAAATATTAAAAATTATCAATTCAAGAATACAAATCAATTTTATTAAAACACTCATCCTTTAATTATCATTATAGTTTGTTTTAATAAGTTATTATTGTATAAAAAAGTCTGAGTCATGTTTTATGATATGTCATATATCTTGATAAATAACAAACATTTCTTACAATTCAGTCTACATTGACATTTATGCATTCGGCATGTTTTTATCCAAAGCGACTTACAGTGCATGCACGCTAAGCTTTTCTCTCATCAGTATGTGCGTTTCCTAGGAATCTAACCCATGACCTCTGCGATGGCAGCGCAATGTCCTTGCCGTTGCACTACAGGAACTATTAAGCAAGAGCTAACCACTTCTTGTTTTTCTAGAATTTGTCTGCTTTACATAGCAGTTTCTTGTCTCTTGTGTTTGAAAAAGCGATTTTTGTTTTTTGGTCTGGGACGTTTAAATGAGGGGCATGACGCAGACAGTCTGCGGTCACTCGTGTTTTAAGGCCTTAGCAACCAGTTTCTTTCACTTGCATGTAGTGTTCCTTAAAGATATCTTATGAGGTTGAAAATACCGAAATATAAATGCGTATTCACTGTTCTGTGATAATGTTATATCTATACTTCATTTAAGTGTAAATCTAACCAACTATTTGTAACTGAAATTGTTGAAAAGTCTGTATTTGTTTCATCAATATGCAGTTTAAACTTTAGAGATAGTTCAGGCAATAATTTTAATTCTGTCATCATTTATTCACACACGTGCTTTTCAAAACCGGTATATGACTTTCTTGCTGTGGAACACAAAAGAAGATGTTTGGAGAAATGTTTGTGGTTTTGTGTACCAGTGAGAAACGATGTTGTTTGTTTGCCAGCATTTTTTAGGATTTCTTTTGTGTCCCACAGATTAGTAATCACATAAGTAAATGATGAAACATTTTTCTTTTTTATGTAAACTGTCCCTTATATAACAAATATGACATTTTATACATAAATGTACAATTGTATTAATGAACAAACTAACGAGCGTTTTATTTATTATTTTGTTGCACCAAGAATTTTTATTGGTTGCAGAAGACAAGGTATAAGAAACAAAAATAAAATCTATATTTAGAAATACTCAATTGTCAATTAACTTTGACAATTGAAACAAAACAAAATAAAAAATATACAGCATGTATATACATTTATGTGATGTACAGCAGTTACGAAAATGTTTAAAATAAATGGAAACATATAAGTAATGTGTATTTCACATGATTTTATTGCACAATAGGAAGGCAGTTTTAGGTTTTAATTGTTCATAGTAACATGAGACAAGAAAATATTGAAATATATAATAAGAATTGTTATTATTAAAGAGTGCAATATGGCGTTGTTTTGCAGAAGCGTACGGTAACAACAATCAAAACATAAATATTTTAATGTTCCTTAGAGTTTGGACTTTCCGCTGCAATGTGATGTGATGGAAACTGCAGTGAGGTTCGTTAGAGAGGTCAACGAGTATTTTTAATAACACAGACACTTACATCAAGCAGACGTTTGGCAGAAGCTTTCTATTTTTAATCCATACTCTCAACGCCGTGACAATTATTTACACAACATGACGTGTTGCGTTTCTATTTTTGTTGGACTGTTTATTTACATCCTTTTAAAACTCTCCAGACCATCTAAAGAAAGTCACTGTAGTGCAAGATAGCCGTGATAAGTCTACATTTATCCTACTGAGGAAAGAACACTGTGATCTTGGACATTTAGGACATACCATAACAAACGATAATCGTCATCGTTTTTTGTGTGACGTATTGTCAAGTGTGACCTGTAAACCTAACAATGTAAAAAATCTTACTCTAGGCCAAAAATGTGTTGTGTTTACAATAGTGGAAATGGTGCATGCCTGTGTTAACCTGTTCTAAATATTTGTGTTATCAAGGTTGAGATTGCAATTGTGAATCAGTTGCAATAGTGTGTAGAAAAGAATTAAACTATTATTGTAGTCCACTTGCATTAGATACAGTGACCCAAGACACTCAAGACTCAAATATTAATTTTGTTTTCTTTGATATTAAGTAACAATTACAAACAATTGATGCCAGACTTAGGATATTCAGGTCTGTACTACCCTCACAAAATGAACCTTTTAAACACAAAATTAACAGTTTACTGTTATATGTAGCAATGAAACCACAAATTAACTAAACTATAAACCATTGTTTTAACTAAGCTATTTTTAGTAAAACTACAGTAATACAATCCATAATCAATCAAACAAGGTTTCACTTTTACTATAAAAAAAAACAATGGTTCATTTTCCTAAGCGAAATACCTACACTTTCAGTTTTGGCCATAGATATACATAAATGCTGCACTGACTGCTAAATTGTATATGATTTTTTTTTCATTTATTACATTCGAAACGTCTTGACAATTATTAACAGGCCAAATTCATGCTTTTCATACATTTTTATAATTCCTTATGAGAAATTTCTAATGAAGAAGTCTAAGGATTGAGATTGCAAGTTACTGGAGGCAGAACTTTTCTGTATTCCACATAGATTGGGTTATGTAAGTGTTATTGCGCTTTTAAAAAGAAGGACAGCTCCACCATTTTCTTCACGTGTTTATAAGATTATAAACAACTTTCCTGTTTCAATATGGCAGATGTTTAACAGTGTCTTTAGTCTTTGCCCCTTAAACACTATGGAAAGTGCTCAAGACTGCAGATCCCAAAGCTTTAACCTTTAAATTGCCAATAAAGCATGTTGCACGTTTTATTGCTGCAGACTGCATGATATGCACTTGTACATTGAAATATTTGCAACTTGCAAATAAGAACGTCTGCCACAACATGAAAAAACATTTTGCACCTGCTAAGTTTGGCCATTCGGGCGATGAAGTTCTTCATGCCCACTTGAACACTACAACCAAATACATAAAATACGTCATGTGGACAAGTGCAGATACCGCAAATCAGGCAGGTCGACAGTTCAGTTCCTAGAATTTAACCCCGGCTATAACACACACCTGCCTTAAATTTTCAAGTAATCCTGAAGACCTTGATAAGCTGGTTCAGGTGCTTTTGTTTTAGGGCTGAAGCCTTGACATTTTTGCCATATGTTCTACCAAATAGTCCGGAAGTCATTTTTAAGAGGATTGTTAAGTTTCACACGTGTCTTGGCAGAGTAACCACAGATGTAATTCATCACCTTTTATAGAAATGTTTCAGCACGTTTAACAACATATACATTTTTTATTTAGAACTACATATCTTTTTTTTTACTTAAAGTCCAGCAAAGTTTTTTCTTAAAACTGTATACAATGCAAAGCCATGCATATTAAAGTTTGACTCGGGTGTCTTTTTAGGAATACTCTATATACTGTATGAAGATGAGTAATGGAGACTGACGTGAGTAAAGCCAGCGCTGTTGTAAAAAGCCGCTTTGGCTCTGTGTGCTTTCTGTGAACTCTTTCTGCTGTGTTGGATCAGTCAAAACAGATGGAGTGTTCGGTGTCTGGACAGTGTCGGCCTGCAATGACATCATCTACAGGAACAGAAACAAGCGGTTAGTACGTCCTCACAGACATCAGAAAACGTGAAGTTGCGTCAAATGTGTGGGCTTCAAACACAAACATCACGTTCTGAACTTTCTGTATTAAACTTGCATTAAATGTTGGAGTTGTTTTGATGTGGAGGTACATCTTTAGGTCATGCCATAAATAGCTAAATGAAATTATTAAAGGAACATGTAATGCCTACATTAAAATTTAGATTTGTAATAAGAAAATTAATACAGTTTTGTTATGATTTAGTTAGTTATAAAGTTTAATAACTAAGGACTTAGTTAGGAAAAAAAAATGTTACACACCATCTCAGCTTAATGTGCAGATGCAAATAATATAAAAAGCCATTCGTAGGGTGATTTCCTCCAAAGTGTAAACCTCGTTTACGTCGTTGCGTTATCAAAACATTTCTTTTTGTTTATTTAGGTGTGCTAACTGGCTCAACCAATGGCATTGGATTAAGGTGGGGCTACAGTATCTGTAACTGACTAATGGTACATGGGGAGTGTTTTTTTTTCCATGACACAGTTTGATTGTTTTTTCTTGCAACTCCCTCCCTGATGATGCAAACGTCACAGACTATTATTAAATTAAGTGATCAAACATGACCAGTGACCCAGAAAGAATAGACTGACGAAGAGAAGTTATTTCATCAATATTTATTCATAGAAAAACAGAGGATGCAAAACATCATGTTGTTGAACCAGCCAACAAAAAGACGACACGTAAACATGTACCAAAAGCAACACAACTTCAGAACAAATACATTTTAATCACGTGACCACTCGTACATCTAACCAAATGCAGTTTGACACCTTCATAACAATTTCAAATCTGTGCAAAATATGCAAAATATAAATTCCTAAAGTGCAAACGCTAAATAAAACCACAACCATCACATGGTCCTGATTCGACATCTGTCCTGACATTACTCTCCCTCAGCAAATTTACAAAGCTGACTGTAAAGTTCAGACTCCAAGAAGCGAGGGTACGAGTTGTGCTCCATCAGGTAGTATATTCTGTTTTGAGCGGCTACGAAGCTTGTCTGTGTTGGGAACAGAAGACAATGATCGACGGTTTCTTTTGTGCGAAAGTCCAAGTTGATCTGAAGAAAGAGTTACAATAACTTAAAATGTGTTTTTATGAAAGCAAACATTCATGTTTCATCGACGTTTGTGTTGTGGACCACCTCACCTCCTTCGGAGAATCTTCCCTGATGTATTCTTCATATATCCTTTTAGCCTTTGACCTGAGCTTTGATTTCGAATTGATCTTTCGAAACTCTTCGCAGGCCATCCAAAACTCGATATTCTCCTCGCAGTATTCAGACTTCATAAAGAGTCGAAATGCAGTCAGTCCATCTGTAGAGAGAATAATAATTAGATCAGTCGGGCTTGTTTGTTTTCTTTATGACTTAGAAGTCCTGTGTCATATTCATAAGCAATTAAAATGACACAATACTCACATTTACTGTTCAGTAAATTGTCCATAGACTCTGCCCATTGACTAACTTCTTCAGCGGTTGGCCTGTGTGTAAAAACAGAGGTAGAAAGATTGTTTAGATATCTTTTCCATAACTCTTTTGCATTTGAAGTTTGGTTATTATTATTATTATAAGTTCACCTGTATGCATTTCTCCGTGCTGTGCCTCGAGATGTTTCTCTCAGAGGAAAACTTTTAAACAGCATCCTTGACCTCCAAGTCGTCCTTCTGTCAACCGTAATCAACATAGTTAACATTAGCAACCATATGTGTACCTCTCAACATAAACCAAATCCACCATGCTATATAAAAACTCACTTCATGTTGTCTTTTCCCATGGCCGGGTCAAGGATCTTCTGATAGTTTAGTCGGTCCATAGTTGTTTCTTTTGTATCAGTTCTCATTGTTTCCAGTGTGTATCACCACCAAACGAATCCAACATGTTGTTCCTCTCAGTCTGGGGCTTTTTATGTGTTCTGTGCTAAGGGGCGGATCCTTATCAGTGACGGAGGCGTGTGATTGGCTTCACTACGTCAGGGGTTGTGTGTGTGGCAGTCTGCTTGAGCAAGTCTTGCTGGCAAGAACACAAGATTTTTTTTCCTCAATGCACTTCAGTCTATTACTGTACATTTAATAATAATAGTCATGAGTTTAAAATCACGTCTGTTTTTAGTATGCGCAAGTCAAACATTTGGACACAATTAACCAAATTGTTTTCATAGTCGTATAGGAAGTGATTTTGTAAAGAAGGAGTTTTCAGAATCATCTCTCAACCAGTTATATTTCTTAACGCTTTCAGTAAAACTTTTAAGCTTGTACTGTATGTGGTAACATTAGTAAATTACTTCATTTTAATTTCAGCATTTGCTGATACATTTTAAAAAAAGTTATATCTGTTAACATTAGTTACAATGAACTAACATGAACAATTGTATTGGCATTAACTAACATTAACAAAGATTAATAAATGCTGAAAAGCTATATTGGTCAGCTAAATGCATTTACTAATGCTAACAAATACATCCTTATTGCAAAGTGTTACCCGGTAGTGTCAAAATAGGAAAAGGGTGGCTACTTTTAAGTAGCTAAAATATTATATTAGTTTATTTCCCCAAAGTTCCTAATGTGTAATTTGAGTTTTAATGGCTATTATTCCAAAAGTAATAGTCATGGAAAATGTGCACTTGACGGGTAGATCAACCTGTTGAGATTTTTAAGCATTGTTCCTAATACAATTATAAGGTCACAAAAGGTCAAAGTTTTGAAAGAAGTTGCGTCACATCTTATCATACGAGAACATTAATGCAATATCCTTCTCCCATCGAAGTACTGGACAAACTGGTACACTGATACATTCCTTTTGCTTCTATTTGTAGAAGGAATGTCTTATTTATAGAAACATCTTTATAAATAGTTTACACTGTTTTAATTAACGTGTGTGTTGCTCAATCCACAAAAAAGGCTTTAATCTTTATTCTGTATGTAATAATTGACCGCATAAATTGACAAGCTCTGTTTCAATCTGTCAGGACTTGTTGTAGCAGTTAAAGTATTTTAGATGTATTAGTCGATGAAATATATGTACAAGTGCCTGATTTATAAGCAATTTCTCATATATGTCCATGTTTGCCTTGAAGTTGGTGTTTTACCACCTACTTTAACCTACTTGAACTAAATCTAAATGTTTCCATTAGTTCGCCCCTGTGATGGATAAAATCTTTAGTAATTTTAGTTACTATTTTAGTTATTACAATGGACTTCATGTGGGATTCTTAAAATTAACCAGGTTTTAGGATTGTAAAAATTTTAAAATCAATTACAGTTGTAATGTAACCTTAATACGACATATGTAAGATTTCATAGTCAACCCAAATAGATCACAGTAGCAACATTAAAACTGTCATGCTTTTTAGTCAGATTCTGCTTTTTATTCAAACTGTGTTATTCTAATAATATTTTAATAACATTCTCACAATGTTTGTATTAAAATACAAAAGCAAAAACATTTTCACTAGTGGTTTTAGACATTTGGTCTATATTTTGACTATATTGTAACACAATACGATTTCTCAAAAGCGCCCTCAAATACTGATATCTAAGAACAAGGATAAAGAATTAGGTTACGCTTGTCCCCCGTCTGAATGGATGTGAACTGAATGAGTTGTGCATAACTCGTTTGATCATTTTGAACATGAAATACTGGTTTCTGTGTTAGTTCACATCCTGGGCACAGAGCAGTTTGTGCCCGTAACCTGCATGGCATTGGAAATATGCATGTTTCCATTCGTTTATTCAATGATATGCAAAGTTAGATTTGCTTAGGTGATTATTGTCGTGCATGCTTTCGACAGCAGTCCTAAAAGAACATGGAAAACGGTTTGATTTGCATAGACATTGGACTATTAAAATGTTTACAGCTTTAGTTTTGAAGTTGAAGTTTCCATGTACTTTACCATGTAGTTGTAATTGAAACAGATATAATAATATAAAACCAGTAAAATATTTCCAATAAAAATACATTCTGCATGGTTGCTAGGGCATTGTTAGGTGTTTGGTAGGGCATTCTGGATAGTTGCTAGGGGGTTTCTAGGGCATTCTGCATGGTTACTAGGTGGTTGCTAGATCATTCTGGGTGGTTGCTAAGTCGTTGTTAGGTCATTTTGCATGGTTGCTAGGTTGCTAATGTAGGACTTTAACCCCTTTCACACATACAGTCTTTGCTGGTAAATTGCCCCAAAATTGCCAGTAACAGATCATGTGTGAACAGAACCTTTCTGGTAAATCACTACTGGTAATTTACCAGTAAAAGAAGTTGTAACATTACCAGTAAATTGTTGCTCTGTGTGAACAGAATTTGTGAATTTGCTGGTATTTACCTGGTAAGTCATTCTGGTAAATTTTTTTTATAGGGATTATTGTGTGAAAAAGTCTATTGTGGGTGGTTGCTAGACCATTGCTAGGTGGTTGCTAGGGCATTCTGCTTAGTTGCTAAGGGGTTACTAGGGAACTGTGTGTATAGCACAAACAAGGCAGGATTATTTTATTCAAGTTACAAAAAGACTGTAAGCGTTAGCAACTGAAACAGAGATAATTTTCTTGGCAAAACCACTGATGATTTTAAGAGGGATTGTGCAAACCTTGTTCCTAAAACATCCTTTCTGGTTTTAAACATGAATAACTTGTCACTTAAAGGCTTGCAGCACAACAGTTTGTAATATCCTATTTGTAATATCAGATCATCAATTTCGATGAATATCTTCTGCTTAGACAAGTTTTGTGCAAACCTCAACCAAGCAGAAGATTAGCATTTTTGTGAAAAAAAGCATGCTAGGAGACCTACCAGATACATCTGCAGCTCTGCTCCACATAAAGTTTATTTTTATGGGCCGTCAGACATCATCCAGCCTCACAGAGGCTTTGGAGGTATAAAGGCTGTGTTTTTAAAAGACTTATCGTCTGTTATGGTGTTCGGACTGTAAATAATACCGAGCTCCTTAAGTGGTTTGCTGCAACATCTTGCCAAGTTTCCATTCAAACAGACGGTTCTCTAAAAGTCTTGCGCACAAGGTATTTCCCAGTAATGACACATGTTCTGAACTCAAAGGGGACTCCAAAAGTACCTTAGTATGAAAACAAGAACAGTGACTTCGACTTCTTTTGCCGCACAATGTTTTTTGACATAAAATCGACACCATATTTGGTGAATTGATGTGCATGTTTTGTTCAACTTAAAATAACCTTAATGCATGTTAGGTTTTTGTGTGCATTAATCTTCTTGCATCTTAAGGTCAGTTTGGATAGAAATGTTCACATTTGACCACGTTTTCATGCTAAGAATCTTTTCAGGCATTGGTTTTTAAATTATAAGAATAATACATAAGACTTCTCTGTTTTGTTACACAGTAAGACAAAAAGAGATTTTAGTTGTCTTAGATCTTAGCAATGGGATTTGGAAAAAGAGCAAATAAAGACTTTTCTCAAGAAAAAAAAGAAAATAGTCTCGTTGTCGTCTCTAGAGTTTATACAAAAAAAACTTGGCTAGCTACCAGAAATGTTGCAGCCTTATCAGATTGTGAGTTATCAGATCGTAGCTCTGTCTCTGTTAATGTAATGTGTCTATATGACCAAACGTGTGACATTACATTATAAACTACACTTTACATGCAATAGCAAAAATGTGCAAATTGCAAGATGTCCTGACTTTTCAGCAGCCACTGCAACACACACTTCTCTGCAACTTCTAAAGTTTTCTGTCTTAATTCCCCGTTCTGTGGGAACTGAAACAAGGATGTTCCTGTTTCAAAGGTAATTGTTTTTACAGAATTGTCATGGGACCTGTGGGGCTCATTTGTGTAGTGTTGTCATGAAATGTACATTTATGTATTTTGGCATTTATATGTATATATATATTTAATTTTCAAAATTATATTACTTAATATTAATAATATTAATAATATTTAATTTAATGTTTTCACAGTAGAGGTAAACTGTTTACTTAGAAAAATACAAAATAGCATGACATCAAAGCACACGTTATTATAAAAATCCAAGTGATAAGTTCAACAGTTTCCGATGATAATTTTATTATTCTAAATAATTAAAATGGACGGAACAAATGTTAACATCCAACCAGTGGCAGTAGATAATAAATAAGTCATAGTACAGTAGTACATTTGCATTTAAATGAAACATCGTAACGTTTTTGTGTGTGGTACACACGTTACAATTTTTTTATTTAAAGGGATAGTTAACCCATAAATTACAATTCTGTCATCATTTATTTACTCTCATGTCATTCCAAACCTGTGTGACTTTCTGTCTTTAGAAGAACACAAAACGACCCCATTGACCTCCATTGTATGGACACAAAACCAGACATTTCTCAAAATATCTTCTTTTGTTTTCCACAAAAGAGTCACATACAAGTTTATAACAACTTAAGGGTGAATAAATGATGGTAGAAGTTTTATTTTTGGTTGAATTATCCCTTTTATGTTATACATGGGGATGTTAAAATGGGGTATGTAAAATAACGAATGAGGTGTTTTTTGTCACTAAAGTCTTTATAAGACATGGCAAAACAGTTCTTTAAGATCTCGTGGAAGTTCCAGGAATAGATAGTGTTGTGCCAATGTTGTAGCTTCTTAAAACCACTGAAACAACTTTTAGGAGCTGCACGCTTATCTACACAGGAAGCCTCCCCAGTACAGAAGCTCTCAAAAAAGTTTAATAACATTTTTTGAGTAAGTGCAGTAAGACTTTTAGTCACAGAAATGTTGCTTTATCACAGAAAAGTATTCAAATTGTAAAGTATTGCTGCATTTATCCTTAGTCCCAGTTGTTAGAAGGTCTGATCCACCTGTGTTAGGATCCATGCTTTGGGTTTCTGTTGAGGGCTCTGTTCCATAAATAGTTACATAAATAGTCAAAACAGACCAGAACGTTCCAGTTTTAACATTTAGTATATCCATCCAGTCCTTCTCGGTCAGCTTCTGCGGCGAGGGAATCCAGGAGGCTCTTGTACATCTCTGATCGTAGAAATCTGGGGTAAGAGTCACGTTCCATCAGTCCATAAACAATCTTCTGAGCCTCGTCGAAACACTGCGTCGTCGGCCTTCTTACGTTTCTTTTAATTTCTTCCCGCGTGTGGTAGTCAATGTTTATCTGCAATGCAAACATAAATTATTTCATACTTAAATACTTCGCTCTTTTGATTAAGTGCGTTTGCATTGTGTTTCTTACCTCTTTGGCAGATTCTGCTTTAACAAATTGCTCGAAGATTTTCCTTGCCCTTGAGGTCATCTTATGCGAGGACGTTATCTTCTTGTAGTCTTCGCAAGTCAGCCAGAATTCGATGTTTTCGTCGCTAAATTCCGATTTGAGAAAAGTGCGGAACGTTGCCAGGCCGTCTAGAAAAAAACAAGGATCTAAATGTGGTCAGTGTCAAAACACACGGTGCACATGGAGACCGGTTCCTCTTTGATTTGCAATGTTTTGCCTTACTTTCATCACGGCAGAAAAAATATACTTTCTTACATTTTGACTTGAGAAGGCGGTCCAGGGACTGAGACCATTGTTGGGTGTCTTCTAAACTTAGCCTGCTAAGATAGAAAAATGTTTGATTACTTAATAGCAATTGGTGTAGTAGCTCTCTTAAAGTGATGGTTCATCATTTAAAAAATTCATAATTTATCAACCCTCAGTTAAAACCTATGCATGACTCTTTCTTCTGTGGAACACATAAGAAGATATTTTTAGAAATGTTTAAGTGGTTTTGTGTCCAAATAATGTAAGTCAACAGGGACCAAAGTTGTTTGGTTACCAACATTCTTTAAAATATCTCCTTTAGTGTTCTGCAAAAAAAAAAAGAAAGTCATACAGGCTTGGAATGACATGAGGGAGAGTAAACGATAAAATAATTTTTATTTTTGCTGTCCCTTTAAGGTAAATAACTTTATACTTGCACTTTTTTTAAGGGGTTTGTTATGAAATGTGAAATTTACGTTACCTCTCCGAAGCAGACGACTCGGAGAACATGCACTTTAGTCGGCACATGAGGTTTTTTCCTCTACGGAGAAAACATCAGCTTTGTTGTCGGCATTTCACGCTTCACACATGCAAACGTACGCTAAAGCATGCTGTAATATAACACAACTCTCAGTGTAGCACAGTTCTTTAAAAGTTCTGTAAAACCTTGGACTTACAAGTTTTTGTTTCTTCCACCATCATCTCTATCCATGTTGAAATGCGTTGGAGGGTACTGCACGATTAGGCCGGGCATGGTAGAGTTGAGAGATTGTTGCCCGGCAGTCCTCAGCCACGCTCTGTGACTGTGATCATACTGTACTTGGTGTCTTACCGGCTTCTCTGCTGCGTGTCCGGCTCTGCTTTTTATGCCCTGCGACGGTTGCTAGGGGCTTGTGTCACCAACAGGGACTTGGCGAACCACAGCAAAGAGGAAGCCACACAACTCTCCACCCCCACACACACACCACCCTCCAGACTGATGCTGAACGTATTTTTAACATATTTTAGACATGTAAATATAAGTGTGCACACAAAAATAACTGATAAGCAAATTACAACTTTGCATGTTTTGATGTTTTGGAGAGCTCCAAGGACGCAAACAGGGTCTGAATTGTGATGGCACACAAATTAAGATAGGAGTCAAATGAGATGGTTACGGTGTGTTCGTCATTCTTTGTTTTCATGTTATTATTTTTTTAAAAGCTATGAATATTTTTTCCCATCGGTATAGATAATGAGTAACTAGACTGGCTGTCAACAGTTTCACATGTAATTCTACTGTAAAAAAAAAAAAACAGCTCCAAACTTTATTTTGAGAATCCTTATCCTCAAAATTTCATGAAAACTACACAGTATGAAGAATTTCGAAGAACAAACTCAATGACTCTATACAGCGAAAAGTAGTTCATAATTAAAACTTTTTAAGGACCTTAAAGGGATAGTTCACCCAAAAATAAATCTATCATCGTTTATTCACCCATATGTCGTTTAAAACCTTTTCTTCTGTGAAACCCAAAAATATATATTTTTTAAAATGTCTCAGTGGTTTTGTGTCCATACAATGGAAGTCAATGGGGGCCAGTGTGTTGGTTACCAGCGTTCTTCAAAATATCTTCTTTTGTGTTCTGCAGAAGAAAGAAAGTCTGCAATGGTTTGGAATGACATGAGGTTGAGTAAGTGCAAAAAGATGTCATTTTATGGTGAACTATCCCTTTAAGAGTGTGTTATTTTATGTCTTGTGGTCAGGCAGTGTGTATTAAGCCATGATAAGTGACTTCGCTTAGTTGCGCTGACTCCTGAAGTTTGTCCAAAAATGGATATAGACAGTCAAGCATTCATGCTGAAATACACGCGCCGGCTAATGCACATCACCCTAAGTCACATGACCGGCGTGCTTTATCTCACCGCTCTGCACGTACTGTAACACTGTCAGTTTCTTCTTTGTGATCAATTGAGCAACTTTCTGTCTCTGTTCCAATCGTACTCATTTCCTTTTGGTTGCCATGGCAACCGGATTTCGGCAGAGGAAGGCCACGGCAGACTGTGGGATTTCGGTCAGCGTGGGTAACTTTTAGTCAATGTTTGGCCGCATCCGCTGCATTTACCGCAGGGTTTGTCAAGTGAGGCTTTTTTCTTAACGGCCCTCTGTGCTAATTCATTTCCTTATGTCAATGTGTTGCCACATGATTTTGCATTAGTCTCTGTATGACGACTTTATATTGAGATTGAGATAAGAAAATAAGTGTATAGAAGGAGAGGAACTAATGTATAGAGACCTATTCATCTGGCCTTAGGTCAAAGATTGTATATGAGCATACGTGTATGAATGTATAAAACGCAGAGATAATATAAACTCTTTGGTCCCCAGATTTTTTAAATTCTCTTAGGACAATATTTCTATTTGAAATTTCTCTTAAAATCTATTAATAGTTACTTTTATAGCTTGGTTTAGAGCATGGTGCTAGCAATACCAAGGTCATGGGTTTGATCCCAGGGATTGCACATACTTTGCACAGTCACAGTGGATTAAAAAAAAATTCTTTGGAGAAACATTTGACATTTTTGGATTAATGTTCTGTATGTAACTTTTTATTAAAGTGCACAATTATTAAATACATGACCTTTTGTCTGGGGGTTTATTCTGGGATAACAACAGGCTGGCTGTACATTATTCCTTACTTGCTTGCTTTGGATCTCATTCAGTATCAGTTCGTTCAGGTCAGACACGTGACCAAAAGACAATTGTTCATAGACTGCGGAAAACATTGTCTTGAATTGTGTCAATGTCCTAAGGCTTTAAATATCTAAATATAGCTCATCTGCTATTTATGTTTGCCTGTGGCAAATGTTTGAATTGTTTCTATCAGAAGGTGGCGTGATGCTCCCTTACACAGCTAGTGTTCTCCCTAACCTGTCAAATCACTGTCGATGTTAAATGACTGGAAGAACCCATCATACCACACAAAGACATCAGTTTCAGTTCATTCAGTTCAGGAAACCTTTTTGTTCAAATAATACAGACATTTGTCAAAACTTTTGTCATCTTATTCCCCTTTAGGGGCGGACTGGCCATCGGGAGCACCGGGACATTTCCCGGTGGCCTGATGGTCATTCTGGTTACATTTACGTAATCATTTGGCAGACGGACGCTTTCATCCAAAGCGACTTACAATAGATCAAATCTATTCTAAAAAATTATTACAAATATATATAATGATAGAAGTTTTAAAAGAGCATCTTAATGACAAACTAGCACACTGTTTTACATATGGGAATACAATATTTTTTTAGTGCCAAATTTGCAACAGAGGTGTCCTGGGGTGGAGTCAAATTCCCGGCCTGATTTACTGTCCCAGTCCGCCACTGTCCGCCACTGTCCCCTTAATGTTAAAGTTTATTCCATACAGAAAAAAATGTCATAATGACATCACTATCTTTCAGGAACTGGAAGTGTAATTTTTAAATGACTTAATTATTTATTGATTTGTTATCATGATTTATTCTGGACTTTTTCAGAAATACTCCAGTTAATTTAATTTGTAATAAGCACTTTGTAATTGAATGACTTTGAGCACAAATGTATGTCAAATTAACCTGCAGACATTTCTGAGGGTACATTTATATATCGATTTATATGACACAATTTTAACACTTAAACACTTGATTTACTGGTATCGTACATAACCGTACTCTAAAAAAGGTTTTTTTCAACCTTTCAAATGAAAAAAACAACACTTGTTTTATAAAATCAACCCACCCATTTCAAATAAAGAAACTTTATTACTTATCTTCATTTAAAGTCATTTCCGGTAACTGTAAGTTATTAGTGACATTTTAATCTTTATCGTCTCATTCATCTTGTCCACATACTTTCTGTTTTTTTCAGGTCACTTCCTCTTAACCACGTGCACTTGTTCTCTTTCTGTATAGTGGCATGTAAAGGGACTTTTCTTTGTGAATTAATTGTTGGCAGCGGATCTACTTTGGGTTCCTGTCTGTTTTCCTCAGGTTCTGATAGGCCTCAGACTTGAGAAACCTCGGGCAGGAATCTTCCTCCATCAGTCTGTATATGTGTGACGCTGCTTCGTCAAAACAAGTGAGGTCAGGCTTCGCCAAGGATCTCTTGATCTTCTCACGAATGCGATGGTCAATGTTTACCTGTACATATGTTACATTTTTGATGTGACATAACTGTTAGATTATCTAACCAGTAATGAAAAGGTGATGCACATACTTTCAGCATTTATTTACTCTCATGTCCAAACCTGTATGACTTTCTTTCTTCTGCAGAACACAAAAGAAGATATTTTGAAGACTGTTGGTAACCACATTGACCTCTATTGACTTTCATTGTATGGACACAAAACCAAGACATTACTCAAAAGATCTTCTTTTGTGTTTCACAGAAGGTTTTGAATGACATGAGGATGAATAGATAATGACAAAATTTACTTTTTGGGTGAGCTACCAACCTCTTTTTGCGCCATAGGATGAAGAAACTCTTCATAGATCTCTGTCGCTCTATAGGAGCGTTTGCTAGGTAAGATCTTCCTGTAGTCCCTGCAGGCCAGCCAAAAATCGACGTTCTCTGCACTAAACTCAGTCTCGAGAAATGAACGAAAAGCAGCCAGGTAGTCTGTTTGGAGGAAATTGATCAAAATCATAAAAAGTTTTTTTAAATACATTATTAAAGTGATTAGGAGTTGAACTAACCTTTATTTTTCAGCAGATCAGCTAGCTTTAGCCCAAGTGTAGACTGCTCCTGAAGTCTTACATAAAAAATATCGTTGGATTACACACATTTTTTTTACATATAGTTTCATATAACAGTAGTCCTTGTGAGCATTGCATTTTTTGTTAACAACCATTTTAATTAAAATAGATAAAATTTTACTTTTACTTGTGTAGGTATTATGATGCCATAATTATAAAAAACTACATTGAATATTTGTACAATTATTTTGTAAAATTTTCAGAATATTTTAGTATTAAGGTTGTGTTTAAAATGTTCTGTATGTATAAATAACAGACATCGACATGTTTATGAACTTACTGATAATCGGCATGAGTCTTTCTCTGAATCAAAACACATCTGACATTGTTTTTCTGCTTTTTTCTGCTTAACAGAATATCCAGTCTATAAATAAAAATGACAGTAATTAACAAACAATAACACCGATTTTATGTTCAAGCTGTACAGTTTGTTCAGACTCCTATAATCTACATATTAAAAGGCAAAATACATTTTGATTTACGTTTTTGGTTGTTTGTTGTTCCTAATGAGATCCTTGAAGTCGTAGATTCTGATCTTGGAGAAAAGTAGTTTAGGCATCGCTGGGCTATCGCTGAGTCGAGTTCATGGCTTTAACACATTCTTCCCATCTAGTTTCTGTATGTACGGTTGCCAGGTGGATTCAGTGAATGTTGTGATACCTGAACATGTTCATACAGATCTCTGCAAAGGATTGCCGCTGCAAATTCTTCCATCTTATCCCTGTGATTCACGCTAAATATTATAGTATTAAGTTGGATTTGTAGTTTGGTGTATAGAGGAAAGTTACTCTTGACTATATTGTGAAATATACTGAAAAATTCAATTCTATTTATGATTAAAGGCCAAATGGATGTAGATGCTTATGTTTACAAATTGATATCTTTTGCTCAGTTGCTTTATTTCATAGTATTTTGATAGTATTTTAATAGTCTTTTTGGTACAAATTTCCCAAATTTGTAATGTATAAGTGCAATAATAAAATACAATTACTTAAGTGCTTTACATCCCTGATCATTTCCACCAGGGGGATGATGTAATGACTGTTTCCCAATCACATTTAGGCCTTGAATCTGATGTTTGTGATGGACACGACAAGTTGTCCTTGTTTTGATCTTTTGAGGGTAAAAAGCACTAAATCGAGGTTGCCAGGTATCAGCACTCAATGTGATTGTACACGTTTTCATTTCCTGTAGTTACAGTAATACCTAGGGATCATAAGTGCTGTTTAAAACTTTAAAAGTGAGTCAAACCGAACCATGTCACATCCTGTTGATGTCGTAATAGAGATCTTGAAATGTCTCATGGGCAGATGAGCCACACCTCCAGACCAGCTCCACCCTATCAGGGACGTTTATGTTAAATTAAACATCAGGGTTGGGCGTCTGAGTCGTTTTGTTATTAGTCATGTGGGAGTGGCAAAAATCTAATAATGGCTTGCTGTGTAAACTTATCCTGGAGTATTTTAAGATAGGGATACGTGAATTTAGCCACATATGATTATTGGGAGGTTGTATAAAAATTTTTGTGAACAAGTTTCTCCTGAAAACTCTCCCTGGTTTGCCATTGGTCAGACAATGCCACATACACAGTGTTTAGTGGCTTGCTTATACTGTAGTTGTCAGTGAATATTGAGATGAGAAATTTAACATAAAATAACTGGATTATCACTTATAAGTCACTTGTAAGAAAGGATTTACAATACTGTATGTGCATTTGATCAGTTTTGACCAGTATTTTGGCACATTTAGTATGAATGTGAAAGATGGTATTTCCTATTTTGAATAAACAAGCTAAGATACAGTAGGACAATTTCAGCATTATTAATATAATTGTTCTGTCAAATTTATGAAACACACACAAAAGAGTAACACATGCAATAGGATTTCTGTAAATTAAAATGCAAAAACCAGAAGCAATAATATCCAACAAATGGAGAGAGACTCTTTAGATGACTCAAATAGTTTCTTTTTAATAGCATGTGCCCATTTATGAGGAATATGGACTGTTCTAGATATTGTGACATATGAAAACATCATTTTATCTATGTAAAATTATGCTTTAAACCTTAAAAAAATGCTTTAAAAACTTTGAGAGAGACCTCACATGGGTATTTAAACTAGCAAATATTGACATCCAATCTATCAGTATACTGAAACCTTTGCTAAAAACTTTGTTTCTTGATAGTAAGATTGATATTTGCATGAATTGAATTGCCCAGTAGTATATTTTAATGTTAGGATTATGCATTTTACCCTGTAACATCTGCTCTATGTTGTTCATCCAGCAGGTGGCATACATGACAAGATATACAGAAGGTACAAGACATTTAATTTGGTCTCACACTTACACTAACAGCCACCAAGGGTGTGTTCACATCAGTGGAATGTGGAAATTGCAGCAAGTTCATCTCAGGTTTGTGAAATGGAAACAAATGATTCATAATAAATAAATGTACAAGTTGAAGTTGAAATCTGGTTTAAAGGGATAGTCTGCCCAAAAAGAAAATTCTTCCATCATTTATTTACCCTTATGTCATTGTAGACCTGTATATTGTATGACTCTTTCTAATATGAAATTAAAACGAGATATTTTAAGAATAGTTGTAAAGAGCAAATGCTTTCATTTTGATTACAGATTACCAGACAAATAATAGTTATGAGAATGATATTTGGTCGAGTAAATTAAAAAAGTAATTTTGGCTTCATATTGAATTATGGTGACATACCAAGTAAAGAAAAGAAACATTTCACTAAATTACAAAACACAAAGCAAAACAAAAGCCATTTACTACTTCTTATTGGACATTAACTATTGTTTTAATAGTAAAAGTGAGATGAGAACCATGTTTTTGGTAGATTAATTGGCATTTATTACCACAGTTTAACTACAAATATGGTTAAATTATGACTATTACAGTGAGTTTTTCCTAAAAATGACATCTGCATCTATCTGTAAATAGGTAAGAAAATAATTTTTTTAATTTTTTAAATAGGAATTCCATGAAACAATTGAATAGGCATTATTACATAACAAAAAAAAAAGAGTAATACAAGAATATTTTGCTCCAGAATAAATCAAGATATTTGTCCATTTTAGAATTTGTATCTTTTCGTTATTATCCTTTGATAATGACCCTCTATAGCAACTGGCCCCAAGTTCCACATCACTTTTTGAAGCCGATACAAAACATACAAGCTGACGGCGATGAGAACCACACCAACAGCCAACAGAATAATATATAAAGCCATCATGAGACCACTGAACAAACCAGGTGTCGGGACGGTCCACAGGTACACCCAACCATTGTAATAATTGTTATGCACAATGTCTGGTCCGCTGTCCAAGACGATCGTATTGTAGAACCCTGGATGGTTATTATATTCAGTACTTTTTGTCTTCTGTAATTCTTCATCTATAGGAGATAATAGAGAGGTGATGACAGAAGTTGTAAATGTAGATGTAGCTGCAGAGGTTGTATCTGTGTGTCTTGTTGTTGTGCTTAAAACAGTCAGTTGTTGAGGAGGTGAAGTCACTTTTGTGGCAAAGGTGGTTGAGGTCATATAAGTTGTCTGAAATACATCCTGACCACATTGAAGATCTCTGTAGGTCAGCGTCTGAAGCGGATGGTTTTGTAATTGATCTGGTTCTCGGCACGCCACTCCTTTCTCCAAGTCATTGACGATTTTTGAGTTTTCACGAATCCATTCTGCAATACCCATAATGCTGCAATTGCAGTTCCATGGGTTGCCGCTAAGAGAGAGAGTATTCAATGCGCTAGCATGTACGAAAACATCTCCAGGTAGATGTTTCAGATGATTGTTGCTCAGGTCGAGCGTCTGTAGACGTAGGTTATGCTCAAAGATTTGTGCTGGAAGAGACTGAAGCTTGTTTTCCTTAAGCATTAATATCTGAAGGTTAGCCAAACCGGAGAAGATGTCAGGGTGCAGCTCCATAAGATTGTTGTGTTTTATAGAGAGCTTGTTCAGCTTTGGCAGGCAGCAAAAAAGGTTTTTGGGCAAAGCGGTCAGGTTGTCATTGAAGTGTAAGTGGAGCCATTTTAAGCCAGTCATGTTTGCAAAAAGGTTCCAAGGGACGGTGACCAGATTTGTTTCATAAAGATGAAGTTCCTGGAGCCTTGGCATGTGACCCACCAGCTGATCGGGGAGGGAGATCAAGGGGTTTTTGTACAGGGTGAGTTTGGTGAGGTTGGGAAGATAGTAGAAGCTCCTGGCTGGAATATGTTGGAGTTGGTTGCTTGACATTGAAAGGGTGAGCAGGGAAGGCATGTGCCAGAAAAGATCTGGAGGTATCTCACGAATCTGGTTCTTCTGTAGAAGAAGCACCAAGAGATTGCTCAAGTCATCAAATAAGCCACTTTCAAGAGTTTCCAGCAGGTTAGATGACAGCACAAGAGTTTTAAGTTGACCAAGGTTGTGAAAGACGGTTTGCTGGAGGTTCCTCAGTCGGTTCCCCGCCAAGTTTAGGAAAGTAAGCTTGGTCAGGTTTTGGAAGACATCAGCGTCCAGCTGAGAAATGTGATTTTTGCTGATGTCCAGCTCGGTGAGATTACCCAGCCCTTCAAATAGTCCTGAACTTATTGAAACGATCTGATTGTCATCTAGCTGTAGCTGCTCCAGGTTGCTCAGCTCAATAAACACCTTGGGCGGGAAGACGGACAGGGCGTTTGATGAGAGTTTGATGGAACGAAGCTCTGAAGCACCAGAAAAGGCTTCTGGATGGATGGTGTCAAGAGAGCTGTGGGTGATTCTTAGTCGCAGCAGGAGGTGGAAGGGCTGGAAGCTTCGTTCCTGGAGAATCTTTATTTGTGTGTCATTGAGCAAGAGCAGAAAGGTGTTGGCGGGATCGAGGGGGGGTATGTCGCTGATGTCCCCCGTACATTTTGCTGAACCTTTAATGTCACATACACACCTGCTGGGACAGCGAACGCTGAGGGTGAAGTGAGGCAGAAAATGAAGTAGAACAATTGTGAACCACATGATGTCACACTGGGGAATAATAGTGAGAATCATGTGAGAATGAGTATTTTTTTTTGTAAAAGAAAACATTTTGGGAATATCAAATTAATCAAATTAATTCAGTGTAGATGCTAGAAATAAACCATAAAGCTTACTGTAAAAAAAGAAAATGACAGCAAACACAACACAACTTCTCTCATAATGCAGCTGCGGTATACATTTTGACAAATTTAAACAAAATAATTGAACATCAATAAGTGACAACAAAGATGAATTAAAATGTTGTACTTGCCTTCATAAGCCCAAATTGTCTGGTTGAAATGGATGTGTTGTGCTTTTTATAACCATAGTGTAGTGTTAAGCTCTTCCTCAACACTTATCTTGGTTTGCAGTGCAGTCCATATGGAGGACTGTATCCGCCATGATACATTTTATCTTATTTGCTCATTTAAAACTTGTAAATAAGATACAGAGTGTGGTGTCTTTTGTTTTAGCTCTCTTTGTGGGCTGTATACACTCTAAAAAAGGATGTGTTATTTTTTAACACATTTTTTGTGTTATGCTGTTTAACACATAATGTGTCATTTTGTGTTAAATACATAAAAGGGACAACACATGTTGAGTTGAAAGTAACACAAGTTAAGTTAAAAGTAACACAAAATGTGTTGTTTTTAAATTAACACAAGATGTGTCTAGTTAGGGACAACACATCTGTGTGTTGTCCTTAACTAGACACATCTTGTGTTATTTTAATACATCTGTTTTTAGAGTGTAATAAACAACAGGAGTAATGAAATAAAGACTGAAAACAGTTTAGTCTTTCTATTTATTTTAAAACTTTATTTAAAAATAAAAAAAATATTTGGATTATTTATTATTTCAATACTTATTATTGAAATGTATTTATTTTATATAATTCATTATATTTGTTTTTATTTATATTTATTGTTATTTTAACTTCTTATGTATTTTCAGCTTTTTGAAGATCTTTGAATCAGGATGTTGTTTTTTCTCTTTTATATACATTACTTGTATATAAAATGCTTTGAATTCCTTTTGCGTACGAAATGTGCTATGTGATTACACCTGCCTTGTCAAAATAACTGCCTTGTTAAAAAATGAAATAGAAAAATTAAAAAATATTAAAATTAATAAAAAAACAGCTAATACTTTTAACTGAAGGCAAATACGTCCTTTACCTTTAAAATCTGTTACCTTTATACTTACCTAAATAGAGAAAAACAGACGTGTACAACTACGTTTAACCACAAGAGGGAGACAAGTGCTCTGAGCAATGACATGTTTTATCCTTCAAGGTAGAAAAATACTTTTTTACTTTGTCGTACAATTATTAAGAACGTATTAATAATTATTAAGAATAAAAATATACATTTAATTATAAATTTATTATATTTTTTATGTAATCCAGGTAATGCTTTGCACAATGATATTAGAGTCAACAAATTTCATTTAATGTTTTATTAACATGACATTTAAATAAAATACATTATCTTGTCTGAACAGATATCATTCATAAATAGATTAAGATCTTATTATCCTGATACATTATGATGCATATAGTTTTATATCAAAAACTACAGTTTTGCTCCTTTAAAACCCATCTTAGGGCAGTAGATGATCACGGTCCTGGATCTTCACTTGAAGATTCTCAAACACAGTATTTCCAGAAACAGGCTAAAAAATTAATAAAAAAATGAAAAAACATTGAATTACATTTCCAACTTAACTTGATTCAGATATTAGGCTTAATTAGATGACAACACATTTACAATATTCATGGTTGTTTAAAATAAATTCACACTCACCGTCATCCCTTTTTTTAGGTATCAATCTCTCTTTTTCTATTGCGTTAGACACCAGCTGCCGTTCTACATTCAGCTCTTCTTGTAGGGCTGCAAGCTAAAACAAATGTATTAAAATGACACCTGGTTAATAATTGCCTTCTTATATTAAATACCAGTAACTTAATAAATAATACCAGTAACTTTATGTGGATTTACTGTAGTTGATCAAAAATTAACATACCTTCTGTAGCGCTGCGATTTTGCTGGCCAACGTGAGTCCTGTGATTCATTAAAAACATGTAAATAAAGTTGTGTAGTTGTACATGATTGAAGATGTTTGTTATTCATTGTCAAAACGTTTACCTATCACGTCCTCTTCTTTGGCAGGCAGAACATTTTTACGTAACAAAAATGCCAGAATCTGGTTCTGGATATTTGAATCATCTTTTGACTGGTAAACTTGGTTGACTGTTAAAAGCAGAATAGAAATGTGCACTTTTAATGCAATGCATTTTAACTGGGCTCAAATGAACCCCAAACAGAAGCAACATTATATTATATTTATTTTCTACATGTCTAGTTTGCAGTAAAGAAATGAGAAACAACTTCATTAAAATCTACCAACCGGGTTTTAATTAAATCAAATACAACAACACAAAAATGTTATTATCTTAGATTTCCATCCATACAGTAAAGTCAACAAAAACATCCTTTATTCTATTACTACAACTGATAAGTCCATTTCAATAATGGACTAAAATATTCTTGTGTCCTATACAGTAAAGAAAATCACCTTCTACATTCCTGCAGAAGTACATTTACTTACCTGGACTTGCAAGAGTTCCTGTCTCAATATCAAGAGCACTTATTAGGAGAATTAAAACAAGGAATCGTGAAAGAAAACTTCCAGATGGTACAACGTCCATGGCACACAGGAACCGCTCGTGATCTATTCACTCCTACCTGACCAAACAGCCGAATGCTAAAGGTCCGTCAGAGAGGACACTTTTAATCAGGTGTAGAGACGTAAAGATGTGTCATCGCTGTAAATCAAAGCATGACGTTGTACGTGTTGTCAGAAAGTCATATGTGAAAAAGGGCCATGACAGTTTCGACTGATGAACTGAGGCATCTTCAGGGCCAATGAACAGACATCCATCACACTGTTACAAGTGATGCCCTGTTGGAACAAGAGTAAATTACTAATACTACTGGGTATCATTAATCTAAGGATGGTAAAGTGTTCCTGGCATGCTTTCTTTAATTTAACTAAAAGTCTGTGGACAGCTGTGATATAGGTGATACAAAAACCTGCATGGAAATGAAAGACCCTATTGCCATCTTTTTGAATGAATCTCATATATATTTTCTTGACATGCTTGTTTGTCTGTGTTGCATCTAAATAAAGGTTCCATGGACCAATTATAAGGACAGAAACAACACTGATTAATTTGATATTGTGTGATATTATCAGGCATATATAAAAACGTTCACACATTATATGTGTTTTGAAATACAGTCACTTACATAGATTGGGTTTAGGCCAGTGTTAGAAAAAGTAATAAAATAATTAAAAAAAAAATTAAAATAGGCTAAACAACTAAAATCACAATTTGTTTAGTGTTTGTATATTTGTGTTTGTGTATACAAATTTGAATAGTATACAGATTTGAATTGTATCAATAATGCTGTATTAAACAGCAATATTTGGAGGAGTGACAAATAGACTTAAAACTAAGTAAGAAACTTAAAAATTATAACGATATTGCCCATAATTAAGTTTAACCAAAGTCTCATAGGTAAAGAAAAAGAATTCTAAGCCAGCGTTGATTCATTGGGCGTGTGCGTGTTGACGTATGCGCTCGTGCAAGAATGTGAGCGCGTGCGTGGTATGTCCCGCCCTGCCATCCGTAGCAAATACACACGCTTTGCGTATCGCTTCACGGTGTGTGTGAGCTCATAATATTCATCTGCTGTGGCTACAGGGAGAGAGAGAGAGAGAGGGAGGGACAGACAGCGGGAAGAAGCCTCGGCTGGCGACAGAAACCAATCAGAGCGACACCTCACTGTAGACATCGATCGGATTTATTTATCGGACGGAAACCGCCATCAGTCTGTCAAACATTAACCTTCAGAAACCCGAGAGAAACATTAGGGCGTCTTTGAAATATCGCCGACGACATGGCTGAATTCAGTATTGATCAGAACAACCTGCCTGGCGTTAAAGAGGGTGAGTGAAGATGATGATGATGATGGTGGTGCGCGTGCATTGTGCGTTTCTGCGTTTAAAGAAACGTGCGTAGGGCTCGCGCAGCGTGCGGCGCTTTAAACGCTCTAGACGAGATTGAGCATTTAAACGGCGCTTGATTCCTGTCAGGTGACTGACACGGTTAAAACCTTCGAACCGGCAAAACAATGACGTTATAATAAAGTATGGAGGTAAACGGATATTTTCCCTGTCAACTAACTGTTCTTCCGTTATAATGTCAATGGAAATTTTTACTAAAGGCGGCGGGAAGTCAAACAGGAGTCGGTCAGTTGGCCTTAATGGCTCCTCAGTGCTGTTTACATATGGAGACCGAAACCGCTTTACATTGTGGCCTGTGTTGTCTTTACGATACCAAATGTCACATAGATAAGATTGTGTATACTCTGTAACGTGAGTATTGCAGTTACTGTAGTGTGTAATGTAGTAATGTAAGGCGCTTATGTCATACTGGCGTTAATATTAGTCATTATGCCAAAAATATTATTTCAAGGCTTTGTGGACATTGCGAAGTTGGAGAGGTTGTATTTACACACCCAGTCATTTCGTATGTGCCCTTTTCATCCGATTCAGTTATTGTACTATGTAGTCAGACTCGTATGACACAACAATTCCCACGGTCTTGAATAACCTAATAAAAAATAAAATAAACTTGTATGGCCGGAATAGTCAAACGCTTGAGTGTAAAAGTCTTTCTAAAGTCTATGTAGCCAGACTCTGCATATCCAAGACACCAGGATTTCCACAGGCTCGGATAACCTGGAAAAAATATAAAAAACTACATTTTTCAAATATTAAATAAACATAGAGTGGTGGAGTAGTGAAGAACATAACTTTCACTGCACATATTTCACTGCATACACATGAAAATTAATGCAAAATAAAAATGTTTATTGTTATGGGATTTTGTCAAAATTTGTATTCTTGATTCATAGACCCTTTCATTAATATATTAGATTAGAATTCAACTGTATAACATTAAAGGGAATAGTAAAATAAGTGTCCCACCTGTGGAACGGTGATGGTTAAGTAAAAAAAATCCTTATTGAAGAACCATTAAATATTAATGACTGTAAATTTACAAACATATTTAATTAATACTATGAAAACAAACCACATACCACATTTTCATTACAGGTTTCTGTTTGTTTTCTTTGTTAGGAATGTTTATCTTTGTGTTTTTCTCAGTGGTTTCATGTGAGTGGATTTAGCGTTTGTTTTTCCAGTGCAGATACTCTTATATCATGGCTGGAATGCTGAGGATGTTGGCCTGGAAATAGGGCAGGCTAAAAAATATGCTGTTTTTGCTGCCTGGCTAAAACCTCTTGGGATGCATTTAGTATTGGTTTCATGTTTGGTGTGGAGAGTTTTCAACCCTTATGTGGTTGTTACTCTTTGTGTAATAGAACAGCATGTTTGCCTGCCGTGATTAGTAATGGTTTTAATATTATTATAATCTTAATGCTTTGGCAAGTTTGGCTTATGCAGCTCTTATTCAGTATAGAATTACTTAGTCGCACATTTATTGATGATAGTTAATGTAACAGTGTGAGAGTTTTTTTTAGTTGATATGATTTTTGTGATTTTGACCGAAATCTATGAACTAACATGATTGATGGCTGATGACTAATACAATGCTGATACATGCATAAAACACTTGATAAAAAGTTATGTGGAGAGGATAAACTAACACAAAAATCAGCAAAGCTCACAGTCATCCCCAAGCTGCTTGTTCTAATCAGGGCCTAACTAGGGCACATCTATAGGGTGCACAATTCACTACATTCACTATTGTCAAATGTTCTTTAGTTATTTTTAGACAATGTAATATTATGTATATGATGAATATTTAAATGTCGTAATAAGGCTCAGATAAACTTATCATGAATAGGATAAAATGAAGTATGGATGAGTCATGATGGTTAATTACTGTGTATGAGTCACCCAGCAACTTAGTAGCTAGTGAGGTTGAATCTACATACCTATAATTATGCCTTAAATGCATAATTATTTAAATCATTCTTAAGACCGTTTAGTCAACTGGATGTTCAAGGCACCCACGACTGGTTGTTTTGAAAATGTTGTTTTTCACATTCCTAAAATGGATGTGGGCAATTTCAGCGTTATGGACGTTACATTTCGTGTTAAAATTTGTAATATATATTGAAATATATATTTATTACCAATATATTGAACCATATGTATATGTTTTGCAAAAAGCCCTGATGATGGTTGAGTCCAGACATTATAAAATACATTGACATTTGCATGGAATGGCCCACCTCTCGTTTACTGACTTGCTCATTTTTTGACACAGTATTACTTGTACATAGACATTTATTTGTCTACATTCTAGTTGTGCTGATGCCATGTTCGAAAAGAAGTAAACTCCCTGGTATGGAGAAGGTTTTTTATTGAAATGTAAATTTTGCTCTCGGTTCCTTATTTCTGTAAATATCTCTTTATAGTTTTAAGACCTGTTGCTCTTTTTGCAGAAGGCTGGATTAGGGCTTTCTTGATACAAAACCAAGACATTGCTTACGGTAGATTATCAGCAGCAGATGGACAGTGTCTTTAAATACTGGTCTGCAGTACTGGCTTAATCTTATTTTCTTGCGTCTTGCACACATTAAGTACACAGTCAAAGCTTTAGATTCCGTAGCCAGTAGTTTATTAGTAGTTTGTAGTAATGTTAAAATGTTTGCTATGTGGTCGTGTAGTTTACCTGACATACAGTAAAATGCCAGATGTGTTTTTGGCTTATATTTGCTGACACACTGCATTTGACTAAACCCACAAAAAATACTTTGTATTTTATAATTTAGCCGTAGTGCTGTTATCCAGGATGTGTTGTGCATTTACAAAAAATTGTGAAACGTGCATGATTTCACAGAAAAGGTCGTGCTTTTTAAACTTCTTTGCAACCTTTGCTCTTATCTGATTAAAACTATCAGAACATATATCAGGAGCTGACACAAGTCTGTCTTTTTATTAGGGGCAAATGAATCACTTCTGGGTGGATTTCAGTTCCTCTTACTTAAAAATGTTTCTTCTTAGTGAAGGAGAGCGAAGGACAGATGAAGAATCTGCCCTTTATAAAACTTCTCAGAAGAGAGATAAAAACAAGCGAGAAGAGGATGTGGAAAGCGTGGTTTCACTTTCTGGAGTTATATTTATTTGTGGGCAGAGGTGATAATGGCTAATCACAATGCAGTTTTTAAACTAATCTATAGGGGTGTGAATTGGCACTGGTTTCACGATTCAATTTGATTACGATTATCGTGTCAACGATTCGATTCGATTTCCCGATGCATCACGATGCATTGGTAAAATTCACATGAGATCAACTCATTTCTCATTGGTAAAAATCATGGTAAAATTTGTAGGTGCATTTTTTAATATTCGCGTCTGTGTTTCGCCTCCTTCCGCCATTTTAAACTCTCATGACTGACGCGCGTATATGCGAATGACGTCATAGGCTATAATCGATTAAGGTCTATTACTGCATCGATGCAGAATCGTCCACGTCCGCATTGCGATGCATCGATTAATTTCAACACCCTACTAATCCGGCCTGTTTTGGGAAAGACAGTTGTTGTAATAAAAACACAAACCCTTGATAGTTTAGTTTAAACCTAAACATTTACATTTAATATAGATCTAGATTAAAATACATGCTATATATTTCATATATTAGTACAGGATAAGGAGAAAAAATATACTGTTTTCATGTGCTTTGTGCTGTGAACTGCCCACATGGACCTGAAACTGTGACGTATCTCTGTGTTAACAGTAAATAATCCAGTTTGCATATCTCTCTTTTTTTGCAGTGTGCCGGGACTTTGCTGTGCTAGAGGACCACTGCCTGGCCCACAATCTCCAGGAACAGGAAAGTAAGTAATTACGCACAATCACATGCACTTAAATGAATGGTAATGCAAGAAAATTGCTTCTTGGAAAGTCGTAGCTGTTTTTCTGACACTAGAAGAGTCAGTGATAGCCATTACTGTCTTTCCTCTTTATTTGAAAGAATGAAAGGCATGTGAATCCGACTGTGTCAGTTGAAAGAAACAGCTCTGAAAGTCTAAGATTAGCTCCTGTATGACTTCTCCTTTGGTGGCAATGGGCCATATAAGCTAAAAAATACAAAATATTTGTAAAATTTAAGTCATTATTGATGAAGATATGCCATATTTAATAACCACATGTAAATGTGTGGTTAATTCCGATGTAATTTAATGAGATCACTGAATTTTAAACTTATTTTATTAGATCACTGAATTTGACTTAATTTGAAGTGATCAATTTACAGATCGCCCACTCCTCATATTTATTGGCCACAGCTCATTTATAATCCCATTTCTGTTATTATATAGCAAGGAGGAGTGTGGTTTTGCCAGCAGCAAAGTGAAAATTTCGACAGAGGACTAGACTATATTTTTCTCAACTTTAAGGTCATGAAGACACAATGAAGGAACAAAATCATAACGTCCTTCGCTGCTTTTGATATAACACGGTGCAAAGACGCTGCTAAGACAAAGCATCACCGTCTGCACAAACTGTACTATCAGTCTAGTATCATAGCTCATCTCTATAAAGGCACGCATAGACACGCATCTAAAAGTTTAGTTTAGTCAGCAGGAAGGTCACATTCCAGGAAGACGATTCTCAGTATCTGCCTCAAAGTTAGAAGCTGGAAGTTGTTGTTTTATTTTCTTGCAGTTTCACACTTAAAGCTGGGAGAGGGACTTTCTTATGCTAAAGAGCTTTTGATTGGACAAAAATCTGTTTAGTGCAAGTTGAGTCATCAATTTTTTTTGTGCTTTCTGGAGGACAACTTTAGTAAATAGATGTTTAGTAAATAATAGATTATTTTGAAGCTTACATGCACTTAAAAAACAAAGAAATTTAGTTTTAACTTTATGGGGTCAAAAAAATGTCTCTTAGCAAATTTATGGTTCTTGGTGGTCTCAAAAGGTCTAAAAAAATTAGCACCGTTAAGAGACACTAACCACATCAGCTGCTTTTCACACTTCTCTCTTGGCTAGTGCATAGTTATTTTCTTTTAAATAAAGTTTTTGTCTAGTTAAACTCTGTGCCCATTAATTCAGCATTCCTGACCTTTCTTCCAACACTTCTAGAGTCCAAGACACAAATAATATATAGTAGAAATTTATTTTATATTGTTTTATTTATTCTTTGTTCTATTTATTCTTCTCTTTTTGACTACCTTGATCTGGGAAAGGGTTTACATTTTAAACTTATTTTATTACTTCGAGTCTTCTTTGTTGTCAGTACAACATATATATTATGGTCACTGTCACTGGATTAATAAGAAGTGTCTAGTCTTTGGGAACATGGTGCCGTGCGTCACTGTGTAAGATTTACGGACTTGCAGATCTGACATATTGACTCAGCCTTGAGATGGCAGCGAGTTTGGCGTCACAACTTAAAATCCTTTCTAATTGCTTTGCACAGATCAGTATCTATAAATTGTTGTATGTATGTTATGTTAACACAATTAGAGTAAAGTTCACATTTCAGAATTTTGGGCATGACAAACATGCACATCACAATTTTAATTACAACGCATTACCAATTTAATAGGAAAATCTCTTTGATCTAATAACGCGCTAATAACCCATCTTTATATTTTATTTGGAGGCTAGATTGCTCATTTTGTAGCAGATTTGTTGGGTGTTTATTCTGTAAATTCTGCATGATATGAAAGCTGTAAAAAACAAATTGCTCAAACTGTGCGAACAGTTGTAGTAAGTGTATTCTCCAGTGTCTTCACACCTAAATGTTTCATTCATTCTTCATCTTTCCAGTCGAGAGTCACCTGGCATCCAACGTCCACAAGAGCCGTCTGGTGCAGCAGGACCTGCGGGTGGCCAAACGTCTGCAGGAGGAAGAAGACTTCCGGGCCAAAGCCGAGAGCAAGAGACAGCAGCGACATTTGTGAGCCTCTTGAATCTTTGACCCTCCACAATTTTTCACACAAATGTTAGAGAAAACCAATACGATACTGGTCGTGTAGAGTTGAAAGATTGAAATTTAGCCAAACATTTGGGAACTTGCTGGCAAAATCCACTCTTAATTGTTTTATACTGTATGACAGTAGAGCGCCCCCTGTTGGGCAATCACATGCCGCATACTCCGAACTACCAAATCTTGTTTGTTTTTCTGCGAGTAGGCGCAGATGACATCACAACGACCTGCTGTCTTTCATATATTGATAACGTTGTTGTGTCTTAAAATCTGTTCTTCGGCTATACAGAGGTTGAGGGGTTAAATATAAATTCGTTTTAAATACAGATTGTAGCATCTTGGTGACTGCTAAACTGCGAGCACAGAGGCCTTGTGTTGTCTCATGGTGTGCTGATCTAGTAAAATGTTTTGACGTCCACTAATGCCACCCGTGAATAAAGTGTTCCTTCCTGCTGGCTGATGTCTCAAGGCTTCCGAGCTGATCTTATCATCATTAGAGTTTGTGCATGGGAGAGCAAGGCACCAATGAGCCCGAGGGGAGAGTCACTGCATAGCTTAAACACCGTAACAGCTATTTGCCGTGCTGTATATGCACTTCTTGAAATCTAGATTGAGATGAATCTAGTACAGTGGTTTTCTAACCGTGTCATGCAAAACGGTGTGCTGTATTGTATGTAAGCTACATATACATTTGTGACCCTGTCTGTGAAAATCAGACTTAAGTCTAAAAATCACATTCTGAGATAACGAGCATCAAAGTTTGATTTCACCTATTAATTTCACTATGATTTCAATCTTTGACATGACCTTACTCTGACAATATTAAAGATATCAATGTTAAATTCACACAAAATATTCTTTTCATTACGTAGGATGATTTTATGTAGAAAATCACAAAAAATGACTTTAGCTGGGTTTTCATGGACTGGGTCACATGTATATGAGCTACTTGCACATTAGGTTTTACTATGATGGTCTGTTGTGATCTTGCTCTGCCAACTGGACAAAACACCATAGACAAAACCTCTGGGATGGTCCAAATTTGACTCGAGCTGTATGTTGCTTCATGCTTGCTTACTTAAGTGTTGTCATGCATAGATTTGACTCGTATTCAGGCAGTGTTGGTATGTAAATGCAGTGTTTACTACTTAGCCTAATAGTGTAATCTGTGCTGTCATCTGAAGGTGGTGTTAAACTCTTAAAGGGATAGTTCACCCAAAAAGAAAAATTTAAGGTTAATTTACTTGCATACGATCTGCACTTTTTACATGCACAGATTAGTTATATAAAGTTAATAATATTGTAAATAATGTTCAGACTGATCATTTCGCTTCCTTAGTGTATCTTCAACTTGGCCTTGTTTGTATACGCTTTTAACCTTAAAAACCGCTAGCCATGACTTGCGTTATATACTACGGTTTCAGCTAAATCAACTTCTTTACTGATCTACTAAAGAAAAATCACCTACATCTCTGATTGCCTTGAGAGAAATTAACAGTAAATTAACAGGACATTTTTATTTTTGGGTGAACTATCCCTTTAAGACTTTAACGCCACTATGATGAGGTCACTGTTGACTGCAGCATAGGAACCCCTAATGATAATATGTCATAGATTATGTAGTGGGATTACTTTACTAATTACTTCATCTGTACAGAAATCCCATTATTCATTACTTAAGAATCCGTTACCAAATCCCATGTCAGTCTTTACCAGGTGAGCAAACTGTGAATACAAACCAAACTTTGACTTTGTTTTTGTGAGATCTAATAAATCATAACACACGTCACCTAAATCAAAAGCTACGTCACCTTCTGTTGTTTACGTGTAAGTTAATAAAACTCCCATATGTAAATCCTGTCCTTAATAAGCACAGTAATGAACTAAAATGACTGATAATTAGAAGAAACAATGAATTTGTTAAAAGTAGCATGTTTCTTTTGTAACTTGTTACACCCAGCACTGTATGACTGTCACCTAGGAACGCCATCATCTCATGCGCAGAAAATGAAGCCCGCGGTGGCTGATGTGAGAACTTAACGTAGGTGTTTTGTTTTCTTGTGCTCCGTCCCGTCAGCGAACGCATCGACAATGAAATGGCTCAGGAGATTCAGGAACAACTGGTCCGGCAGGCTGAACAACAGAGGCAGCAGGAGGAGAAAGACGAGGTGAGGTTCACAATTTGTTTATGTTGGCCAACGGTATGCCATTGATGGAGCCACACACATACTGTACATTATTTGTGTTAGAGCGTATTATTGTGTTGTTAAACGTGCAAGCTGACACACTTACACATGCCTCAGATTTAACCACACCTATATTTTGTTTACATCATTGGCATTGTCTTAAAACCCCGTGTTTTTTTAGGCCATCGCCCGCAAACTGCAGGAGCGTGAGATGAAAGAAGAGAGAAAACGACAGAAGCATCTGGAACCAAACTTTGAGGAGGAGTATTATGACGACCAAGGTGTGTAGAGCGCCCCCTGGTGATGGGTTTAAGATGAGATTTAAAGACCTGTTGTGAAACTTAGTAAACCGCCTTGTAAGACAGTATCTTGAAAATAAGGTTTGTGGAGCGTTAACAAAGGTGCGGCACACAAACACCACTCCTCACGCGACTACATTTTATATTTTAAATGTGTTTTCTCTTCACAAATGAGATTTCTGTTGGTTTGTTCAGCATCCTGGGTTTATTTTGTTCAGGGATAAATGTGTTTGTGTTGCAACAAGATCTTACAAAGCAGCATTTCTGTCCGGAGTGCATCTATGATGACTATGTAGGCAGCACACTTGCTTTTAGTACACGTGTGTTTGCATCAGCATTTCTGAAAGCTGCGTTAGTTCCCCTTTGGCAAAAGCTGTGCACTTGACATTGAGTTTTTGACGTTCCTGAGCAAATTGTGAGGTCTTTGAACTTTTCTGAATGCTTCAAATACTCCAAACACTTCCGTCCGTTTGTTGTGAAGTTAAACAAATTATGGACTAACTCAACCACATGTTGGTTTAAAGCTCTTGTTTGTTTATTAAACATTGGGGGTTTCTGGAAAGGCTTCCTTTTCTCACGCAGCGTCAGTACACTTTGCGTCTCGCAAAACTAGACATGCAGGTTAGCAGGTCGTTCCTTTCTTCAACACGTGATCCAATGTCTGTTGACCTTGCCCTCCCTGCATAACTGCTGTTGCATGCCAGTGGTTGCATTTGATCTGTTTGCTTTCACCGGTTATGTAATCGCTCTCTCATTCATTCATTTTTGAGACGTTTATGGCCTGGTATCATGCCTCAAGGGTTTGTCTGCCTCATTACACCGACAGCTAGCACTTCATTTGTCATTCGTAGGCATCTTGTAAAGTGTGCCTTTTAATGTAATGTATAGAAGACAAACCCAGATATATGCTGGTTAATGCTCATTGTTTAAAATCTCCTTTTTGTTTCGCTCTTGTTGTTCTTAAAGTGTGTGTCTGATCCCTACCCTGTTTGGGAAGGGTCAGGATAGTCAACTAGTTATCCAACAACCAACTAGTTGATTAATTAGGTCAACTAATGTAAATGGAAAACGTTTTGTGTTTTGATTGTTCATTCACATGACAGTGACATTTTGGGAGCATGAAACGCAACTTTTAAAAATGATACAGTTATCGTCCCTGTGTTAAGTACACAAATGTTTAGTCAAGTTGTGAAAACAGTGACATAATGCACATGCGTATTACGTCATTTTTACACATCAGAATGACGGTGATCGTTTGGCAATGCAGTCAAAAAGCTTTTGTTTTATGTGTAAGACAAATCTGTTGGGCCGTTTCCTCTCATATTTTATTGTTAGCAGCTTGCGACATTTAAAGGTGACGTTTACAGATTAAAGTAGTTTTTAAAACTTAAAAATGCATATCGAGAGTACTGCGTTGTGGTTCATGCACAACTTTATCAAGTTGTTTCTCAGCTTCTTTAAGACAGATTAGTCATTCAGACAGCTCACTGACATGTATATCAGCACGTCCCTACCATCCTGATAAGCACAGACCAGCTGCCTACAGGCAAAAAGATTCAGTATTTAGAGAATGCTTTGTAGAATAGCATATCTTTCTCTCTTTCCCAAACTGCGACAAGCTCCCTTTATATGCTAGCATGCATAGAAATGTGCAGAATTTATGCAGCGATGCATGTGCGTAGTTAAATGGAGGAATGGATTGTTTATATATATCTTTAATTCTGTAAATCTAAATTGAGTTTTTGGAGGGTTTTTCCATCCTCTGATGTGACTTTTGTATAAAGACCTAAAGTGTGCATTCGAAGTTTTGGTTGTAGGTAAAAGTTATGGAGATGTGTAACGCTGTATAATTTACATGTTTTGCTGCTCCACCAATATGTTGAATTTAAAAGTGCACTTATTTCTTATATTACCCTGTTTTTTCTTGCAATAACAGACTTGACTGTGACATTTATAATAAGGAAAATGTGGACTTTTCTAATGTGTTCACATGAAACTGTTGCAACCAGAGTCCAAATTCATCATTATGCAGTTGTTACAAAAAGTTAATCCTGGACTTTGGCTGTAACATCTTCATTTGAAGCGCTTGGCACTACTTGGTATCTAATAGCCTTGTTTGCATTATCTACAGTGTACTAACCCCTTGTGTACTAACCCAGTTAAGGTTTTTTCTCTTTATTCTACACTCCACCTTTTCCCTCCCTCACACTTGATTTTAGCCTCCCGACCTCCACTGGACCCACGACACCAGCATCCCGGTTTAGTTTCTCCGGGTTACAGAAAAGAAAGATATCAGGACTACAACTGCAGCCGATCCCCGTACAACTCTCCTGACCCAGACAGAAAAAAATACCCCAATAACAGTCACGGTACACGTAACCGATATCCAGAATATGACTCCACTGAATCTGGACACTTGAGGCCTCCAGAAAGTCCAGGCAAGGGAAGGTTCAAGGACTGTTACTCACCTGAGCGACGACCGAAACATTCAGAAGACGTGAAAGAAAGAAACAAGACTCTTAGATGTCGATCACCCGGAACCTCACCGAAGGAAGAAACTGGATCCAATGGACGAAGCAAGAGACGACCAGGAACCTATAGTGCGCAAGAAGGAGAAACCTCCCAAAGATTACACTGCCACACGGGATAGGGACAGGGATAGAGCACGACAGCAAAATGGACAGAAAACCAAGGAAAGACCAAGGGACAGAGACCACAGGGCAAGAAGTCGAGATCGAACGTTTAGCGGAGATAGAAACAACGAAAGAGACCGTCAAAAAGGCAAAAGCATGGACAGGGAGATGGACAGAAATGATAGCAGAGAAAGAGGACAGAGACACAAAAGCAGAGACAAACATCACAGTAGAGACAGAAGCAGAGAGAGAGAAATTGACGATTACAGTCTCGTCCCAAATAGAGGACGATCTGACGACAACCTGGAGTGGGAGAATCACAGACAGAGATTGCCATCAGGCCCCAATGAGGTGTTTGAGGAACCAAATCTCAGAAGTCACGTAAATGATGTCCAATCCCCTGGTCATTCCCCAAGAGATAGAGGTATTGACCCAAGTCCATGTGTTTGTGTCTGAGCTGGGATTTTGCAGTGCCCTCTGGTGTTGGGAATACTATCAAGCATATTCTTTTTCTTATGCACTGGTGATTTTGCTTTCTTTCCTGGTTTGGGTACGAACTCTCCGAAATGATTTCTTGTGCACTAAATCTGAGCAACGTGTGCCGCTTCATCTTTGTTTTTGATTCAGTTTCTAGACAAAAATGGCTTCTTGAGCTGCTGTTTGGATGAATAAAGTGCTTATATTTGACTGGAGTGTGTTATATTTAAAGTGAGGTTGTCAACTGTGATGCCCCCTTCAGGTCGGAGAGTTCGAGAGGAGTATGGAATGAGGGAGGCGACGCATGGCTTGGCTCACTTAGACCTACAAGATCAGGAGCTTAAAGATTTGGAGGTGGCACGCAGGCTACAGCAAGAGGAATTGAAGGTACTGATTATTGGCGATTGTAAATCTTTTTTGATTGAGTTGATCTTCATATTTGTTTACTTGTTGCTTTCTGCTTTACAGGCAAGTCATATTGACAAACGAGTAGCCCAAGTTGCGCAAGATGAGGTACGGCATTTATCACAGAGTGGTTTCTTTCTTTATGATGATCTGGAGTTTAAATGAAAAGTCCACCCATATATAAAAATATATTTCTCATAATTTTTCTTATAAATCTTCTAGCTGTAAATGACTTCATTTTTTCAGCTGAACATAAACACTAACTTTATATTAAACAATAACAATAATATACCATAATGTTACCTTCTTACGTGAAATGTTGAGGCTCTGAAAAGCACATCCTTCCATCATTAAAGTAATCCAAATGACTGCAGTAAGTTAATAAAATGTCTTTTAAAGGAAAACGATATGTTTGTAAGAGACATTGATTAATAATAACTTTGAATCTCACTACGCAAATATGACTAATTATTCATAAGACACATGAGAGCGAATGAGATTCGAACTATTCGATAAGATAACATAGCATGACGATAACATATGAAGATATACATGACAACATTGTAATATAAAATTATTTGTTTGTGTTCAACCAAAAAAAGAAAGTCATATACAGTTGGAATGGGGTGAGAAAATTGAGAAATTTCACAATTGTATAAATCATTTCTGTAATATATTCACAGTGTAATCTGTTTTCCATTCGATTTAAGGAATTAGCACGACGGCTGATGGAGGAGGAAAAAAGAGAGTACAAGAAATCCAGAGATAAGGAGAAGCATGCCGTGGAGAAAAGACGAGCTGAAATGGAATATAAGGTAATTAACATCACGCGTCTTGTCCCGAGTTGGCGATGTGGAACAAGGGATTTAACTGAGAAGCAATCACTGCAGACTATAATAATCATGTCTGAAACGCTCCGTTCTGCTCTGTGCACGTTAGCCGCTGCAAGAAGAAGTTGTACGGCCACGAACACGGGAAGAGGTTTATAGCAGAGAAGACGAGTACCAGAGAGCACGGAACAACAAACCTGCGAGGTACTACTGTCAGCCGATGTTTTACCACCAATTTTATTATTTTTTATTATTATCAATTATTACAATATTGATATCGAAGATCCCATGAACCTAAAGACTGTAAGGTGTTATAGGTCTTATAAATTTAGCTTAACAATATGCAAATTTCATTCATTTTACCCAATTTTAAAATCTACTTTCTGTTGATGTTGAAATCAGTTGAACACTATTGCATGTGGCATGCAGATTTGTTGTGTACGTTGACAGTTTTAGTCACCTACAAGGTTACTTTTTAGTAAGGATTTCCAGGTGCCTACCTTTGTAACCTTGTCCCAGCGGACTCCCATTGTTTCTCTGTTTTTATTTTGTCTGCCTTTGTTCCAGGCCGCCTCCACCTACACAACACTATGAGAACATAAACCCGAGCTACGCTTACGTGGAGAGCCCCTACTCTCCCCGACCTCCAGCAAGACCAGAAGCGGCATACAAAGGTTCACAATAAACTCCTGCCTTCGGTTGAGAAATGACGGTTTTACAAATCGCTCATTTGATCTTCTACCTGCTTCTTTTTATAGGTGCCTACTACAGACAGTGACCACAAGCCTTCACTACTGTCCAATCGCAAGCTGTTCTTGCGTTTGGCCCTTTACTTTCCAAATAAATGAAGGAGGAAGAGATATATGAAGAACTATTTGAAGTTCATTTGGCTTTCTGCAAAAATCTACTGACACTTTATTTTTTTTTCTTGGTCAGCTCAGCATATCAGGTGAGCTGAAGTTGTCTCTTCATCTTGTGAAAGAGTCTTTTACCCTGGAGTTACGAACTACTGCGCGACAGGGACGATTCCTGTTTGCTTTGATGATGTTTGTTCTTGTCTTATTGTGGATGACTGGAGGAATCTACTGCACAGCTCTTTGGAACAATTTTTTTTATGTCATGCTAAAATTATGAATATTTGTTTCTGTGACATCCATTCTTGAATCTTGATTCCATGTTTCGTTGCTGATTTGAATGCCACAGATGATTTTTCTATCTAAAATGTTGAATATATACAGCATAGGTTTGTGTTATATTTATTAATTTGTTTTCAGAGGATATATTTTATTTTAATATTATTTTCAGTTTTTAAAATGCTGTTTCACCCTTTCGCAGATCGATCTGACAAGACTGTTAGCCTAACCCATAAGCGATCCTATTCATTATAAAGATCTAATAGATCTTAATGCAAAGTTTCAACCATGTTTTTTTTTTACACATCTCAATTGAATACCACAATCTTGATTTGCTGGTTAAGCTATGTTTCAAATGTGCAGGAAGTCTGATTGAAGTCTTCAAGCCAATCAAATTGCAAGGCTTGTCAGTCACATAGCCTTTGAATGTAAAGTTACAATCAAAGGTGATTTGGTTTTCAGCTTCTGGGCTCACTTTTAGTTTTCGAGAGACTCTTGACGAACTCTGTGGGATCACATACAAGTCAGGTTTGAGATGCCCATTTTTTGGGTGCCTTGCCGATGTTTTCTCTCTCACCTGCAGTGTCTGTAAAGATTCTCTCTCATCTTATCTACTGCGTAGGTGCTTGGAGACCTACTGATATACTCCAGTGTTCAAGTGCATGCTGGTCGAATGTGAACTCTTTGGGGTTGAATCGTTACGAATCTTGTTGTCCGGAAACAAAAACAGTGGCCACAAAATACAGCTCTTCTCGTGTTTTATTTTTATACATTTTTATTTATAGTTTTTAAAAAGAATAAAAACAAGTTAAAACGGGCATGTAGTAGCATTGCTATTGCCACAGTTGTAAACAGGTTTTTTAGCTTGCATCTTCATGTGCTGAATTCTCAGTTATGTTGCTTTGCATTTGGCGACAAAAGTGCAGTTAATAGAGACAAAACTTAACAGCAAAGGTGAATGACTCTGAATCACTCAATGTTTATCTGGCACTTCCCAGGAACGGGGTACAACAAGTCAAATTGTTCTATAATGGGTTTAGAAAACAGGTTCTAAACCCATTGTTACCATTGTTGTTACCTTTACCTTTAAAATCTTCTCCGGGAACATCCGGTTGATAGTACCAGTAAAAGTTTAGACGCTATTTTTTTCATGATCTTAAAAATCTTTAAATCTGAAAGTGTATATTTCAATGTTTGAAATTAGGCAAAAATATATTTGTGCCAACATGTTATTTTCTTTATTTAGAAAACTAACATTTTATTTAAAACAACAATATGAAATGGATTACTTGGATCAATTCATAAATAAAAAGCAGCCAATTAAAGTCCAGCATAGATAGAAATTCCTATAAAAAGCTTCTAAGGTTGAGACCTCATGATCTGGAGTATTAAGAGTATGATTTTACAAATTCTAGACAAAGGGTGACTACTTTTAAAGATGATTAAATATAACAGTGTTTATTTATTTTTGATGCTGTCACAACATAATTCCTATAGTTTCAATTTCATGATTTTGATGAGTTTACTACTATAATAAAAAGTGTGGACAAAATCCCAAATTTTCAAACATTTTCAAACTTTTAACTGTATAAGCAGTTTTATTAAGCAGCTTTTGCAGCACAATTTAGGGCATGTTTAAAGAATTATGCTTAAACCTTGCATTCTTAGAGCAATAAACATAAAAAAAATAATTTCTTTAAATGAACACATATAACATATAAAAACAGAAAAAACATATATAACAGTTGAAGATTAGTTATTAAGTTAACATCTGACCCAAAGTTGCTTATATGGACCTGGGTGATAACATGACAGAAATGTGTTTGATGAAGCATTTCAGGTTTATTTATTTAATGCTTCCTCCCAAAGTGTCCGATTTGACTTTTATTCACTTTATTTCTTAAAAGAAGTGTTGTATTTACCCCGTTTATGGAAAGTGCCGTCTGCATATCACTTTATCAGGGCTTCTTTTACCTTTCTGGTCGATCATTGCTGACATTTCCTGTCAAATGTGTTTTAGAAAAGGGATTACATTCCATTTGATATTCCATACTTTGGAAATGGTTATATGATTGTATGGGCTACATGTAGCATCCTGTACATATCCAACTAAAGACAGCAGCTACTTTTCTATCGCATTAGTGCCTCTATAAGACCAGTGTTCAGTCGCTAGTGCTGACAACGCTCTCGAGAATGACAACATGCTCATTTTGCATTGGTGCATTCCAATGAAAGGCATGGCCTGAATTTTGTCGTGTAAACTTTTAGGGAACATGTATTCGGTTGCCATGCTGCTATGCTTAAACAAAACCTGTTTTCTTGTGGAATTGTATTACTGAATCAGTTTCGAATCACGTGCGTGTGTTTTAGTGATGAATGTGCATATATAGCTCTCTTTCAGTGCTGTGTCAATCTAGCGCATATCATGGTACACTGTAGTGTTCGTTAAGAATATAGTACATTAAAATTTTGCTATGAATTGGCTATATGGGACCCGTGCCAAATGTTTAACTTTCAGGGATAAAAAAGTATTTATCTGAAAAAATTGAACAACACAATCCATGTGCTCTGTCATCTGAAGAACAACATTTGGTTTACAAAAGTTTTATGTGTTTCTCAAGACATGATCTTTCAGCACCCGATATGACATTTGACCGGTTTGTGAATGCGTGTGACCGAGCGGAAGATACTTCAGCGTAAGTGACATTGATGCCAGTTTGTTTTACAAAACAAACGTTTGCTGGGAACACCGGCTACAAGTGTTTGTATCTTGCACATTCTCTCATAGCTTCCACTGGCCAACTGTAAATACCAAATAAATGACTTTAAAAGGTATGTTTGTGTCAACTGATCATATTTGTAATCCAATATATCTGGTTATCTCAAATAAACAGCAACCCTTGGTCATGACTCAGTCAAAGTGTGTATGTGTATTCCGTAAGAATGACAAATTTTGAAAATGAGATTAAAGTTTAAATTAATTGGGGTTTTTTTTCATTTATTTATCCATTTGTACAGTTTTTAGTCTTTAAGTTGCTATAATTTTTCAAATGCCAAGTCTGGTGTCATTGTTCTCTGCGAAAAAAAAATCCCAATCACAAATGAATGAGGAAGTACAAATGCCAAACAACTGCCTATCCTGGGCAGGTTCACCTACATGCCATAGATTTTCACTGTGGCATGTTGAAACACATTTTCGTCCTACTTTGTCACTTTTCTTACTGTCTGCTGCCATCCAGAGGCAGCCAAAGACTTTGCTTGTAACTGTATATTTAGTATACATGAATGTATGTATGCAGTAAATATTTATAACCATTTGTATACAGAATATTACCACCTTTATAAAGATCCCTTTCTTCCCAGGCGTCCATCAGTGTGATGTAGGTGAATATCTGCAGCGCCCACTACCAGAAACAATGACTGAAATCCTGGTGCTCATCTCAGCCACGGCTCCCAGCAGTGCACACTGCAGGCCAAAACTGCAGGTAAACAACTTCTGAGCAACATCTGAAATAAAAAACAATAGAGCTTGTTATCTTTGAAATGAAGTTTATTCAGAGTGTCGTGTGTGACCTAGGAAGTTAAATCCCATGTACCTCTAAGGAAAATTAATTGTGGATTTATTATAGTAAGAGTGTGGTAATCATGGCAGATTGATTGCCATTTATATTACCGTAATTTTACTACAAATATTAGGATTAAACTATGCAAGACCATACTAAATTTGTGTTTGCTATGATTTTAAACCAAATAAAACCAAAAGCTATGGTTAATATAGTGAAACCATAGTTACTTTATTTAAGGGCAATGACATGCCACACTACATCTAAAGTTATTTCTATTGTTTATAATCTGTAAATTGTATAAATTCTTTATAATCATTATACAAGGTATGTGTTATTTGTCATACTGTTAAAGTGAGCTGTAATACAGTTAAATAGAAGATTTTTAAAATTGTCAAATAAATGTTATACTTAATTATAAACATTTTAGTTTTGTGAGAATTACACAAATCCATTTGGATCCACAGATCCAACATTTTATACATGCACGTTATCAAAAACGAAGTTATTAAGTATTATTACCAAGTATATACTGAGGATTCAAAACTATTTATTATTAAAAATATAAAAATAGTCTATTATAATGTATCAAGATCCTCGTGTGATTGACAGTTCAGCATTCTCAAGTCAAACACCGCCACGCAGCTCACGGGACTCGTTTTAAAAGTTCATTTGCGTTAAAACTTGACGCACAGAACGCAACGAGACCTCATCGTTGCGTCTAAAGTCAATTAACAAACTAATTACAATTCACAGAATAAATAAGATTAACACGTTCCTCGTGAACGCCCTCTTAACGCTTTTGACACGAGTTTACCAGTTTATTTTTTAAGGGATCGAGACTTCACTGTAATTCTCAATGCGTTTGGTTTAATCGCATTAAAGTCTATGCGGATAACATGCGTGTCAATGACACAAACACCTGCAGTGACGGTACAGACGTCGCCTACCTGTGAGAAACGGCAGCAGCAGCAGCAGCAGTCCAAGACGAAACGCAGGTCTACTGGGCAGTTTTTAATGTAATCTCGACAGTTTTTCTCCGTGTGAGTGCAGTTGATCAACTTCAAATGAAGTTTTTAGGCGTGTCGGTCCGCAGGTGTGAATGTGCGGCTCTATAGAGCTGCTTTAATTCTCGTCATTGACTCTTTTCGGGCCGATGAGCCCGCGGCGCATCTTCAGGTTAAACCGGTAGAGGTGGTCACACGAGGGTGTGTCGAGTCACTGCTTATTAAACTCAAACAGCTCCGATATGCGTGTAAAAACACAGTCGGATGAATTAAAGTACTGTAGTGGAGTTCTTTGGTGCACATTTAAAATAAACTATTTCGCTTAGTTGTGCATGTTTCGTAAACATGATCTCTGGATGGGACCGATGTTTCGATTTCTTGCCGTTTTTATTCCTGTTTTCTTGCTTGGAAATCTGCAAACTCACGTTTACAACACAAAATACAGCCAAAGTGTTGCTGCAGCTCATTTGGTAGTAAATGCAAAGCAAAGGTCATGGGATCGATTCCTAAAGAACACGTCATGAAAAAGTGCATAAGCTAAATACATTAAAGAGATCATTAAAGTGTGTCATCATTTATCAACCCTTATGCCATTCCAAAATGGATGGCTGTCTTTCTTCTGCAGAACAAAACAAGATATTTTGACAAATGTTAGTGACCAAACAACATAGACTCCTATTGACTACCACTGTATGGACACAAAGCCACCAAGACATTTCTCAAAATATCTTCTTTTGTGTTCCACAGAAGCTAGTCATATACAGGTTTTTAAATGACATGAGGCTGAATAAATAATGATATAAATAAATCTTTTGCATGATCTATTTCTATAGCTTACAAGGTTAAAGTGCAGTGCCATATAAGTTGATTTTATCAATAGGCTTTTTCATTAAAAGTTTCATCGTTTGCTGTAGACTTGTTATGGTGTTACATTAAAAAAAGAAAACGCATGCATTCCCATACGCTGTGTAATAAAAGGTCGTTGGGCCCTGGGCTGTGTTTCCCATACAGGAATGACACCAGACAGGTTCGAGTCCTGGGGCACATGCTCGAAGTTTTGACATGAACTTATACTGTAACTGATGTCTAAAGGTTTAACACTTTATAATAAGTTGAATAATAACCAGTTCATTTAGTAACAAACATTATTACATTATAGGTTTCATATTATCCAAAGCACTTCCGTGTATATATTGATTCATAATTTAATTTACATTAATACTGATTTAAACATTAATGCATTCTGTCATTTACTATAAAGTGTTGCCTGATTACGATTGCACTTAACCAGATTTAACCACAATTAACAAAAAAAATCAAATTCACTGATTTAATGATATTTTTCTCTATCAAAACAATTTGCTTGTGCAGTAATGGCAATGAGTTCTCAATCACACTATGTTAGGAAGGGCCGCAAGATGGCGCTAGATATCAATTAAAAGCAGTGTTGTTTAACAAGAAGGCCAGGGTCAACCAGGGGGGCTAAAAATTACTTTAAATTAAGTCAAAACATGAATTAAATTACTTAAAAGCTTAACTTAAAAGCAGGATATCATTGGTTATGTTATAACAAATACTTCTAGTTTCTAGGCCAAGCTCTAGGATATTTTATTGGGTAGAAAATGTGAGTGGAAAGACCTCAAAAAATTGTCAAAAAGGTTAAGATCCGAAAACGTTGGATATGACCTTTTACCTTTAAATTACCTTTAACCATTAGAAAAACTATATCTTGTAGGCAACTCTAAAATATGGGATTTTTTTGCCTTTACAAATTGACGATCTTGAACAAATGACAGTTGTAATACTGTAAGCGTTTTATTGTTTTGTGATATAAAACTCCACCCTACCCCACCCCAATCCACAGCTGTTCTTGTGTGTTGCTTGTATAACTTACATTTGTGCAGTTGTCATTCTTGTGCAATTTCAATATAACTGGTTCTTCTTATCACAAATGTTCTTTTCATAATGCACATATTGTTTAAAGTAAATTAAAACACACTTAATCAAACTAAATCATTTTTACACCTTGCTCTTTAAATAAGAAATAAAATAATATATGCCATGCCATAGTCAAAGCGTTAAAGTGCTGTAGCTTAATACTAGCCTGTGTCATATTTGGATTTTCGTTAATAATAAAATAAAAATGTGACCCTGTCTCTGAAATCCAGACTAAAGTCTAAAAATATAATTCTGAGATCATGAGAATCAAGTTTGATTTCACCTATTAATTTCACTATGTTTATGATCTTTGACAATATTTAAGATATCAATGTTAATTCTCACAGAATATTCTTTACATTATGAAGGATGATTTTATGTAGAAAACAGAAAAATCACAAAAAATGACTTTAGCTGGGTTTTCACAGACTGGGTCACATATAATAATTAATAAAATAAAATTACAGACTGTTTACCGGTTTGAATGAAACCAATACATGATTTCTGAATTGAAACTAAAGTGCATGTACAGACATAACCTTGTCAAAACATATATTGTTTTGGTTTTGTGTTGTGCTTTGTTCTTGGAATGGCCTGGCAGTTTAACAGTCATTTATAAATCATTCAAGCTGTGAGATATCCATGTAACTGCATATGTGAATTGTGTTAATCAATAGATTTACTTTTGGATCAAAGTCATTCAAAACTAGTATATGGAGGTCAAATGCAGAATTGGACCTAGGATGTCTCACTTTCTGTTCTGTCTTTTTCATCATTCATCATTTTTTCATCATTTCATCATTCTTTCTATGAAGTGTTTATATAAATGAAAACGGTACTCATAGGTGACTGACAAATACACCATTTGGTCTTGTCCAGTACACAGGCCACCTGTCTTGCATTCATTATTGCTTTACTAACATAAAAACAAATCTAAACGTTCAATGATTACATAACAAGATTTTCACAACAGTACTATTAATCACTTTGTTATTGAATGAAAACATGCCTTCCCGATATATTAGTGTGGATCCAAAAATAAGTTTGCAAAAATGCATTTTAATATCCACCCAGATGTTTCCTGTTACAATCATACACAGAGAAAGGGAGGTCACATTTGTGACCCTGAAGTCTGTGAAAACTTGGCTTAAATCATTCTGTTGTTATTTCTACATAAAATGATTTGTCATCTTAACTTACTTTTCTAATGACATAGATTATAATAGATTATTAGGTGTTCCTTTTTATTAGGTGTGGAAACACTGTTGGCAAAAATGTAATTTTGCATTGATATTCATATAAATTTGTCTGTGTTGTCCATGTTAAGCATTGCATAATGTCCTGCAAACACAGCTCTCTGATTTAATAGGTGTGTCTTAAAAACACCAATTTTGTATAACTTTCTCACATTTGTCATCAGCTGTAATTTGCTGTAAATTGTTCATATTGTTCCAAACCTTTTTCCGTGGAACACAAAATTTTCAGGAATGTACAGAGCTGCCTTTTTCCAGACACAGAAAGTTTTTTTAAAGCACTTTTTAAAGAACGAAAAACCACATATACTGTGAGACTAAAAAGTGAGTTTTAAAAAAGATTTAAAAGCACTAAAGGATTGAACATGTCTAATCTCAGATGGAAGGAAAAGTTTCCAGTTGTATTGACAATGTTCTGCGGCAATGCACTAGATTCATATATGTGAACGGGTGAATAAAATCTTATACCTATGCTACGTTTTTGTATTCCCTGGCAATCAAATTCATGACACTGCTACCAGGGTTGGGCAAAGATACAGCAAAATGTATTGTAAAATAAAATACCGAATACCTTTTTAAGTGTGTCAAAATGAACTACAAAATACAGCAGCCACACCATGTGTCAAAAAAGAAACTACTGTACTTTTGTATTTTAAAATACAAAAAATACTAAAAAATACTTTTCTTCACAAACCTTCCATCAATTGGCCTATTTGATGTATCCCTTCCCCATTATACTGACTTGGTTGATTAAGTAAACAAAGTTTGATAGCAACAGATTTTCTCTGCCCGAGTCATGCAATAAAATCTGACATATGCAACCAGTTAACAGATCAAATATTCATATTTCACACATTCACATACATGAGGATGTACTGAGGAATTTTAGATTTTCTGCATTTTCTGCATATTTCACCTCTGTACAGCAGTGACTGTATGATCTTAATATATATATATGTATTTATTTTTTTTAACATTAGAACAACTGAGAAACTCGCACACAACTATTACAAAACATAAACTATTATACCAATATCATGGCATTAAAATGTAATGTTGTACAAACACTAAAATGCTAATATGCACAGCTAACAAACTTAATATAGGAAGTAGCGAGCTATCGTTAACTGTGGGGCTGCTGCTCGGTATAATAGTTTTCGAGAACATTATGTAATTTGGTTAACTATTTAGGCTACTTAAACGAACATCTTAACAACTTAACATGAACTGTTAAAAATGATAGCAATTTATGCAATAAACTGATGGAAAGCTGGCAGCCTGCATGTTTCTTTCCTTAACCACCTTCTCATACTGATGAATTTTCTGTTCTGATCTCAACAAGTCTGGGCAAACTACTGAGTGGCACCAATCAGAAGCTGCATTTTTATGATGTCATCATGTAGACTTTTTACATAGTATTTTACAACTACATAAATACAAGACACTTAATATTTTGATACGAAATATCAAGCCGTTTTTATCAACTCTATCAAATACAAATTACTATTTTGTTATGTAAAATATGTATTTAAAATACATGTCTCATAAATACTACCCATCACTGTGTGCTAGCACCATGCTTGTCCTTTTGAGCTTCAGGAACTCTATGATTTTGTTGTATCAAAGCAACCCCACCCCACACAGACGACCTAAAACCAGAATTTTCAAGGAAAGCCAACTCACTCCTCTGACCATACAGTCCATGACACCGCATCAGTGATGGTTCACACCTACTTTCAAGATTATAAATAGCCACCCTGATAACTTTGTGTGCATAGATGTACTGCAGCAGTCTTTCTGACCGCTATTTGTTTTGCAAGACTGAAGAAAAATTAATACAGCTGTTTTTTCTTTCAAACATTTTCTCAATGGCACATACGGCTGTTCAGCTCATCTGTTATATTCTGTCCATCGTCGGACTGTGTGGGTTAATTTTAGCTACATTTACGAATGAATGGAAAGTTATTGGGCACGACAACGATGAGACCGTGTTCATGGACATCAGCGAAGGCCTGTGGATGAAGTGCAATGTAGACAGCTCTTCTCGGGTCAAGTGTGTGAGTTATACTTCGATCCTTTATCAGTCAGGTTAGTCGCTTTTTCATTGTTTATGGAGCCATCTGTTATTGGTAATTTTAAGCAAATAATGTAACTAAACTTTGTGTTGTGTAGTTGAAATCCAGGTGGGAAGAGCAATGATGATCATCAGCGTCGTGCTTTCCGGTGTTGGTGTGTTGATTGCTGTCGCTGGTCTCAGGTGCACAAGATGTCTGGATGGAGAAGAACGGTTGAAGGATAAAGTTGCAATCATAGGAGGAAGCCTTTTCATCCTGAGTGGTGAGTTCTATCAATTGAGAATGTCAACACACATCACTGTGTGTTTATATGGTGTAACAAATGGAGGTTAGGTTTAGTTTAGGAAGTTTAGGTAGTTTAGGCTGATTTCTGTTTTGCAAGCAATATAGCTACTTGCCTCATCGCACTGAATTATTCAATTGAATATTTTTCTTTTTTGCACGAATTTTAATTTATTGCTTTTAACACATGTAGATACATTCTTCTCATTTCAATGTAAATAGTAGAAATATTTGTAGTAATCAGTGATTTAGAAAGAAAATATATAATAAAACCTTACAACTGCTACAGTAAAATTTCTACTAAGAAATAATATTTTTCCTTCTAGGCCTGTTTGCTTTGGCAATAACCTGCTGGTTTATGTATGAAATTGTTGCAGAGTTCTATCAAAAGGAACCACATGAGAATAGGTATGACACATTTTGATTAACAATGTTTCAGTGTTTAACAGTTGTGAGTCAAAATTCTGAACAGTTTTTTTTACTCTCTGTATTGGGTCTTCATAGGCATGTTCTTGGCAGATCTTTGATTACTGGATTTGTTGCAGCTTTGCTTTCTTTATTTGGAGGTGTGTTCTTATGCATCTGTAGCGTGAAAACCAAGAGTCCTGGAAAAGACTATGTTTAAAGACCTAAGACCAGCAGAAGAAAATTAAGTTGCAAATGTCATTTTCTCTTGTTGACTTTCAGTTGGAGCAAATTAAAGCAAATACCACACATATGAGTTTTGTTGCTAGAAAAGTAGAACAACACTAAAAAGTTTGTCAGTTTGTGTCATGCTTGGGTTAAAAGCACCCAAAATGGTCCTGAACCATTTAAAGCAAATTAAGAAATATATATTCGAATTTTTTAAATTGTAATCATATTATGACTAACAACTAGCTTACTGATGCTATAATCTAATAGCTTCTTATGTAGTCTTATTAGCTATTTGGTATGGATAACCTTTGCCCACTGAGTCAAATACTTACTAGAAGAGAATTGATTCACTAACATTTAAAAATAGCCCATTGTGGCAGATGATTTCATATCCTGGTAATTATGCAATAATTGCAGAGAAATTCTGACTTTATTTCAAGTAACTGTACATAGAAGATAATACACTTTTCTTAAAAGAAAGTCATTAAAAGTTTGTAAAACATTCATTTCCAGATAACCATCTTTATTTTTGTGTATTTTTGCATTGATGTAAACTCTTTATTATTGCAAAATGATCTATTATTTTCTGTAGTATTTGTATACATTGTTAACAATTAAAGAATGTACATTTTATAATGTTTAAAGAGACAAAGCCTTTGCTTGAAATACAAAATAAAGGCTGAACAATCTGCTGAACGATATTTTTATTGAACATGCAACAATTATTAATTTTATTTCTGAAGCAGTTTTGCATTCTGATTGTGAGAGAATGCAAAACTATTTTGAAAAAATAAAAACATGCGGCGTTGCGCAAATTGAAGGGCGTGTGACGTCAAAGTACAGCAAGAGCTCTCGCGATATTTGATGTCATGTTTTTACATATACTGTTTCAAATCACTAGAGGGAGACATTTAATCAGCAACAACATGTGTCGTCCCTGCCAGAATCGGAATCTAGCAGACAGGCAGGCATGTACGGCGCAAGTACCTTAATACTTTGCAATTTGCCTTTGATTATGTATTTATTTGTGTATTGGCCTTTACTTGTGTATTGGTCCTTAATAAACAACGGTTTATTATCCCCTACACCTAAATCTGAACATCAACTTTAAGGGATATATTTCATGCCCTCCCAAATCTATATGCCTGCCTGTTTTCACAACCCGCGACGTCATGCGCGTGCACGCGAGGGGAGTCAGATTCTGGCAGGAATCCGGCACAACCGTCCCGAGCATCTCAAGTTGTGTCTGCGTTGATACGTAAATAGTGCGTAGTAGAGATGTGTCTGAAGTTTTGTGTCTTAGACATTATTAAAAGTAACGACATTGCAGAACATGTAAAATATGTTTTTCTCTTTAAAGTCAGAAACCTGCAGTTCTTTTTCAGCAATTGTCATTTCCCTCCCGTGTGGGCTGCAGGGGAGGAGTCAGCGCAAACCGGAGGGGAGGAGACGGGGGGTCATTACAGAAACGTCCCCGGTAATCGGTCATTCATAATGAGTGACGACAAAACCGCCTGGAAACTGTGTTAAAGTTTTTTCCTTTCATAGCATACCACAGCGCCGGACACTATCTGTTACTTACTAAAGCGCGTTACTGTGCGCACCGCCGCGCCATAAGATGGATGTGAGCACGAAACTTCGCGGCGTTTTGACTTGCATCTTTCAGGCTCTTTTGCTGTCATCGGCCACCCTCCAACCCTTCGACCTGCTGTATGATAACGCAGTGGAGAGTTTCTACAAAGGGGACTATGACAGTGCAGTGCGGTACATGGAGAGCGCGCTGAGCAGTTTCTCTGAAGTGCGCCAGACCAGAATCAGATGCAGGCTGAGATGCAGAGATCAGCATCGCTTTGGTGACTTAAAGATCGAGGAAACTTTCTTTGACGTGATTCTTCACAGGGCGCATTGCATGAATGAATGCATTGAGGAGAAGCTCGGGGCTCAGTCCATGCATAAAGTTAGTGATGATGTCATTCAAGATTTCATTAGAAGAATTCCCTACAACTACCTGCAGCTCGCCTACAGAAAGGTCGGTACAAGTCGTATACAGTAAATGCACGTTTGTACTGTTGTAAAGGAGGGTTTTCATCATACTGATAGCTCAGATGTCAATATTTGGTGGTTTAAATACCCATGTGGGGTCTCTCTCACAGTTTTTAAAGCATTTTGTTTTATGGTAAAGCCTTTAAAGTGCTGGTTTCAGAATTGTCACGTCCAATTTGCTTTCTGTTAGAGAGCTGTAATGTGCTGCAAATTGGATATAAATGGGAGTTGAAATTTAATTTAGTTCATGGGGAAGACTCGAGAAGACTCGAGAAAGTTTGTCTGCAAGTGTCCTAAACACAAAGTTATTACAATTGTGCGGGACAAAAGTACCCAATGGTTCAATTGAGAGCTATTAAAGCCTCACAAAGTTACCATAGCAACCCCAGAGATACCAGCAACTTTCTAACTAGAGAAAAAGTTGAATCCCTTAGGAAAAGTAACCACTTTATTATAGTATAAACGTAGTAACCATGTTTTTGGTGGGTTGGTTACCATGGTTAACAATGGTTACTGTAATGAGACTGTGGTTACTATGGTTTTACGACACGCAATACTCAAAGACTGTTGATTGAATGTTGAATCAATGTTAAAACAACCAACTTAACATTTGTTCAAAATTAAATCAATCATATTTGCTATTTGGGTGGGTTCATTATAATGAACAAATGTGCAAAACAAAATGTAAAAAAAAAAACATTGTAAAAACATTTATAATTTTCTTAAAGAATTTTGACAGGTTTAATTAAACCTATCGCTGAAAAATAAAACTGAATATTACCAGAAAATATGTTCACAATCATCATGGCTCTACGTCACCTATCTTAATTTTTTGTATCGTGATATGCAATGCATCAATATATCTTTACACCCCTGACAAGTACCGTAGTTAAACTATGGTTGGTTTAGTGAAACAATTGTTAAGGCATTGCTCAAAATAAGTAAATAAACCGACTAATAAGAGTTTCACAGAAAATGATGGGTGATGGATAAGCTTTAAGATCATATATAGCCCACTTAAAGGCATTTATATGTTGTAATAGTTTTCACCTTAAGTTCCTAGAGTGTCTGAGATATTCAGGATTATTTTTGCTAAAATTCTTTGGCAAGTGAACTATGAATAGAACAGACTTTATATATAAGTCAAACAACCATGACATTTTCATGTAAGTCAAGTCAGTACTGTTACTGTAAACCCTTTCAAAGAGGGAGAGATCAGACGTGTTCCTGTCAGAGCTCCTGATTGGTGGATGCAGTGGAGACATCTATGTGTGTATTTATGGGGTGATGTTTGTGAACATAAATAACACTCTTTAACCACACACACCACTTTCTCCCAGTATGCCCCTGGCATAATGAGGCTTTTCGGCCTGGACGAAAGAGCCACAGGCGCCGACTGTTTCTCCATTAACAAGCTTGTATGTTTGTGTTCTTAGTTTAATCAGCATTTATCTAAGCAAATATTTTGTGTTCCCCTTGATGTATGTTTGCTTCTCTGAAAGGAAAGGCACCAGCTTGGTAAGGCTTATGAATGGATGATTTTTATGTCAACACTAGTGTCCCCTGCCGCTTCATCATTGGTTAGTTCCTCCCAGCTTTAAAGAGCCAATCAGAGAGGGATCAAAGCTCAGCAAGACCGCCTGTACTCATTCATTCTGTGGTCAGATTGACGTCACATGTGATAAAACAGGTCGCCTTTAAATGTAAACTGGCATTAACTAAAGAGTAAATCAGTGGTGGGATATATGAAGGGAGTGATATTAAAAGAAGTTTAATGTCACTTTTGAACTCTTTATTATCAGATATTTTATTCATTAAAGACATAGGGGTTGTTTTTATCACAGGGTCATGTAAATTTGGTCTCATGAGGTGCTTGCAGTAGCACAAGTGGTGTTTTTAGCGGAGATTTTGCTTAAGTTACAGCACAGTTAATGTCAGATATAATAGTTGGTTGGAAATATGTTATTTAATTATGATTTTAGCCAGCGATTTTACATATATCAGTCTTCCCCTATTTAAATAGATAGGACTGTGGCCTTGCTTTGAGTTTTCAATTGTACTGTAACAGTATTGTAGCACGTTTTCAACCATGCCAAGCTACAAATTGTCCGTTTTATGTTGTTGAAAGCTCAACCCCTCATAATTCACAAGTCTGGTTCTGCTTCATAGCCCCTCACTTCAATGAATATGCACAGTGAGATTTTAAAAGAGTTTAAGAAAAGCAATAAATTTTCCTCTTGGTGGTCTCAACCATCTTTTAACAGATAGTGGAATTTATATGGCTTGTGCAACTTTTTATTTAGAGCGTAGAGAACAGATGGGGGATGAGATATGACACAATTCAGATTTAAACTTGCGTCATCCGTGAGCACCCCAGCTCAATTTGTCAGTGTATGTGCGTTAACCGCTAAGCCACGTCTCTGACACAAGTTGGCTGGTTAGTAATGTGAGTTAAAGCGTGTTTTGCGTTGCCAGATTCCTTGGTTTTGGTCTTATGAGTTTTATCATAGCGTTATTTTGAGTTCATCCACATAAGGCATTGTTTACCCGAAAATTATTGACCCACTGCTGCATCTCATTAGTTAATATGAATCCCATAATATGATCCCATTTGTACATTGTAGTACGATCTGTAGTGCACCTGTATCTGCATATGTGTGTCGGGTTTCCCCGGTCATTTGGTTCATGCCCATGAATGCTCTCAGCCAGCTAGTGTGGTGCTACCTCTGCCAAGCATCTTCTGGATGGATGATTGTGAGCGGATAACAGCACAGCAGGAATGTATGGGCAAGTTGCCTTACTCCTTTGCACAAAAACTGACCCTCTCTGTGGATTTAGTTCAAATAAACACTACCACTGAATCGAGTGTGCTTCCAAGAGACTGACGATTCTGCAGGGAAGAGCAACTTTGTCAAGCAGATTTATATCTCTAGGGATCTTAGGAGTGAAGATACAGCACTTTATATATCAACTTGAGATGAAAACATCTTAGACTTAGACTGAAACCTGGAGAATAGGTTTGCTTTGATTTTAGTCTCTTAAACTCTGTTTGATATGCCATGACTCTATAAAGAGATTGTGTACTGTAGTAAAGCCAGTGTTGGTCTGGGGTCAAAGGAAAAACCCAGAGCTGGCAAAGCTCTTGAAGGGAAGGACTCTTGGGGGATTTTTGGCAATGCCTGGGAAAGATCCTGTTTGAGTGGAAAAAGGGATGCAGGAGCCAGGCAAACATCTGTTTGCTCTGACGAATGGCTGTCTGGAGTCTGGAACAGTTTTCCATCAGTCTTGGTAGCTTATTTTCAATGAAAGTATGACTTCCCCTCATATTTACTCAATGAAAATCTGGGTTCTAATATTACGAAGATGTGTGTTAAGTGCATGTGTGACATTTTAACATAGACGACAAACAGGTTTTTAGGCTTTTGCTTATGACCAAATGACCAAATCTTCATCATAGTCACTATAGCAAGTCGCTTGGCTGAGAGCCAAGTGGATATCTTGTGTACAGATTTCTTATCAAGAAAAACGTAAAGGTGAAAGGTCCTTCAACATCTTTCAGCATCTCAGCAGGATTTATTCTTTATTTAGTGCACACTAAATGTTTGTAGCCTTTGCCCTAAACATGATCATGTGCTGTAGTCCTCCTCCTGTAGCGCAAAGTGACAGGAAATACATCAAAACAGTGGGTGTGCATATGGGGTGGGTGTGTGTCGTGTGTTTCTGTTAAAGAGCAAATACAGGAAAGAGTTTCTATTCTGAGCACTTGGAGGTTTTGGATGGAGTTTGTGTTTTGTTTTCTATTATTCCTCTATTGCTCATGAGTGTAACCACTGTTAACCTTTTGAAATATGTAGTGTGAGCCAGTTAAAGAGAAAGTCACCTTCTTGTCTTTCCAAACCTGTATTTCATTTTGTGCTCCTTTGGAACAAATATACAGGTTGGGAACATTTTGTTTTTGTACATTTTATACCGAGGACATTCTGTCTTTTTCATCTCATCCTTGTGGGCTTTAAACACTTTTTTACTTGTCACTGCTGTATGTTGGTCATTTTGGATTGGTGCAGGTTGGATTTAATTTATACAATCTTATCTGACCCGAAGCAGCGGCACTCCATGTGTTTCGAATATTAACTTAGCTGTATTTTTCTATTACTGCTCACATTGGCATCAGGAAGTTCCTAAGTGGCTTTTATGCTTTACCAGGGATTTAAAGGTGTGTTGAATGAACATGCAAATCTACTCTCTTAAAGGTTAGTTGTATGTCTTAGGGGGAGGGTTAAGTACCTGTTTCTTTGTTGGTCTATGGTTAATGGTTCCAGTGGAAAGTTTTCTGCACTCTCAAACTTTCATGTATTTAATCTCGGGGGATTTAACTAAAAGCTGAGATCTCATGTTCACTAGACGGCTGTAAATCTAAACCTCACAAGTCTTTCCTGTGGGATGTATCGGGAGTATGATGTTTCAGTGCTATGACATTCATTTATTGTTGCAGTTCAATTCAGTTTTATTTCTTTATTGCGCTTTGCGCAACAGTTTGCATTGTTGAAAAGCAGCTTTACAGAAAATTCATTTTAGTGCAAAAACAGTATAAATAAAAAGAAAAATAATATATAAAAATATACATAGAAACTGATAAATGATTTAAAAATAAAAATGATTGTGGAAAATGAAGTAAATATCATAGGAAGTGCAAATTATTACAAATTATTATCATTTGACTCAAAAATGAAAATTGTTTTGACTTCCATTGTATGGACACAAAACATTATTTCTCAAAATATGTGTTTCATAGATGAAAGAGTCATATAAAGATACAGGTTTTGAATTGAATTTTGAACAAGGATATTGTTTATATGAATTAACCCTTTACGACTGTAGTCAAATTGTGTATTCATAGCAATGTCCAAAGAAAAACGTGAGATGGCTTAAATTTTCTCCACCTAGATAATACAAGATTTATGTATTTTATGTATTTTTACCAGTGCAAAACTCACCACCAGATGCTCGGGAGTTCTGGGTGGTTGCTAGGGTATTGTGAAATGGTTGCTAGGGTGTTGCCAAGTGGTTACTGGCACATGTCAAAAAGCCCACCACTAAACCTCTATCATATTCTGGTACCTAGATATGTCTGTGGATTTTTTTGTCTATTTTATTATCCGTCATTGTTTGTGTAAGCACATGTGAAAATAATCAGGGGGTTCAGTATCATTTCATGAATAAAGTTATACAGTCCTAAACGTGTGGTAGACCGACTTTAAACACAGACAGAGTAGTCTCAGCATGTCTGCTGAGATGATGATGTGAGCTCATAGCTGAGATGATGTGAGAATCCTGCAGGACGTGACTCATGTGCTAAATCGCTGGAAGCCACATTCTGCTGTGCTGATTCAGTAGCGGGAGGAACACGAGTCTCATTCATTAACATCACAGATCAGTGGAAACTGAAGTCAATTTGCTGCTTGAACTGTGAATGTAGATTGTGTCTGGTTAGGTCAAGTTTCATATGGCCATTACCACCCCAGACTGTCAGTTTTTCTCATACGGTTTGACACATATATATATGTATTTGTAATCATTTAGGCAAAGTAATAAACCAAGAAACGATAAATTGGTAATGTAAAACGCTCTTAGCTACCCTTATGCAGTCTTCTATTTTCAAGTTTGAGACAGAGAAACTTCATGGCATATGAATTTAGTTTTTCTGATAAGAGGCTTTTTGGCAATGACAAGGTTTTAAGATGCAGGTTAAATCATGTAGCTTTTGTTTCATTCGAGAATGTTTCATCTTATCAGATTTCACAGAAATCCAGAGGCAATTCTTCAAAACATCAACTGGAGAAATAGTGCTGTTGGCCTCGGGTCATTTGTCGTAGGGCATTACTTTGAGGGATGACTTTCCTAACTTTGCATTTGTTTGGAATTAAAAGAAAAATCATGTTTTTATTTAATTTGAAAAGTATTAAAGATACCCACATTGATATTTTGAATGCCATTTGTAATCGAAAAACCCTCTTAATCTTTTAGAGTTGTCATTTTATAATAATACAAACCCAAGATGTGCACCAGCCAATTCGTGTTAAAGCCGGTCATCCAGCATAGGTTTTTTTTTTTAGTCGGATGACCCTGTTGGTCAAGCTGGTCAAGTTGTTTGGTTTGAGACACTACAAAGAGCTTTTTGTGATTTACTGTTTTCTATATAAAATCATTCTACATCATGTAAAGAACATTTTGTGGAATTATAAGCTTGATATTTTTAATATTGATTGAGTAAGGCCATGTCAAAATCAGTGTTTATAAAGCCAACTTTTAGTATTTTGTTCAAAATAATAAAATCTAGTGAAACAAAATTATTAAATTCAGTATTATAAGTAAACATTTAGAGTTCTGTATCAAATAATCCTGCAATAAACACACATTACCTACTTTCTTCATTTTTATGGCTATGACTTAATTTATGCTCCTAATCCCATAATTACATTTTAAGACCTCCGCCTGGATTTCACAGACAGAGTCACATACGCACGTGACCATGTTTCCATAGGTAACCCTAGAAACAAGCCAATTCCAAATGAAACGTTTAATGACTGGTTGGGAACTCTGTGTGGTCTGTCAGGGCATCTCTTCATAAGGAAGGAATTTTTACGAGTGGCATTGATGATATTTATTCTGTTCTGCAGGCATTGTGAGATGTCAGATAAAGGTACATATGTAGCAACTGTGCCTGCTTGGATTATTTGCCATTTGGTATCAATTAGAGACCTGAAGTATATTTGTAATACTACTACTGCAGACTTTAAGACTGGTTTTGGAGATCAGATAGTTGTCAAACGATATTAAGAGTTTCTTGTTTGAGTTAAAGCATATATTGTGTTTTGGATACTGGTCTCCGGTTGGGATGCTAGTATGCTGGTGTTTTGGGTAGCTATGCTGGTTTACAGATGTTATGTCTAAGATGTCTCAGGGTTCGCGCTATAGTGCTATAGTTATTCTATAGCAAACCGTTATAGGAGATTTATTTACATTTACCTCCAAAATTCCCAATCTGTAGGTTCATACAATCTGACATTGAGTTTGTACAGTCTTTCAGTTTGTTTTAAAGAAAGTGATGTGTTTTACGTTTAAGATTTATATGTTCGACCTGCCAGCAGTGGTGTGGTTAGCTCAAATATGAAAGGGCATGAGGTCAGAGGTTAAGGTCAGTTATAGTAGTGAATATACCAGACATAAATATATTATATCAACTATTTTTTTTAGATGTTGAACCTTTTATTTCAAAGACCTTTTCTAAGTATTTCCATAATTCATAACAGCTCCACAGAACATTATACATAAAGTTATGAGGTTGTTCTTACACAATTTATGAATGATGGACGTGCAACATCTGCATCATTTTGCGGCCTGAATGTGTTTTCAATCATTTTACTGTCTGTTGGAAACACACACCAGGATCCAGACTGCCTTTACCTTCACTTCACCCAGAAGGGCTGAAGGTTTCTTGAATCTCAATGAGATTTGACATGTTTAAGGAACGCATAGTTTTCTCCTGTGAAGCCTTCAAAGAAAATATGACACTTCTGTCATCAGGTGGATGGTATAGATGTTTTTAAACTATTCATACAGTGAATAGTGATGCTGTCAAGTCCCGACAGAAAAGCCATAAATGTAGTCCATATGACTCTCGGCTATATTTCAAGTCATTTTGATAGATTTGTTTGAGGAATAAGCCGAATTCTAGCTGTACACAGAAAAATATCCCTTCTGGTAGATCTTTGATCTCATTCTCATGCAATGCACTCTGGAAAGTTTGACATCAGCGATATAAACATCATTGGCTTTGTTTGATGATTGTCACTGACTTTGATTTTCATATTTGAAGGTATATGAATGAGATTTGAGAGCTAGAGTTTAAGGAATTTCCCCTCAAAAGTTTACTCTCATGTCATTCAAAACCTGTATATGACTCTTATGCAAAACACAAAAGAAGATATTTTGAGAAATTTTCTTAGTGGTCTTGTGTTCAATAAAAGTCAATGGGGGGTAGTCATGTTTTTGGTTATTAGCATTCTTCAGACTATCTTCTTTTGTGTTCAGCAGATGAAAGACAGTCATACAGGTTTTTTGAAATGAGGGTGAGTAAATGATGAAAGAATTAGATTTTTGGATTAACTATCTCTTTACAAGTATGATTTTGCGTGAAAAGTCAGGGAAGTCTCACCAGATCACTTTTAGGGCAGGACTTGGAATTTGCTTTCAGAACAATCACTGATGCCGCTGGGTTTTCCACAGTTGACGGGTATTGTTTTCCATAAACTATAGCTTACTTAGACGTGACTTTTTGAACTTCCAGCGAAAGTCAAGCATGTACAATAAAGCAGTCAACTGTCAACTGCTTTCTAATTCAGTACAACATGCTGTAATTACCCCAGTGGAAAAACGTACAAAAGATCTTCCTGCATGTTTCTAAAGCATTTACAATGCGTCGTGTTCAATCCAAAACCGCAGGTCAATTATTTCATTCCTGATGCTACACGACACCCAGTCCCTTGTGTTCATCGTTCCCTGTTCAGCTACTTTGATGATAGTTGGTTTTGATCTTTTGTCAAAATAAAACACAATGTCTGGATGAAATCTTTCAATCTTTATTACAGATCATTTATCCTTTCTAATTAAACAACCCGCCAAATCAAACCATGCCATGTTTGACTCATCTTCAGTTTTAATGAATTTCGTAAATGGGATTTAGGGGTGTCTCTGTCTCTTGTAAAACGTTTTGTGTGTCATCTCAGCAGAGAGGGAAACCCAATACTCCCATCTGTGCTTATCTTCCCACGTGTTGGCAGCCTTGCTCTCTAAAACCCCCTACATAGCTGTCTCGATGGCCTCCCAGGAGAAGATTCAAGGAGAAAACGCTTTACCAGTTGCGATAGTGTAAACTATATGCTAAGACCTGATTTTAAGAACTGTGTGAATGTTAAAAAAAAGCATTTTTCCTGGACAGCAGGTTGTGAAACAGGAATTTATGTGATCTTTATTTCAAGGACACAACCAAGGCCAGTTTTGCTCTCGGAACTTAAGCGCACTTCATAATAATCGGATGACACGGATATTTTACGCATTACCTGACAAGACCAACTGTTAAGTTTTGAAGGCAGGATTTATGAGGATGACCTCACCATCCAGAAGTATCTGTAATGTTCTTTTAATGTTGTTTGCATGTCGCCAGTTTTACCGTATATTTACAGCAGTGGTTTTAAGGGATAATTCACCTAAATAATATAATTTCTATCTTCATTTTATTCATCTTCATGTTGTTGAAAACCTGTGTATGACACTTTCTTCTGTGGAACACAATAGGAGATACTTCAGAAATGTTTCAGTGGTTTTGTGTCAATGCAATGGAAGTCAATGGGAGCTGTGTTGTTTGGTTACCAACATTCTTTAAAATATCTTCTGTTGTGTTCTGCAAAAGAAAGAAAGTCTTACAGGCTTGGACATGAGAATAAGTAAATAATGAAAGAATTTTCAGTTTTGGGTGACTTATTCCTTTAATACTGTATATATATATGTATATACTGTAAGGCTACAGTAATGATGGGGTCATTAATATCATCACACTAATTATACCGGTGATGACATCTGGTTTTTCATCACTTGACTTCACCTAAAAAGTTAAATTAACCACGTACCTGAATAAATTACACGTTGCGGTATACAGTACTTCCATTTATTTGTAAACCACAGCTGCTATTTTCTCTTTTTTTTGAGGAACACAAAGGTTCTGTGTTTTCTTTTTCCATACCTACTAACACATCCCACATTTAAAGATGGTTTTCATCATAAAAAAAAATAACTCATTCATCCAATACGTCATTGTGCCTTCGGCTACGTTTAAAGACGATCCTAGGGAGGCCGCTGATGGAGCAATATAATAAGTCTTGGAATCTGTAGGACAGACAAATGGTACATTATTACAGTCTGAAACATCTATATTAAATCACGATGTTATGTCGAAATCACTCTCAGGTTTTTCCTGCTGTTATGTTGCGTTCTGCTATTACCTACAGAACCAGCTGGGGTTGATTTTACAGCCCATAAAGGCAACCTCCTAGCAGTATCGAATAAGGCCAATGGGTTGTTTGACTTTATTACAGTTAAGAACGGAACATGGTCAAAGCCGCACCTGTGGAAAACCTCAGTCTATCCGCTATACCCGAGCAGAAAGGAAATAGCACACAGCCGTCAGTTTTCTGTCTGGCTCGTACCTTGTTGTCAGACATATGTGATGAATGATGTGAACGCATGCTAGTCTGTTTCTCCAACCACAACATGTGCTTTCTCCGTTGTGCACTTGTCTGGCGACGGAATTGATCGATGTTTGATCGTGAGCAGTTTAGAAATTGCTGAGGGCATGAGTTGTGTGTCAGTTTCCAATATTTGTCTCGTCTTGTTTGTTTAGACTAAAGTCTGGTGACAGACTTGCTGGTTTGGTTGTTGGCACAATATTGTAGAAGCACAAAAGAAAGATACAGTATCAGTCCTAGAGTATTTTTAGCACATGCCTGTGTTAACAGGTGGCACATTCAGGGCATCTGTGTAAAATGATGATCTAGAGCTTGCCAAAACCTCTTAAGTGAATGATTTTGAGGTTTATGTTTACATGCTAGTAAACGAATGACATAATATTTTTTATATTTATTATTTTTGAATATTTTTTAACTTACATACGCAACATGCACAAATATTTAATGTAAGATATAGTAGTTAATTTTTATTTTATTTTATTTTAGATTTAATATTTGATACATTTTTTTAATTTGCTTAATTTACTTCATTTAGATGAAAACTTTATATTAAATTAAATTAAAGCTTTTTTCTATTTACATACTATTTGTTAAATAATTTAATATAAACTTTAATAATAAAGTTTGACTTATTCCACTTTACATTTGTTACGGTGCTGGGTAGAAGATAACAGGACAACCAGGAGTAACGGTATCAAATGCCTTTACTGATTTTTCACTCAGAGAAATTCCAGATATAACAAACATACCAGGATCTCAGAACACAGAATATATTAACCCACGCACCCACAAAGACTGACGGGAAACAACACCACATACAACAACAACGACCGACAGGGGCTGAACGAAAAGGCAGACAATATATACTACAAACAATATCCAGATAATACATAAAACCAGGTGCGGGTGATAACCAAATGATAGTGCTAACAAGATGACAAAATGGTGAACAGGTGATGAGGTGCAATGCATTATGGGAACTGAAGTTCAAATGAAAAGTACAAAATGCCAAAACAAAGTTGTGATAGTACCCCCCTCCCCGACAGTGGCGTCCTCGCAGGAAGATCCACAGAAGAGGGAGAGGGAGGCGGGGAGGGTGCTCGGGGTCAGGAGGCTCAGGATCAGGAGGCTCGGGGTCAGGGTCAGGAGGTTCGGGGTCAGGGTCAGGAGGCTCGGGGTCAGGATCAGGAGGCTCGGGGTCAGGATCAGGAGGCTTGGGGTCAGGATCAGGAGGCTTGGGGTCAGGGTCTGGAGGCTCGAGGGATCAGGGTCTGAGGCTCGGGTCAGACTGTGCTGGGCGGCAGTGAGCTCTGGCGAAGACTGTGGCGGCGGCCGCTCTGGCGAAGACTGGAACTCAGAAGCGCCGGGGACAGGGGACTCAGAAGCGCCGGAAACAGGGGACCCTAGAGGAGACAGGAACTGGGGACTTAGGGGAGACAGGTACTGGGGACCTAGAGGAGACAGGTACTGGGGACCTAGAGGAGACAGGTACTGGGGACCTAGAGGAGACAGGTACTGGGGACCTAGAGGAGACAGGTACTGGGGACCTAGAGGAGACAGGTACTGGGGACCTAGAGGAGACAGGGACTGGGGACCTAGAGGAGACAGGGACTGGGGACCTAGAGGAGACAGGGACTGGGGACCTAGAGGAGACAGGGACTGGGGACCTAGAGGAGACAGGGACTGGGGACCTAGGAGGAGACAGGGACTGGGGACCTAGAGGAGACAGGGACTGGGGACCTAGAGGAGACAGGGACTGGGGACCCTAGAGGAGACAGGGACTGGGGACCGAGAGGAGACAGGGACTGGGGACCTAGAGGAGACAGGGACTCATCACTAAAAGATCTACCACCTCCCTGTGTGGAAACCAATCGACATGAATCTCCTGTCACTGGAGGCCCAGAACTGCCCACAGTTGCTGCATGCTGGCCCTGGATCGCTAGATCATTGATAAACCCTCTGGCTGGCGAAGTTTACCACCCAAGGCAAAAGCTCTGCATGTCCACGGGACTGGCTGGCAGGCTGACTGGAAACTAGGGTGTGGAACTAAGCTTGGGATAAATGAGGAGAACCAAAAGCTAGCTGCCTAAATGTTCCCTGAGATTGGAGGGAGTCACCGAAACCGCCACTCGTGACCTGAGAGGAACTGCGACTAGAGCCTGCTAAAGTAGTGCCAGAACTGCCCTGAGAGCTTGCAACACTAGTCTGCTGAGACTGCGGAAGATAACCACTGCCTGCATTACTATCTCCCCGAGAAGACACAAACTGAGCAGATGTGCCCGTTTGAGGCCCAAGCAGTGAAGTTGGCGAGTACTGGCTATAAAAACCTGGATCACTTGTGGACTGACTGGAACCTAGCTGTGAGGAACTAAACTTGGAAGGAGATCCAAAAGCAAACTGGCTAAAGGTACCTCGAGACGGAACAGGGCCACTGAAACTACTAGAGCCTTCTACAGTAGTGCTAGAAACACCCTGAGGACTAGCAACATTGATGGCTCTCGACTGGAAGTTTGAAATGTGATGGATTTAGAGTCTCCAAAAGAGCTAACCGAGAATTGGGCAAGGGTACCAGTATAAGCACCACTTCCTCCTGGGGAGATACAAACTGACTGGAAAGTCCCGTTTGGGGTGAAGTAATAACTTGTGCAACTGGTCTACATAAACCCTGATTGCTCCCAGATTGGGTAGAAACATCTTGGGGTGAAGTTGCTGCAATATTTACATACTTCGTAGCAGGAGCAAACTGAGCAAAGGCACCCTGAGGCTTGGGAAAAGAGAGATCCCCATAGTTACTGCCGGTCTGCACTGGGCCATAACTAGAAGTTGCAAACATTGTACTTGACTGACTTGGAGCACTGGACAAATACCCACTTGTGTCACTTGTGGGCTGGCTAGAAACCCCACAGATAATGAACTAAGCTTGCTAGTAGTCAAGGTACTTGGGGAATACCGAGTAGGGATATCTTGAGATGAACCACTGTAACTACCACTCACTTCCTGCTCAGATACGGGTTGCCCAGAGCTTACTGGCTGTTCTGGTGTAAGGCTGCCCTGAGATAAAACAAAACCTTGAGCCTGGATGGGAGGACTGAAAGACAAGCTCTCCGCAGAGGGTATGGGTAACACAGCTTCTGTTGAATGAGGGAAAGAACCTAAAGAGTATAGGCTGGAAAAGCCCTTGTCCCTAGCAGGTTGGCTAGAAACCTCATATGTTGAAGACACGAGCTGTGTAGCAACTTCTGGAGCAAACTGACTGGAAGGTCTTAGACCAACATTACTGCCTACACCCAGGAGAGGAAAGTTTTGGCTGGAACTATCTGCAAATTGTTGCACAGGGCTGGTTTGAGAGGAGGCAGCAGAATACTGGCTTGGGAAACTCTGTCCACTGCTTAATTGGTTTGCAATACCTGGAACAGAAGAACTGGTGTCCCTTGAGGGCTGGCCAAACCCTTCTACAGGTGAAGCTTTTAAAGCATTACTAAGGGTCACTGAACTACATGAATGCAGGGTAGGGATTGCTTGAGAGGACAGAGGGAAGCAACTGGAGGGGACGACCATATGAGCCGGAGTTTGGGTAATCTGAGACAGAGTCTGGGAATCTGGGAATCTATGACAGGTTCTGGGAATTCTGAGGAGTCTAAGAAACAGTCTGGGAACTTTGGGACTCCTAAAACAGAAACTGGGAACTCGGGAAACTCTAGGGTGGAGTCTGGGAACTCGAGAAACTCTAGGGCGGAGCCCGGGAACTCGGGAAACTCTAGGGTGGAGTCTGGGAACTCGGGAAACTCTAGGGCGGAGCCCGGGAACTCGGGAAACTCTAGGGCGGAGTCTGGGAACTTCAGGGAACATAGGACTCTGGATCGCCATCTTGGCCGTGGGCCAAAACACTCAGCGGCATGGCCATCTTGGCGGAACAGGACTCTTGAAACGGCCCTCTTGGCCGGGACAGGACTTCGAAGCAGCCCTCTTGGCGGAACATGACTTCGAAACGCCCTCATGGCGGGACAGGATTCTCAAAACGGCCCTCTTGGCCGGACAGGACTCTCGAAACGGGCCCTCTTGGCGGGACAGGACTCTCGAAACGGCCCTCTTTGGCGGGACAGGACTCGAAACAGCCCTCTTGGCGGGACAGGACTCGAAACGCCCTCTTGGCGGGACAGGACTCTCGGAAACGGCCCTCTTGGCCGGACAGGACTTCGAACGGCCCTCTTGGCGGGACAGGACTCTCGAAACGGCCCTCTTGACCGGGACAGGACTCTCGAAAGCAGCCCTCTTGGCGGGACAGGACTTCGAAACGGCCCTCTTGGCCGGGACAGGACTTCGAACGGCCCTCTTGGCCGGGACAGGACTCGAAACGGCCCTCTTGGCGGGACAGGACACGGGGAGCGACCATCTTAGCAGCGCCAGAACCCTGGGAGCGCCATCGCCATTGGCTACCGCCAGAACCCTGGGGAGCGGCCATCTTGGCGTGACAGAACACGGGGGAGCGCCATCTTGGCAGCGTCAGAACCCTGAGGAGCGCCATCGCGGGCTACCGTCGGGACCCTGGGGAGCTGCCATCTTGGCCGGTGACAGAACACTTCCGGCGGCGGCCATCTTAGCCGCTGCAGAACTCTCGGCGGGCGGCCATCTTAGCCGCTGCAGAACTCGGGCGGGCGGCCATCTTAGCCGCGGCAGAACTCTCGGCGGCGGCCATCTTAGCAGCGGCAGAACTCTCGGGCGGCGCCATCTTGACCGCGCAGAACTTTCGGGCGGCGACCATCTTGACTGGCGGCAGAACTCTCGGGCGGCGGCCATCTTTGCAGCACTCTCGGCGGCAGCCATCTTAGCCGCTGCAGAACTCTCGGCGCGGCCATCTTAGCCGCAGGCAGAACTCTCGGCGGCGCCATCTTAGCCGCTTGGCAGAACTCGGGCGGCGGCCATCTTAGCCGCTGCAGAACTCGGCGGCGGCCATCTTTGCAGAACTCGGCGGGCGGCCATCTTAGCCGCTGCAGAACTCTCGGCGGCAGCCATCTTGACCGCTGGCAGAACTCGGCGGCAGCCATCTTGATGGCAGAACTCTCGGCGGCTGATCATCTGGCTGCGGCAGCACTCGGGCGCGCCATCTTAGCCGCTGCAGAACTCTCGGCGGCAGCCATCTTGATCAGCGGGCAGAACTCTCGGCGGCGACCATCTTGGCTGCGGCAGAGCTCTCGGCGGCGGCCATCTTGATCAGACGACGGAGAGGCTGACACCCACAACTGGCCAACACCCAATCCATGCAAGCCTCCAAGCCTCCAGATGGTCCCCATCCGGACAACTTGGCCCATGACGCGTCGTTCAGACCCCACAGGAACAGACTCCTCTGGTGGTCTTCGGGGAGCCCCGAGGCCATCCCGCAAACGGCGAAGCAGAGGGTGTATGCCTCGACTGACTCCTCCTCCTGACCCCGATACATGTAGGCTTTGGCGTGATTGGCCTCCATACCTGGTGAGAGTGAGAGTGAGAGAGAGAGAGAGAGTGGGGAAACAAAAACAGAAACACAAAAAGACAAAAAGACAAAACACAGACGATACTTCACCCTGTGTATTTTTAGGTCGGTCGTACTGTTACGGTGCTGGGTAGAAGATAACAGGACAACCAGGAGTAACGGTATCAAATGCCTTTACTGATTTTTCACTCAGAGAAATTCCAGATATAACAAACATACCAGGATCTCAGAACACAGAATATATTAACCCACGCACCCACAAAGACTGACGGGAAACAACACCACATACAACAACAACGACCGACAGGGGCTGAACGAAAAGGCAGACAATATATACTACAAACAATATCCAGATAATACATAAAACCAGGTGCGGGTGATAACCAAATGATAGTGCTAACAAGATGACAAAATGGTGAACAGGTGATGAGGTGCAATGCATTATGGGAACTGAAGTTCAAATGAAAAGTACAAAATGCCAAAACAAAGTCCAAACAGGCAGTGACCGTGACAACATTTACATTTAGGCATTTAGCTGACGCTTTTATCCAAAGCGACTTATATTAAGAGACAATGAAGCGATACATCAAAAGCGGCTTTTGAAAAAAAAGTTTACAATGTTTTGCTTTAGTACTATAGTGTTTTACAATTAAGTTTATAGACCTGCTAGCTAATTAGTAATCACAGGTTTTGTACTCACAGTTGGTAACTTTATATTTCATAATTTCCATCTAAACAGATGTTTAAACTCTACAGCTTAAGAATGTTGTGGGTGTTTTTACAACATATCGTTTGAAGATAAAAATGTTTATTGATAAAAAAAATTTCATCATCTTTGATGTTTTTGTAACTATGTGAAAGCTCCAAATATTTGGCATTGATAGTCCTCATGTACCATTTCATAGCCTTAAAATGGCTCTTATATACATAAATATCATAAGTTAACTTTGGCAGCTTTGTGTTTGCTAAACAAACTTTTTATTTTATTTAGCAAAAAACAAAAATATCTGTAATGGCTCGTCTCAGAGAGAGTAAACAAGATGATATTTTAAGTTCCTTGGCCTCAAAGTATGGGGGGAAGTGTTGACATACAAAACCAAATATTTATAAAACATCACTGGTTCATGTTTGAGAGTGCATGATTTTGTTATTTATTTTTCCTTCCTGTTTAGCATGTGAAGTCTGTGTGGTGTACATGTCTGCATACAGTATGTGATTGGCTTAAATGGATAAAATGTCATAATCATGTAAATGTCAACCATGACATGTGATGAGTAATTGTACATTTTGTGGTTTTGCTCTGGGTAGCCCCGCCCACCGTGAAATCTCATTGGTCGGAAATTCAACTGCACGTAGTCATATATTAAACATTAAATGCGATCTGTTTAGCCTCCACCTCATGCATGTTTTGCAGTATGCTTTGGTCTTGTAAAAGAGTGTCTATAAGATGATTTTGAGAATTTTTTTCTTGGCAATTACATTTTTAAAGTACAGTGTAGATTGATTTTGTACGCAAGAGAATATTACATGAGAACAGCATGATAACAGATATTACAGTGTTATTTTCCATTGTAGTGGCAGTGACCAGAAACAGCTTGTTACTGTATTGGAGCTCTTCTAGAGCACGTATGTGGTGTTGTCATTCTCATTAGCAACTCCCCTATCACAACACAGCTTTAGGAAACTATTCCCAGATGTTGGGATTCAGCCCAGGTCGGCTGAGAATGTAATCTGCTATGATTGACAATGCGTTACATTATCCTCGTATCAGTCACACTTGTGACAACAGCATTAAATACTGGTACCATATTTATACTTAATAATCAAGCTCAAACCAAGTTAAGATCGTTTTTTGGAACACGATTGCTGGTTTCAAACGAGATAACTACAATAACTAGTCTGACAATAACCTTTGACCAAGATCTACAAGCTTACCAGGACCTAATTGAGTGGTAGTCCAGCTTGTACCATTTAAAATCATATTAGACACATGAAACAGATTATGAGCAGACTCAGCTTGTACTGGCTAACTGTTTTTCCAGACCTGGTGCTCTGAAGCACGTGCAAGCTTTGTTAGTTTAAGATTAAAAACTTTCTACAGTATTGGTTTCAGTCATTTCTTTTATAACATTTCTGGCAAAGGTACAGATGGTGCGTTTAGATTGATGTAATTTAATTAACTTTAATGCATGTAAGATTTAAAATCTGATAACTGTACTGCACATATGGAGGATACACATAAAACTGCATAGTACCAAACTACAATAAAAAATAAGATTTTTAATTTTTATTTTAGGTATTTTCTTTAATTAATATTTTTATTAATATTTTTTAGTTTGTTATTTTTATGAAAATGTGTCAAATATTTATTCTTGAGCCTTAGACCTTTACATCAATATATAGTTTGTCATGATTAGATTAGAATTCAACTATGAAATATTAAAGTGAGTCGATATTAAAGTGTTCCACTTGTGGACAGGTGACGGTTAACAGGTTTCCATAAAGTTTTTGACACTATAGCGCAGCGGTTCCCAAACTTTTTTCCTGCGCACCCCCTTCTATGTCCCAACCGGGTTGGCACACCCCCAATCCCCACTTTAAAAAAAACCCCGCAACAAAGCTTAGTTTTATTGCCATATAAAGACTCATGTTTAATCACGCGCAAATAACCAGAACACGCATGACAATAACAACATCAACAAAGTTTCAATATAATGCAACAAAGCTACGCACAAGCTTCCACTTTTAAGAGGACGAGTGACAGACACAGGCTCAGTAACAGAAAGCACGGTTATTTTCAGCCGCGTAAAAGAAACATTGCAGCAATAGGCTAGGGCCTAGCCTGCAGTGCATAAAACATCAACTAATAAATTATAGTTTTTTATTTAAAATAAAAGCGATTACAAAGGAAATGTTTACTGTTCATGTCCCACTTAAAAAAACAGACCGCCATTACATTTTTCACCCCCTGGTGGCAGCTCGCGTACCCCTGGGGGTACCACACTTTGGGAATCCCTGCTATAGCGGATGATGGTTTTATTGAAGTTACCAGAAAACTGCAACAAAAGTTGTTGTGGTTTTCAATGTCGGCGTGTTAAGTGTTTGCATGCACCCAATAATAAGCTGAAGAACAGCACAGAGCACGTCTGCTTTTTATAAACTGCAGGATGGAAACCAAATGCCCTGCATGAAACCAGGCTAATTCATTTATTCCTGTTAGCAGAGGCCAGTAGAGCGCTTGGCCATACCTCAAACATTTGTTTCTTTACAAGTGTTTAGAAATACATCATCAGCAAAGAATTATCTCACCTTTTTCAAGGTGTTATATGCTAAATTCAAATCAATGAAGGACATTTTATGGGAGGCTCAAGAAGGTTTTTAACATATGAATTTCTCAAATCTCTGTGATATTTTGTATACTGGCACATGGTCATTTTTTAGTGATTTTGTGAAACGATTAAATGCAGATTTAGGTTCTTCAGCTCATCATTGAGCATTAGGATTTCTCACGGTCATTTTTCTCCCTCCTACTTATTCAGTCCAGTGTGTCGCAATCTGGGTGGCCACAGGAATCGTCCTCCCACTTGTTTTTGTAAAAGAAGTTTGTCAGATCCTACCAGGCGTGACCTTTGAACTTTCACAGTCATCCCAGATCAAGTGTCCGAGGGTTCCCGACTGTAACAGACTCGTGGCACCGGCAGGGGTCTTCTGCCAGTGAGGTCATCATCCCTCAGGTCAGGACCCTTGATCCTCTCTGAGTCACAAGTGTAGTCAGAGATAACCATTTGTGTTTTCACTGCTCCCATAACTCATTATGCCCTTCATCTTCCAAAAATATATGGAAAGGCAAACATAACTTACAACCTCTGATCTGAGGGGCAGTGCAGAGGTCAGCACAGGGCGTTTCTTGTTGTAGTCATTTCAGATCTTATTCTTCCGTGTATCTTTATGGATGTAACAAATCTTACAGCAATGATGTCTTACCAGCAAACATTGTGTAAGGTCATAGAAATGGTTATTTTCTTAGAAAAAAAGTCTAGTTTCAGCAAAATCTGAATGAAACATCAACATTACAAAAATAATTTTCTCAATCAATATGTTTACTTTATTTTTTTTAGAAAAAGTTAAGCTATAACTTAAAACAATGTAAGCTAAGGTCTTAAGATCCTAATGTACACTACTACTATAATAAGTGTATTACTCGCTAGCCATTTTTATTGTTTCAAACAGTTTTTTTTTTAGAGTTTGATTTAGTCATTTTAAAGTCTTTCTATTACTTATTCTATTTTTGTATGTTTGTTATATGTTGAGACACTATTCACACGGAATTCAGTCTTTGCCATTGGCCATTGCATTATAGGCCAACAGTTGACTTCTGTTGATATATGTATACTTGTAACATACTGTAATTTGTTACAAAATACTGTAATTTACTGTAACTTGTAAGAAAGACAGCATTTGCTTTACTTTGCACTTTACATCAGCTGTTCATCTTGTAAGTAACAGTTCTTTGAAAAGATACAGCTGTATCTGTAATTTATGTGCTGTGGATTTGGCTTGAAAACATCCCTCAGCCATAGTGTTATTATACGATCTACTCACTGTCATAAATCAGAGCGTTTAACGCGTGACTGTGAAAGCAGGCGAGGACTGGGCCGCTGGTGACCTCTTGACACCATCGCCGTTGCTATTGATCAACATAAGCTGCATAAAGGATTGAAAGATGTAATTATAATGTAGATAAAAAGAGACAATGTTTTCCTAGTCCATTACATGCTGTGAAGTTTTTGTAAAAATTTTGCTTGCGACTGTTGTTATTATTGTTGTTAAACTCATCTAGGTCTAGGTCATCACAAATGGATTGACACATTGATTGGCTCATTCATTCACTGGTTGATAAAGTAGGTGTTCCCTTTATTATAACACTGTCCTGTCATTATCTTGACGTGAAACTTTATGAGATAAAAGATACTTACTATAAACTAAACGCGTTAGGCTGGTTGTGCTGTTTCCAGCTTTAAAGTGCAAAAAGTAAACAACTATTCAGCCCGAAAACCCTCATTCCATCTCAGAAAGGGGTTACCCCCCTGAATGCCTCTATGTCAGCCATTTAATATCGCTTGTCAGAGTACTGCTGGTGTTGTTTTCGGCAGGGGGTCTGGATAGGCCCCAAAGGGAGATGTTTTGGGCTGAAGGGGGCTGAGCATTCGGCTTGCTCACCGCAGCACCACGACAGGAGTTTTGCTAGCCAGGCTACCGTCAAAATCTGCTGTTCTCCAAAGATAACGGACCCAGATCCCTCTTCTCTGGTCCCCTTGGGTTAGCTGTCTCGTGCTGTGCTTTAAATGCATTAAGAATTGGCCTGGATTGAGGTCGTCATAAACCACACATCATCAAACCTTTTCATGCCTTATGTTTTAACCTGATAAAGATTCATCTGCAAGATTATTATTGATTGTATTTAAGATTTGTTGATGTCATTGGTCGAAAATCCAGCTTCACATAACTGTAGCTGTGGTCTGATTGGCTGTTATTGTGTCACGTCGTGAAGCGGTCCCTGCGAGGACAGACACATTTTTCCGTGAAACTTGTCGTATCACGTCTTGCTTGTTCCGTGAGAAGTTTAATACTGACTTTATATCGGTCAGGCTTTGTTAGCTTACTGTGGGACAGGATGTTTGTTTTGTTCTGTATGGGTCCGCATAGCAAACAAAAAAGAAAAACAGATTGTGTGCCAAAATTTTTCTTTAAATAGTGTTTATGAGTGGTTTCTAATATGTGTTTTGGAAGGTTTACTGTACATTTATAATATATCAAAATCTAGTTGTCACAAGAACCTTTGTGGTGTTTGTTTTTATTGCAATTATTTCTTCACATTTAGTACAGTTTATATTACATTTCTATGTAGGAGATGTGTTTATTTTTCATTTACACTTGCACAACGTGATACCCGAGAAAACCAGACCTCCCATCCACAGACCCAAACAGCTTGTCAACAGCATGCACAAATCTTTCATTACCGAGCAATCAGAGCCTTCGTTCAGTTCACACCTGAAAGGGCCATTACAGTATTTTTCAGACGTACAGATGTGCATCTACAACATAAAATATACAGTATAGAAGATCTCCAGGGAGGAATATAAGGGTGCTGGAGCTTTAGCCTGTTTTATAGGAGAATGAATGGCAGCATTGTGCAGTCACAGTGATACCGTTACCTCCTTTATGCCTGTTGTAAAGCTCTGTTGTGTGTGAACAAAGTCCAGGCCTGCTTTAGATTTGACTTTCTACTGCAACCTCCAGCCCAAATGACTCTGTTTCCAACCCATGCGTTTCACAGGCTCGACATGACTCTAGAACACGAGTCATAATGAGCTCACTGACCTCCACAAGAACTCATCCATAAACATCTGATTTTCCGATCTACATTGGAAAAATTTTCACTTGAAACAAATGCAGCTTTTACACAAAAAATGTGCGCAAGATTTTTAGGATGTTTTCCAGTAATCTCTCTCTCTCTCTCTCTCTCTCTCTCTCTCTCTCTCTCTCTCTCTCTCTCTCTCTCTCTCTCTCTCTCTCTCTCTATATATATATATGTTTAGGAAATGTGTATTTATTTAAATCAAAATTATACATAAACATTTAATAATTTTTATATTTTCCTTAAATATGTATGTGTATGTGTTTATAAGTAAAAAAAGTATGTACACTACACTACAGACATATATTATGTAAACACAAACTTTTATTCTGGATGCGATTAATTGCGATTAATCACTTTACATACTTCTCTTTACTTTACAGTTTTTTAATAGTTTTAGACCTAACAAATGTTTCTGTTAAATGTTTCTAAAAACAAGCTCATTTTAAACAATTATAACGTTTATTTGTTAAATGTTGCATCGTATTAATCACATTTTACTGTAAAGGATGACACAAGTTCACATTAGTTGAAGTGTGTTGGTTTTCACTCAGCGACTCCGAGTCTGGTCATTAGGAAGCCAGCGTGTGTTCAGGGCTTGATTCGCACTCATCCGAGGGGTCTGGATCTCTACAGGAATGTGAAGGATGTGTGAGGAGGCTTGACTTACAAGCCAGCAGATCTTACTGAGAAACATGAAAGACGAGATCCTGGGAAAAAAGAAATGATGAGGGTTAATGAACATATGTATTAATCTCAAGTTCCTTATATGTTTTCAACCATGGGCATCTTAAATTTATTTGCTTTTGTGGTTGATTTTCTGTCAGATACACAAACGTATAGCTTCATTATAGATTCATTTTCCAATATTTGTTCTCTTTTTACACTGACAGCCGCTTACAGCTGTTGTGTGAGAAAGTCTTTTGGCGTCACTGACACTTCATATGTATATATTACTATACTATACAAAGCTTAATCGTGTCATGAGCTTCTTTGAATTAAAGCGTTATTGCATACATACATAGCATCCATATACATAATTACAACTTTTCCCTTTCAATTACAATCAAATAAACAGACTAAAGCCAAACACCTCATCTAAGTAAGAACGTGCCTGGGAACCAGACCTCATCTACACAGGTTTCCATTCATCTGTGGTTTCGGGTCTGGCTGTATACAGTAGCGGGATTATTATAAAGCTATTTTAACTTCGCGCTTTTTCCAGTTATGCTATATTTTCACGTATTGGCTCTAATGAAAGAGGTAGTCTGTTCCGTCTGGCTTTAAAGACATTCCTGAGACATTACCTTATTAAACCAACATGTGTGGGGAGTGGGTGTGCCCCGGGCAAAGAGAAAAGGGCTACTGTGCGGTACTGTCAGATGGTGTAAGGAGGCCACGCCCCAAAGGTATGACATCATCCACAGGATTCCCACAGTTTTCCGAAGCATGTGTAGTACGTGCCCTGTGGCCGTTTGACTGCAGTGGAGAAAGAAGGTCAGCAAGTTCTCGGGATAAATAGGATATATTTCGGCTGTAGAAAGAGGATTTGTGTGAAGTAATGTAGATTTGCAACACCAGGCAGATTTTATACAGTCCCACAAATTACAGCCATTATAGTTCATGTTATGTTTACTAAACACTAAAACAGTTAACTGTGGAAATTGGGAATGATGGTTTAATCTGCCATGACTTGGTAATCCAAATTAGGAAAGTGACACACTACCGATGAGAGTTTTATAGTCTGTTAAATAAATGAACTTCACTTGTAAACACACTGGATATATTACATTTAATATATTCTACCAAAGGAGAGTTTTAGTGTTTTTCTTGTGGTTTTTCTATGGCTTAGTGTTGATTAAAACCAGGCAAATGGCAGTTTTCAAGTTAAGGCCCCATGCAGACGTAATACAGTTGATTTGTTTCAGATTGAAATGTACTATCTGAATATTTGTTGAGTATTTTGTAAGCTTATTCTTAGTTGAAACATTAATAGCTGACCACATGGACAAAAGAAATTAAAAACTAAAGATTTTACATTTTAAAATCCATCAAGATGACTTAAATTAAACATTACCTCTAATCTCTAAACATTAGATTTTTCTATTAATATTCTGACATTTTTTTAATTAATATTAATACATATATTTTTGTAATAATTTCTACAAAACAAACAATTTTTCAACAATTTTAAACTCACTTTAATGCAAATTCACAGAAATTGTCAAAACAGTATGTAATAAAAGTACATCATAAGTAACTGTAATGAAATTTTAAGAGTAATCCCATATATTACATTTTATAGAGGAAAAGTAATTTAATAACAGTAATTAGTTGGTTAGTATACATAAAAAACGTACATGCGGTACTGCTGTACATACAATAGCTATACAATAGAATACCTGAATGTCCTTTAACATTTTCCAAATTGTGTAGTATTCATCGGACAAAACTGCTCGGAATACATTTTATTTCACCCAACACGTGCACATATTCCAATGTGACGAATGATCTGGAATGTAATGAATAATCACACTAAGGGACGCTCTCTCGCCTCGACATGTTTACGGTTTTTCTGACTGTTTAGCCCAAACAGCCTGCCAGAGTGGAATTTCTCAAAACATAAATGCATCTGCAGTTCCAATAACATCTTGTCGACATTCTCCGACTACTTCAAACACGTGTAAATGAGACTTTGGCTTCAGCTGTGTTCCACATCAAGAGCACATTTTTTCCGGTTTTTACAGCCAGTGAGTAAATGGTTTGTACGCTGTGGCTAAAAAAAACTGTGGCTGTGTATATTAAAAAGCAGTTACAGGAGCCACAGGTGCTCTCTCTGGAAAATATGTTAAAATGTTAGTCTGAAATCTGTTAATGTAATTAAAATATCTAGCAGGTCATTTCGTTCTGTTTCTGATCCCAAGCGTTGCGCAGTTTGTTTGTCAACGTTCTCGTTCATTACTTTAATATATGGTAGACTGTTTGTATGCATACTAAATTTTAAGATGTTATTGATTTACTAAGAGAGTCTGGAGACATTGTGGATTAGTATGTAAGAGTTTGTGAAATCAGCTGTAAAATCACGTGTTGAAGTAATTTAGATGTGAACTCAGTCTCATGAACTCAGTATGGTTGATGAGGTAGATCTTAGATTAACGTCCAATCCCTTCAGTCACATACATGAAGATTATGCCTTTTTTGTGATGCAAAGCTCCAAATGGTGGCTAATGTCCATAAAGTCTTTGCCAGCGAGGCTTTTTAAATTGCTCGTGGGATGGAAACAACTATTGGGTTGCTGTCATCATTTAATATATGCTGGTCATAAAAGTTTTTCAGCACAATTAAATGGAAGATAATTGTCAACACCACAGAGTAAACGTTTTATATTAAAACTTCAAAAGTAACTACATTTTGATGGTCTCTTGTTTTAAAGCTTTGGATGGTTTTATGTTGTTTTTTTGACCAGACGGTGGGTTTAGTTCACAGCCGAGCTTTTGTGGCCATTTTCCATCTCCATCTCTCAAGAATATGAAGGAATGCGGTGGACGCCAGTTTGCACTTTGGCCTTTTTAAAGGAAACCAAGCATGTCCCCCTAAGCCCTTAACCTCCCTGCCTTATTCCTGCCAGATAACAGACCCAAACTTGGCTGAATCAGGAAAAAGAAGAAATAATTGAGATAATCATTGTTTTCATGGTCTACTTTGTTTATCTGAGGTTTTAAAATTGGTTTAGCAGTAGTTTATATATCAATATTAATTGTTTTTAAAGTTGAAATTTGTAAATAAATTAGTGCAATCACAACAACTGTTTTTTTATGTTAGATGTCCGTCGTGGTATAGCTATTATTTGGGTTCATAAATGTGTTTGGTTGCAAATACTATTCTTTAAATCTTTGTAATGCAAAAGGTAAAACATCCTTTCTGCAAATGATCTGTAACTTTTTCATTGTTTGGCAATGCATAAGTCATTTAGCATCAAATTTAAGTGTTTCGTGTTCATGAAATGTATTGTTCTCTGTGGATTCAAGCAAGCGACAACTCCCCCAAATCTGCAAAACAGTTTTTAGGTCTGCAATTCATAAAGGGCTAGAAAATAACAGCTGACTGCTTCTGTGAATTAGTTTTTGATGTTTCTCAGTGAACTGAGTGGAATTCACAGGAATTATATTCACATATCAAACAGTCCCTAGTTTGTTCATTTTAATCCGTAAACGCTATCAGAGCCTAAATTCCTGCTTAAAAGAACATGAAAGAGCACAAACCGAGATATGACACTTATGTAATAACCCTTGAGATTTTGTTGTGTCAGTACTTTGTAACGTAACGCATGTGTTTCAGTGTTTCTGTTTTGTGTCTCTTTGAAACAGCTCGGACAGCTGGATAAAGCCGCATCCGCCGCGCACACGTATTTCCAGGCCAACCCTGAACACGTTGAGATGAGCGAAGACTTGGAGCAATACAAAGCTCAGCAGGGTGTAAAAGAAGAACATTTTATTGACCGGGAAGCTCGTCCACATCAGGTAAGTGACTGTTGAACGTCTTCGCTTCAACAGTTTTATTATGTGGTTATTTTCTTTCAAAATCCATCTTTGAAGTTTTAAACTCTTGTTTTAATGGCTGATTGATATGCAGGCGGGTCAGTGTCATGAACCGGATGTATTGCTGTTTTTACAGAAAGCCTTCTTTGCCGGAGTAAAGCTCTATGACCAATCCGACTACAAAGAGGCCGTGACCTTCTTTGAAGAGGCTTTGACCGAGTATTACCGTGCAGATGTGGAGTGCCGGGCCTTGTGCGAAGGGCCACATCGCTTTCAGGAACAGGATCATGTTTTGTACAAATACAGCCTCTATGAGCTGATTTCAGGTACACATGCTTTTCCACTTTTCATTTCTTCATGGTAAAGCTATCAGCTGTGTTCCTTAGAAGAGAATTCTGGGAATTTTTCCGGGCTTAAGTGGCTCCTTGGGACTTTCTATTGTGGTTATCATGTACTTCCAGTAATAGAGATCTTTCCCTTGACCTTGTGCTGTTGTTTTTCCAGACCTTATTCACGATCTGTTATTGTTGTGTCTAACAGGCAATTTGTGATTAGACAACAACCGAGTTGTTTTCAAACTACAGCGATATCAGTGTTTTACTGCACAAATCTTCATGTCCAAAAGAATTTGTGATTGTTAATGTTTGATTAAAAAAAGGTTGAAGTCCTTGTGTTTCAACAATCTAACCAGTTTCTGGCAATCGCAACTTCTATTTTATGTGAATAACAACATTATACTATCAAAACAAAAAAAACAACAATCTCGGCTGTTACTGATTCACACAGAGCCACATTTCACTAACACTTAGGTCATAATAGCCCATAACTTGGCTTATAAAATAATGTGTATCATGGTTTTGAATTGTTTCCAATGGATTGAGGACCGTGAAATGTTGTTGTTGCATGATTGACAGCCATCAACGGCCCAACTGTTTGAAACATGACATGAATGTGGGAAATGCGCTTGCTGGCTGAGATGAGTCGATGTTCACGGTCAGTCGTGAAAAGACTTGTTCTCAGAGGGTCTTGTCAGTGTTGAATTGAGCTTTAGGGGGTTTTGTGAAGTATGGAACATCTCAACGTTCATCATCCTGAAATCCCTGGAAAACATTTGGAATGATGTCACTGACTTTTCTGTTTGCTCGTGATTTATTGTGTGAATGAGGGTGCTCGCGTGTGAGATTGCTGCGGATTAGTTGTTTTCGTTCAAGTTAAACGAATGTGGGATATTTTTAATGTCTGTCTTTTGATTCATGGAAGTGTTTTCCCATGCTGGTCACAAACATCATCTTTGTTCCTTCTAGCGGCGGGTTATACATTTTGTTATAAATTTGCCAGTGTAACTCAGAACTTATTCACTCTTATATTAACAAAAGGTCTTTTGATTAGAAATGGGCTGGGCTTTTTCATGCTTTCTAGGCTGTCATTGTATAACCTTTGCAAACAAGTCAAAGTTATATTCCTATGTGAATATGTGAATAGACTAACTCGACACAAATGTCTTTTGAAAGAGCACTTGCTCATCTTTTCTGTTTGTTCATTTGTCTGTGTTTCATGTTTTACCGATCTACCCTGTCATAACAGAGCAGTACATCCTTTAAAGTGGGCGAGCTCTGCCCTGCCCTACATCTTTTTAGCTCTTTAATTCAGTTTTTACCCTTGAGCTTTGCCACATAGAAATAGAAACCTCTCTTAGATTTATTAGAGCCCAGTTAAATGATCTGTTTCCATTTGTGTGTCTAGCAGAAATCAATAAAAGTCATTTATTAATAGTTTTTTTCATTGTTTTATTTATTGAAAGGTTTTATTTTTCTTTGATAATAATGATAATAGTCACAGCACATTTTGAGCATACACATGAAATGCACTACCCAAACTGCAATTTTTATACATTTTATAATATTTTTTTTCATTTGAGGTATTTTCATAAATAATATTAATATAAGCTTTTGAAAATATATAATTATTATAACAATTATTAATGCTAATAATTATTAATATTAATAATTGTTTTAAGAATTATTTTAGTTTTTAGTTTAGTTTAATTTATTAATATACTAATACAAGACATATTACTTATATTAGTAATTACTTTAGTTAGCATGATTATTGATGCATAAATATGTGACCCTGTCTGTGACCCTGCCTATTAATTTCACTATGATTTCAATCTTTGACATAATCTTACTCAGTCAACATTAAAGATATCAAGGTTATATTTACACAGAATGTTCTTTACATTATGTATGATGATTTTATGTAGAAAACAGAAAATCACAAAAAAATGACTTTAGCTGGGTTTTCACAGGCAGGGTCATATATAAATAGACACAGTCATTTAAATAAATATTGACAGGCTGGATTTTTTAACCAATGCACATTGATGTTTATCTTTCAGATCATTACACGCAGGTTCTTCACTGTGAACACGAGTGTGTCAGAGATCTGGCCACCCGCCCCGGGCGTCTGTCACCCATGGAGAACTACCTGCCTCTCCATTACGACTACCTGCAGTTTGCCTATTTCCAAAGTAAGTCTCCACATACTTTACATTATTATTACCGTCTGTGTTTTGTTTGTATTTACTGTGTACTGGAACCTTTAGTCATCAAGCCAAATTTCTTGTGTGTGTGAGTAAACATACCTGGCATTAGAGTCAAAAACAGCAATTATAATGTAATTAAAGCCATTTAAACATAATTTAAAATGATAAACAACCTCATTAATCATGAAATCCTAGTTGTCAAGGAAAGGGTGAATCCTACAAATATTCCCATCTTGATTTACTTAAGATGACTCGGTTTTTTAAAACATCTCAGCTGCACATTCACTGGTGGAAATTCAGAAGTCAGATATCAGATGCAGATATCCAGGTGTGTGTGTGTGTGTGTTGTCTAGCTGTCTCTGTTAAACATCACAGAGACATGTATTTCCACTAGCTCAGCTCTTCCGTGTTTGCTCCATTGTGCTCACTGACCTGGAATGCGAGTGTTTCCGAGCTCACAGGTCTGCACAAGGAAAAGACCACTATGACAAATCAGACACATGCCCCTGATCATGTTTCATTAACAGTTAACATAAGTGTTTCTGTTGCTCAGAGTATTGTGTTAGCAGTGCAAAGGTCATGGGTTTGATCCAGTGAAAACACCCTCTCTCTCTTCTCTGTATTCAGCAGGCAGGATCGAGGAGGCTTTGGAGTGCGCTCTCGCATACCTGTTGTTCCATGAAGACGATGAGTTTATGACTGAGAACGTGGAGTATTACAGAGAGATACTGGGACATGATGGACAACCTCGAAAGGTGAGATGCGGGACGACCACTGTTATTTGTCAACGATCATTTAACGGGTGGCGTTTAATGAAAAAAGACATTTAGTATTGTGTATGATACTATAATAAAATGTTGAAACGTGTAGTCCTCTGTAAAAGATAATTAAATATAAATAAATAATATATATTTATGTATTATATATACAGTACCAGTCAAAAGTTTGGAAACATTCACTCACTGTTCCGATTTTTTCCACATGTTAGAATAGTAGTAAACTCATCAAAACAATGAAATAACACAATTGTAACTGTGTGAATTGTGTTGTGACTAAAAGCATCCTAAATGAATTAACACCGTGTTATATTTGATCATCTTCAAAAGTAGTCACACTTTGTCTAGAATTTGTAAAATCATACTTTTGACATTGTATCATCCAGATTCTTGAGGTCTCAACTTGGGAAGCTCTATGCTGGACTCTTATTGGCTGCCTTTTATTCATTATTTGGTCCAAGTAATTACTAAATAAATTCGTTTATATATAATTAATATGTTGGCTTGATTATATTTTTTTCTTCAAAACTAATTTCAAACATTGAAATATAAAATATATATTTCTTTTATATAGGTACTGTATATATTCAGTGCATGTGTGCATAAACATATTGGAGCAATCATTATGTTTAGTGGTTTGTGAGATGTACAGTAGTGGCTGCACGTACTCTTGAACCATAAAAAACAGTTTTTCATCGGAAAGCCTGGAAACTATTAGCACTGTAAAGGCACATGAGTTTGTTGGGTCAACAGCCAGCAGGTTTGGATACGTCTTTCAATACAACATCCTTTGGTTTTTAGCTCATAACAACCGCATCAATTTTTTCCCGGCCCATTGGACAATGTTTCCGCTACCACATCCGATTGCCCGAATTTTCTGGTTGCTCCAGGATCTTGTTAACTCAGGGTAAAGATACAGCAGTGACAGAAAAGCCTCGAAATTGTGGATTAGGAAGCCGGGTGGAAAACTGACATCACAACTCCCTGAAACAATCTGGGAGCTGTTTGCAATAGCGTTGTGAAGGGGAACGCGAAGCCGCGGTCGCTACCGATCGTTAAGGTTTGGTAACATTTTAATTCGTAGCTTTTCCTCCTTCACTTTTTCCTACCGAAGGGCAAAAGGACTGCTATTAAGTGCGGTGTTAACCACAGTCCTGTTAGTAATGGCTGCTTTAAATGAGAGCCAGGTTGTGGAACAATCTGGGTTCGATTTCAGACAGAGGCTGTGATCGCTCAGGTCTTTTTATTTTTGTTGAACCGCAAATCTACATTTTAAAATGTTCTAGTAAAAGTATAGTTATTAGTAATATTAAAATATTCGATTACAAATGCAAATTGATTTGAAACTGATTATGTAGCCTGATTATAAAGCCCACTTTGTACGCTTTCACAGGAAGCTGAACATTACCTGAGACGACACAAAGAGGAATCTGACCTGCTTTTGATTGGCAGCAGCAACCTCGACGTGCCCTACATTGAAGGGGTAGGTCAACGCAGGTGGCTCAAAGTTTGAATTGTATTTATAGGAGCAATACAATATATATATAGTGTAAAACATGTTGACTTCTATTGACATGGACATAATGTGCCAGCTGACAGGGAACAGGTGGTAAGAACAGCTAAGATTAAATAATCGACCTATATCGCCCTCTTGTGGTAGGATTATTTAATAGGATTATTAGGATTATTATCAAGCAAGAATACTAGATAGATAGATAGATAGATAGATAGATAGATAGATAGATCGATAGATAGATAGATAGATAGATAGATAGATAGATAGATAGATAGATAGATAGATAGATAGATAGATAGATAGATAGATAGATAGATAGATAGATAGATAGATAGATGCAGACTAATGAATAGAAAGAGGGGGTAGATAGATAGATAGATAGATAGATGAATAGAATAGATAGATAGATAGATAGATAGATAGATAGATAGATAGATAGATAGATAGATAGATAGATAGATAGATGAATAGAGAAGAGAGGCACAGGTAGGTGGTAGGTAGGTAGGTAGGTAGGTAGATAGATAGATAGATAGATAGATAGATAGATAGATAGATAGATAGATAGATAGATAGATAGATAGATTGATTGATTGATTGATTGATTGATTGATTGATTGATTGATTGATTGATTGATAGATTGATAGATGCAGACTAATGAATAGAAAGAGATAGATAGATAGATAGATAGATAGATAGATAGATAGATAGATAGATAGATAGATAGATAGATAGATGCAGACTAATGAATAGAAAGAGGTAGGTAGGTAGGTAGGTAGGTAGGTAGGTAGGTAGATAGATAGATAGATAGATAGATAGATAGATAGATAGATAGATAGATAGATAGATAGATAGATAGATATTGTTTTATAAAATGAGTTTTAATTCATCTTTCTCTTCAGAACTACTGGAGCAGTACAGGAGGTCGAGAAGATGCTAACAGGTACACAATCTCCCGTAATCATCGGTTACCTCTGTGATCTTGTAAACGTTTTTTCTCATATCTCAAATATGTGTCCGTAGGATTCCCTCAGGTACAGACGGCTGGATGGACTACGTGCCGATTTCAGCAAAGAAGAACGATACACAAGCTGTAGCACAAGATCTTCGTGATGGTAATTTTAGCTTTAAAACCTTCAGAACTCTCGATATTGTACAATTATAAAAGTTAATACATTTTGTGTGTATGTGTAGGAGGTCCATTGCTGTATGAGAACGTGAGACTAGTGCTAAACTCCGAAGCTATGAATGGCTCACAAAGGGTGGTGCTTGATGATGTCATCACTGAGGATGAGTGCTCTGTGCTCAAACATCTGGCACATGTGAGTGTACTCGCATTTACATTTATGCATTTAGGGTTGGTATTATGTAAATAACTTCCAAAACGTAATTAACATGCACCATATCTTTATTTTACTTAAAAATATTTTGTAAGTAATATGTTCTGTATGATGTGATATATGAATATTTCTAATATCGGCAGAGTGTCACTGCAGCAGGTGACGGTTACAAGGGAAAAATGTCTCCTCACACACCCAATGAGAAATTTGAAGGGGCGACAGTACTGAAAACGTTAAGGGTAAAACCTTTATATTTTACATTGACTCACACTTGTTTTTGGTACAGTTGTTGTCTACTGCCTACCTAGACAGCATACTAAAAGTATACTAATACATTCCATGTGTGATTTGGATTGAACTATTCTACATCTGTGTACTTTTTAGTGTTGACTAAATCGTTAGTAGATTGCTAATCGTCGTTGTTAAATGAATAATTCATGCTTTCATCCACAGTATGGATATGAGGGACGTGTACCCTTAAATAGTGCCCGCCTCTTTTATGATGTCAGCGAGAAGGCCAGGAGCATCGTAGAGTCATACTTCATGCTCAATTCCACTCTGCATTTCTCATACACACATCTTGTGTGTAGGACGGCCATATCTGGTACGGGACCTAAACTTTTTAGTTTCCAGTTTACAGTACAGTATACTGTATATTTCCATTGCCATGAAGTGTACGAACACTCCTATACTAAAGCTGACAATAAATAATGTGTTTTGCTGTTTTTCTAAAATTGGACATGTAATCACAATGTTTTTATTCTGATAAAAGGGCAACAGGACTATAGGAATGACCTTAGTCACCCAATACACGCCGATAACTGTCTTCTGGATCCAGACGCCAACGAATGCTGGAAAGAGCCGCCCGCTTATACCTTCCGAGATTACAGGTATGATCTTTGTCTACCTTAAATGTGCAGATTGTTGAGAAGTCTATCAGCTGCTGTCTGCTTTTGTCATTTAGGCAATTCCAGCATTATGGACATGATATTTTCAGTCAAAACGAAAATAAAATATACATGGAAATATACATGCGTTATGGACAAAAAAAACATACTTTGTAGGAGATGACTCGTCAAAAACAAAACTAAAATAGTTATTGAATTTTATATTTTAATGTGCTCATTTATGGACTGTTATTAATGTGAAAATTCTGAAAACAGTAATGTAAAATCATGCTTTAAACATAAATAATTCTTTAAATTTATTTTAAAGAGAGACGTCGCATTTATATTTAAACTAGCAAATATTGACATTTTCATGGAATTGCCCATCTGTAGGATAATAAAAAAGTAAGACCTCCATCCTGTTGTTTAATAATATCATGTGCTTTATAATTTTGCTGTTTTTATATTGTTTTCTTTCTTAATTTTGATCTCATGCCTGGTTCTATAATGTATTTTCTTTAAAGCTACAAAATGCAAAATTATGAAAAGAGACAAGTTAAAGGATTTTAATTAAATTGAGTAAAACAAGTTTAAAAGTTATATAGACTTACATTGAAGACCACACGCAACCACCTAACAACGCTTCAGCAACACTCTGGCAACCCCATAGAACGCTCTTGTTTATAGCAGCATAAATTTGGCATGAAACACCACAAAAAAAGTTATTACTTAGCCTATAGTCTATATAAATGTGTGTACACAAATGTTTTATTTCTGTTTTGCTGTTTTTCAGCGCTCTGCTATACCTGAATGGGGATTTTGATGGTGGAGAATTTATTTTTACTGAAATGGATGCCAAGACTGTCACTGTAAGCAAATGTACATGTTCAACATTTGACCTAGTTGTCCTATCAGGCCGAGTTAATTTAAAAGTGATGTTTCCTGTTGTAGGCCTCGGTTAAGCCCAGGTGCGGGCGGCTTGTGGGGTTCTCATCAGGTGGAGAGAATCCGCATGGCGTACGTGCCGTCACTAGGGGGCAGCGATGTGCTGTGGCAATCTGGTTCACTTTAGATCCCCTTTACAGGGAACTGGTAAGATGTTTATGCAATAATTTGAGCCACAATAGAAGCCTGAATGTGATTGTTTGTGATTTGCCATCATGACTTATCACATCTAGCGTTCGGTTTTAATTTGCATATTAATCTTAAGGTGACAAAATGTCTGTCTTTGTAGCTGGAATGTAACATTTAAGCAGAATTTTCCTTTGTACCTTCAGCACAAGCCCCCAGCCGCAGATACCTACTTATACAAAAGTGTTATACCCACTAATAAGTGCGTGTCTAACCGCCAAACCACTTCCTGTTCTCACAACAAAGTGAAAAAATGCCAGTGTATTTACATAACCCTACGCTTTGCATTTTTAAGGCCTTTTACCTAGTGTATAGAAAAATACAATGACCACTTTAAATAAATCAATACTCAAAGAATTATGCATAATTGCATGCATAAATCACCATATTGTACCTGTTTAGACTTCAAATAGGTTATTTTAGCATATTAGAGGACATGTTGGACCTTTTTAGACTTGTGAACTCACAAAACAGCATTTATCTAGACTTAAAGCTACAGAAACGGCATGCTAGGAAACCTGACCACCCACATATAGACCACATTCAAGTGAGGCGTGTTTGTTGTTCAGAAACTTGGCGCGCCTACTCATGATGACGTAATAAAGAGGAAGACGGATACTATTTTTCCTAACATATATTGTTTTATAGTGCTGCAAAGTGAACGTTTGCATTCATTTTTAAAGATTCAGCAGCAGAAAATGGTCATTGTTGGAGAAAGGGCAAAATAGTCAGAAATATAAAATGTATTTCAATGAATTGCAGGAGAGACTTCAAGCGGATGAAGTGGTTCAAGCTCTTGATAACCAGCACATGTGGGATCACGGTCTCCATATAAACCCAAAAGACGAATTATAGTCAAACAGCCAGCGGCAGACAAAGCACAGGGTTTATGACAGTACTTATTTATTAAATGATGAGAATGATTTTATTTTTTTACTGTTTGATGTGACGATCTTTTTTTGTTTGTTTTACTGTTTAGAAGATTATTATTATTATTATTATTATTATTATTTGTGCATATACAGTAAGACCTTCACGTTTTGACTTTGCTTTGCAACTACTAGTTTTCATACTTAGAAAGAAAGAAACAGGGACTTTGTAATAGAAAATAAATGACATTGATATCATGAAAGAGTGAACTGACACTGTATAACATCATATTTTTACTTTAAGTTGTTTTAGAATCTTTTATATTCAAGTTTATTTAAGGAACCAAATGAAACAGACTATGAAAATAGAGATTTTGCACAGTTATATATTTACTGTACATACTTATTTGATATTGAAATAGTTGTCGGTTTATTTCCTTTGACTCTAATGTTTTTTTAAAGAGCACTGTGATTTATTCTGTCACACCGCAGTGGATTAGATACTGACTCACAGCTATGGTGTGGTTTCATTATAGATAACTGTCGTCTGCATTGTGTGTTAGGAACCTTTTTAATAAAAGACTCTATTTGTTCCTGTTTCAAGGAATTTGATTTTAAATGTGGCATAAATTGTCCTTTCATTTCAAATTTATTGACTTACGGTTCATATAACTGATTTGGAGAGAGGAGGATGGCCACTTTTTGTCACTGATATTTAATTACATGAATATTTATGCTTTATGTAATGCTAAGTGATGTTTGTGATGTGCATTTTAAATTAAATATAAAATATATTTGTTTGTGTCCTTTATTATTATTTTTTTTAGCAAGAATATTGCAGCTGTACATTATATGGTAACAAAGTAATTGTAAACAACTGCATGTCACTGTTATTTTTTATTTATTTGATTATGTAATATATGTTTTATGGGTATTTTTATAGGCATTTACTAACATTAACTAACAATGCATTTGTTACAGTATTTATAAATCTCTGTTAACATTATAAAAATAATCCATTAAATAATACATAGTAATACACTATCACTATAATGTAAAATTGTATTTGTTGACATTGAAATTAATGTTAGCTGAGAATAATAAATGCTTTACAAGTACTAAACTGTAGTTAACTAACAGGTCGTTATTGTAAAGTGTTAGCTTTTTATGTTAGGATAAAGATCTTGTACTGTATTACTGTTGCTTTAAAGTGATAGTTCACCCAAAAATGAAAATTCTTCATAATTTCATTGACTTTCTTTCTTCTGCAGAACACAAAAGAAGATATTTTGAAAAACATTAATAACCAAACAACATTGACCCCCATTGACTTTCATTATAAGGACACAAAACCACATTTCTCGAAATATCTTCTGTGTTCCACTGCACTAAGAGTCATATACACGTTTTGAACGACATGAGGCTGAATAAAATATTTTTAATAAAGATAACGATGCATTAAACATGGCAATCCAGCTGTTGCTTAATAAAATGCTGCTGTGTAGAACATTTATAGAATCAGATTATAGAAACACGTGCTGTTTTTAAGCAACAGAGTTATTGTGCTGCTGTATGTAGCAGACTTTTAAACCGTGGTTAGGTTTGCCCCCAGGTTTAATACTTCAACCACATCCCACTGCGTCACTGCTCTTCTTCAGGCTGCGCTAACCGATGCGTGAACATGACAGTATCTATGAAATCTTCTGTGCTTCTACGGTAAACTGAAAGTATCTGTGGTGTGCTCCTGAGATGTCAGATCTCTGTTGTGTGTTAAACTGTAATGATCTCTTGAACCTGACCTGCTTTCTTGCCTCTTCTCAATTCTTGCAATTCTTGCGATTCTCATGCTTTCTGCTCCCACTTATAAAGCAGTAGGTGTATGATTTGAATGTTTTGGAAATCCCACCCTTTTGTCAATATGGCGATCCTTATCTTAAATCTTTTGTAGTGCTTTCTAATTTAAATATAATTGTTTGCAGAAACCGTGTAGGTTATGTTCAACAGCTGAACACTAAAGCTTGGTGACTTTGATATTCTACAGGAAGACAAGACAAGACTTTAAAAAAATGTTTTTTAGAAGCTATCATGGTCTCAGTGGCCCAGGACTATTTCTTAGACCTTGAACACATGACCACACAGGAACCTGCATAGATATCTGACAAACTGCAAGAGTATAAACCACCATAACGCATGAGGAGGCTTCATGCATTCTCATTTAAAGGCTCGCTTTTGTTTGTGTACCTTTTACAGTTTGAAAAAGCTTCTTTTTTATTTGTTAGACAGGATTTACTGTAGGGAGTTTGTTGTTTACATCGCTTTAGGCATGATTTGGCTGTGCGGTGGACTCTTTTTGCTGCTAGTAACCTGTAAGTGAGATTTCCTTAATAACCAAATTAAACAAAACTTAGATTGGTAATTATATGTGAAAACTATGCTAAAAATCCAATTTTAGGGATAATGAACATTAAAGTTTGAGTTCACGTTTTTTTTATCTTTCACATAGCCTTACTCAGTAAATATTAAAAGATATTAAGGTTATATTTTCAAGGAATGTTCTTTACATTATGTAGGATTTTATTAAGAAAATAGTAAATCACAAAAAATGCCTTTAGTTGGGTTTTCACAGACATTTTGTTGTAATTAGATGTTTTTAGCACTTTATGACTAAAATAAAACCTGGGGCTAGTTGTCACATTATGTTATATCGTCAAAAATCTAACAAAATATATGTTTTGTAAGCGGTTTGTGTATCGGATTCAAACAACTGAAAAGTATTTAAAATGTAAAAGTTTCTTATTTTACATGTAATCATCCAAATTAAATTTTTGTCATTTCTGTGAATAAGCTTTTATAGCACCTTTATTTTAAGTGTGTAAAGTATAGCGTGACAACTGGCCTGATATTTATGGTCAAAGTGTGTTCAATGAACTGGAAAGTTAAATGACTTTAAAAATAAACCATGTCTTTGAAAGTGTGACAACAACCCCCAGTTTCCTCTATCACAACTGTATATTAGAGAGTTATTGAAAGAACTACAAATGTTGCTTTAGACTCAGAGCAGCTTGTTTCAGTTGTGTATTGACTAATTCAAGTGATTACATTCTTCTTTTGGGTCATTACATCTTTTGGGTTTAATTTTTTTTGTGCAATTATCTACTGTATCTGCTAAAACAAAACAGCCACCCAGGTCAATACGGAAATAATACACTTATTTTGATAAACAACATATTTATTACTTGCCGGCAAGCAATAAATGATATTTTCTTTCATCAGCCTCGATCGGGAGTGCACTTTACGAGAAACCTATACATGTCCGTCTGGAACCAATTTCAGGTATTACAGTTTGTGAAGGGGCTTCAGTTGAAATCAACTGCACTTGGACTTCATCTAACTTCACCAAAGTGAGCTGGCACTTTAATAACCACACGGCCGATAACGCATGTAATTCACCCAGGATAAGTGAAGGACCAACTTTTATTCAAAAAACTGACAACACTTGGTCAACGCTCACCATCCTTTCTATCAGCACCAGCGAGAGCGGCTGGTACTTTTGCAATGTCATCAGAGATATTCCATTACTTACATATAATTGCAGTGATGGACTTCAGGTTCTGGTTGGTAAGTAGAGAGATATTGAGAGAACTTAATTCCTCAGTTTTCCTGCTTCCTTTTAAATATACAAGCTTTTAATTTGGATCACATTTTTTTCTTTATAGAAGAAAACATCACCCGCACCGAGGGTCCAAAGCAGACTACAAACTTGAAACAGACTACCACAAATTCACCCACAATGTGTTCTTACAGTGGTAAAAATTTTAACTATATACATACATATATATATATATATATATATATATATATATATATATATATATGTAATTGTATGGCCATGTACATGTATGGCCTCCAAAGAAGTAGATTTTCTCCATAATAGTTATTTTGATAAATACTGAAAACCTTTGGACAGCTGTTAAATTCTTTAGTTTTATTTGGTATTTAGGTTTTTTATTAAGGTGCAATTATAGACAGACAATATAAAAAGAAGTAACGTGTAAACTAACAAATTAGATACCTGCATACCAAAAAAAGTTTATTGAAAAAATAACATTATTTAACATAATTTTTTTTTTAAGTTTTCGCTGTAATTTGGCACTGATTTGGGATTATTTCAGGAGGATAGAAGCAAAGAAATCTGACCTACGTCAGAAAAGAGTTAACATGTCAATGTCACAAATCTGCAAAATCTTAAATATATATTTTTTTACACTATAATATTTCTTTGTTTTTTAATAGATTTTAGAATTTGAATTTACATCATATTTCTGTGATCTTACACTTTTAACCCCACTGCATGTATGATATTATGTTTTTAAACCTTTTAGTTGAAATCAGGGCCAAAATAGCCCCTTTTGGATAGATAAGTTGAAAACATGTCTTATTCCAACTCATAATATCCACTCTTACAATTTTTATAATCTTTTGTGTTACAGTTGAAACCCCAACAGCACCCGGTTTGGTTCCTGGTGAATGGTGGTGGATATGGGTCACAGTGGCTATCGGAATCGTAGTACTAATTGTGTTAATTGTTGGGATATGTATGTCATCGTGCAAAACTAAAGGTAAGTCTATACAGAATCACTGTATGCATTTATCTATCTATCTATCTATCTATCTATCTATCTATCTATCTATCTATCTATCTATCTATCTATCTATCTATCTATCTATCTATCTATCTATCTATCTATCTATCTATCTACTGTATATATATATATATATATATATATATATATATATATACTTGTGTAAGAGATACACTCGCATTCAGATAAGTTCACGATATTGTGTTTGAAGTATAATGTGTTCGACTACAAGTTTATAGAATACTAATTACTACAAATAATTAACTCAGCTCTCGCTTATTTAATTAAAAAAGCAAATATTAAACAAAAAACAAAAAGAATAACATTGTTTTTTGATCACAACTTGTGGCTGTACTTTTCAATCAGTACAAAATAATAACTGCATGTGGTTGCACATACAGTATATCTGAATTACAAAACTTGCCAGGGTTTTATATTGTGCATCAAGATAATAATGAATGACTAGAATTTTTATCACAGTAGTCTCATGCCAACAGCTATAATGTTAAAGCGTTTTAGCTACAACAGTGTGTATTTGAATGTTAACATGGTTTGGCCCCGTGTCCTTTCATTACACATCTCAATATAACCACAACCGTTACTTTTTTTAAATACTAAGTCTAAATTATGTCACAAACACCGTCGATACATCTCAACCCAGAATTTGTAACCCAAAATATTAATCTGAGAAGTCACGCAGATTCAGGAAGACTCTTGTTTAAGGTCAGAGTCAGGCATTTGTCTTTCCTGGGCCACAGGCTGAGCTCTGAATGAGTGTGGGTGGGCATGTGGTTATGAGCTCTGAGAAACAGGTCTAGCTGATGATGATCGTTGACTGTGGTTAGACTGGAGCAGTTAGATGTAGCGCAAGCGTGCAGAGCAAAACCCTTTTTCTTCAGACCCTCAGCATGGCCTGTCCTTTGCATTGTTAACCATTTAATGTAACCCTACACTACTGTACATTTGTGTGTTTTCAGAGACCGTTTATGAAAATACTGTACCCCAGAAATCGGGCTGCTGGAGACGGGATCGAACTCGGATGGACAGCTGTAACTTACCTCCGTCCAAAAAAGTCGAAACTATTAAACCGCTAAGGAAATATGACACGGTTCCACAAAACAGAAACCACAGACCATAGGCTATTCAACTATAGCATTCGAATCCAATCTTAATTAAACCCTGTAAATTTTCAAGCAGTCTTGAAGACTTTGAGGTGGATTGTTCAATCAGAGTTGATGCTATAACTCTGGAGGATACCGCCCCTCCAGGACCGGAGCTCAAATGCACTGCCATTGGTATTAATGCAATAATGTATTCAATATATTTTCATTGTCTATTTAATTGTGTAAATTTGCTTTTTGCAAAGCTGTATATACATGATTTTTTATTTGTTTTGTAATGTACAAATGTAATTTTATATTTTGTGTTTTCCTATCCTAGCTACTGTACTCTATATGAGCCATTTGTGATTCCCTGATAACTTTATCTTTCAAAACATTCAAAGATAAAATGGTTAAATAAAAAAATGTTTATTTGAGCATTCTGTCAACATCACAGCAACAACACACAAACTTGTGTGAGTTTGGGGGCGGAGCTATCTGTATAACCAGTGTAATGTTCGGGAAACCTACAGTAACTTGTCATTATTTAAGTTCAGAATTATTCACATTTGAAGACTTTGAAAGGGAAATAATGTTATTTTTCTTGTACAACTTTCAGTCGCGTCATACTGATACATTCCGTGGTTACCATTAAATGCGAGTCACGCATTTTCCTCTTTCATCTTTTTCAGAATTCTCACAGATGTTATTTTTTGCCCTATTAAAAACACAAACAGACTGAAGAACATTATCAGCTACATTGACAGCACAACATTAGTGGTTTCCTAATATTACAAAATTAGATATTTGAAACCCATTCACAATTGTGTGATCACTGTTAATAGATAACAAACCACACAACGTGACAGGAGCAATTATAGAGTTATTTTTTTAATATGTCACATAATACTTATATAATTACAAAAAAGAAACTGGGAAAATTCTTCTACTAGCACAAACCAAAAGATCTTGGCATCTGTTTTAAAGAGATTATTAGCCTAAAAATAAATATTCAGTCACCATTTATTCACCTTCTTGTCATTCAAAACTTGAGTAGGACTTGCAACACAAAAGAAAATATGAGAAGTGTCTCAGTGGTTTTGTGTCCATACAATGGGAGTCAACGGGGAAAATGTTGATTACCAACAGTCTTCAAAATATCTCTACTTTGTTTTGCAGAAGAAAGAAAGTCATACAGGTTTGAAATGACATGACAGTGAATAAATAATGAGTGGCTTGTACAATAGTTGCCACATTTGATATTTGATGAGAATTTGAATCAATAATAATGAAAATACAACATAAAAGTTGCAAAGTGCCATTAAAGCTTCGAAAAATGATTATATTTTACAATACATTCTATACAAATAAATAGTAAAACCATTCTTGCCTGATGCTATCAGCAACACTGTTTGTTGGGTGTGTGTTTGTTTGGGGTTGAATCTCTACCGGACACTAAGTCTGTGGTAGGTACAGATTCACATGTGTAAAAACAACTTTGCCCTTGTGTTGCAGGTGCATTTCATGTGTCAAAAACAGCGTTGGGTTTAATGGATTACTTAAATGATTCATTAGGCAAGTTATTTTAACGGCACGTTTTGTTTTCACCAGTAAAAGGGCTAATGTATGCCTCACAAGCTTGAATTAATGTCTATGCAATGCAAGAAAATTCTCCCTAGATCACCAAAAAATGTGTAACAATTCAGTCATTTATTCACCTGCATGCGTGTCATTCCAAAACTGTTTAGTTCATATTAATCATGACTTATTAAAAAATATGAGTTACTGACAATTTTTTGAGAACTTGTTCCTTGGGCTTTGAACCAATGACCTGTAGTCAATAGCGCTACAGATACAGTTATGATGAAACAGCGCCATCATGTGATCATACAACAGTAGTTATTTATTCATCAGATCACAATCTTACTAACTGGATCCAATCTAAAAACATAAATTACATGTCATCAGAAATGACCTTAAAGCAATAAATTATAGTGGACTTACAGAGCAGTTAAACTCCTGCTTTTTAGTATTAGATGCACGCAACCTGCGGATATAGCAAACATTATTATACATAAATGCACATATAGAATTGCACAATATGGATAATTTGGTCAATAAACACTAAAGTAAAAGCTACATTAAAAATAAAAAAGATAACAAGATTTTAATAAGTAATAATATTTTGATAATATTTTGATAAAATTACGTTGTAGAAGTTGTAGCAATTAAAGGTAGGTCACAAAAAATGAAAATTGGCAGAATAAAAATCATTTTCACGTGAATGTGTTTGGAGTGATATTGAACACATAGATCCGAGAATCTAAATACGACATTATTATTGTAATTTTGACATTATTCTGCAAATAGTATGACTATTATATCTCGTAATCTTTTATTTTCATCTAATTTCATTTCGTACAAACGTTTGGGGTAACTTACTCGTTTTAAATGAAAAAAATCTACATTTTAGAATCATAGTAAACTTCTCAAAACTATGAAATAACGCAAACGAAGCACTTTAATGGATTTATGCTGCGACTGAGAAAATCCAAAATGAATCCAACGTCACGGCGTGTGACGTCACGCGCTCAGGTGTACGTCCGTTTAGCGCTTGTGAACCGTTGAGAAGCAGATAGCAGTTGTGGTTGTTGTGGGTGAAGTGCAGCACTCCGTTCTTACCGATTGCACGATTTGTGAGGATCGACATTTCTTTATCAGTCAGAGGGGAGCATTGCTGACAGTTCCGGTGAGTTGAGTGATGTTTTTCTAGACTTAGTTAAACAATACTAGTTTAGCCTATTTTAGGCGATCTATGAATACGATGCAAAAACCACGATGCAAGATTTTGTACTTAATGTTTGTCTGATTGTTTTACTTCAAATGCCATGCTTAAACTAGGTTAACTGTAGTGAGACAATGGTGAGTTTGTGGTTACTATGGGTTTACTACCAATACCATAGTAAACCGTCGTTATGGTCGTTAGGGAAAGGTTTAGTTTGTATCGGATATTAAGCACTTTTATTATTTTTCAAACTGTTTAGCCCAGTATAGCGTCACAACATTGGCTTTTTTTCTGGTGGGATCTACTTTTTAAACTTTATTGTGTTGGATCTGTGTGTATCATACGTTCACTTTGCTATGTATATGAACATAAAAGCCACTTTGATTTGCATTTTGATGGTATTGTTTTAAAGATAAAAGTTACATGTACTTTCTGAAAAATGAATGGTTCTGAAATTGGTCATTTTTAATGAATGTGTTGAACTAAAGTGTTGATGTAGTTACTTCGCTTGGACGCTTGTATAAAACAACATTACAGAAATACTGCAGTGGTCCCTAACCCTGTTCCTGGTGGAACCCCAAAACTATACAGTTTGGATGTCTCTCATTAAACACCAGAAACAACTCATTAATAGAGCATTATGCAACTTTAAAATGGAGGTGTCAGATTAGAGAGATATCCAAAATGTTTAAAACAATGTTTAGGAACACAGATCTGCTAGAACTTCTGAATCCAGGTGGTTTAAAGTAATTACAGAAATGTTCATTCTAGCATCATTTGTTTGCAGATGTCACCTGGTTTCGATATTTTGCTCTATGCTGTGATTTTATCCACTTAAATGTGGTTTAGGAGTTATTTCAGGGGAGTATTTACTGTAACTGTAAAATATTTAACATTTATGCACTTGCCAGACATTTATCCAAACAGTCCATTCAAGCCAGAAATTAATAAGTTTGTGTGTTTCTTGGTAATCAAACACACAACTTTTGTGTGTTGCTAACACATTGCTATACCTTTTGAGTTACAGGAACACAGTGTAAGTGACAGATTATGCTAAACACTGAGACAAACTCAGCAGCCACTCATATTCATCCTGTAAAATCTTGCTTTGACTTGTCTGAATGCAAGAAGGGAATGTTTCCTTATTCACGCCCATATGTTTACCCAGGTCTTCGTGTAATGCTAGTGTACTTTACACAGCCTAAATATGTTTTTGTTTGTGTCTCGGTTCATGAAATACTGGCTATATTGGCATCTTTGCACCTTTTGTGAAGTTCTACAAAGAGCTGTAACTTTTCACTTTACCTTCCACCTCCAGTGCGTTCACAATAATAAAATGTATTTGTTTTAGTAAATTGAACTGACAAAGGCCTAACCCCTTTAACTGGGTGTGTTTTCCAACGTTAAAGAGTTTCACAATATGCGTGACACATGGAGTGTAACAGGAAAGCTCAGGTTAATGAATAACAAAAACGTGTTGTTGCAAACTAAACCATTGTAACACTCTGGAATCATGATAAACCACTCTTATCATACAGTTCAATACAAAAAGGCGTCTAGTTTTAATCAAAGTGTGACAAGACATTTTTAACCTTTGTAATGCCCTTTATATGTACGCACTAGTATTTATTTTTTAAGAATTATTTACCAAATTGTTTAACAAAACATTTTTTAGCAAATTAGTTTAACGATAAAGCAAAGTCTTGATTAAAAACAGATAGTTCTACCCCATACTCACACCATTGAAATAATGTTGCTGCAGAAAAAAACAGCAATGTTTTGATGTTAAAAATGGCCTTTAAGGTATTGTTACAGACTGTTGTATATCAGCTTATTGCAAAATTTTGCATTTCTTTGTAATCATTTAAGACTAATCACGATGTACGCAACACAGTGGAAATATATATTGTGCTTGGGAATCTGAACAAGGAGGAGAGGACAATCTAGTGAATTATTACTCAGCAGTGATTTGATTGACTAACACAATTTTTAAAGGCATGAGTAACAACATGTCCGCCATTTAGCAATGATGTAGATCAATGAACTAGATGATTCATTTGCTTCCCTTACTTTCCTGAAGCATATAGTTGACTAACCTGTCAAACTGTTTTGCTGTTTTAAGTAGGAAAATTAGTCAAATCTGTAATGCGAGGAAAATTATGAAGTTTAGTGTCGATAGCTATTAGGTTTATGTGCTAACTGTAATTATAAGTGGTGTTTTGAATGTGAACAACTGTAACCTTTAGTATTAATCTAATCTTGCACTGTGATATTAAGTGATACATCAAATTGTTTGGCTTATTGCATGTATGTGACAGGGTCCATTTTGAAATGTGCGTGTTCCAAAAATCTCAAATGTTTAATTTAAAGAAGCTACCCAGCTAACATTCTCAGGACTTTAGCTAATGTTCTCTAAAAGTGATCAAAAAGCGTTCTTATTGTAATGTTAAAAGAACATTAAAAGTCAACGTTGTTTGTCATTGCTAAGCGTGATAAAATATTGATGTGAAAACGTTATCCTTACATTGTTAGTGGAATGCGTCTTAAAAACATTCAGAAGTAACGTTTACCTAAATGTTTATAAAACGTTTTTGAAATGTATTTTTCAGTCTTGAACTATATATTGGGAGTTATTTGGGGGTGGCTTCTTATTTTAACTTGTGGTTACTATGGTTTTACTACAAATACCATAGTTAAACAGGGTTAAAGTAACCAAAACCCCCAGTACAAACACTCAAAACGTTACAGCGACTGCATAGCAATGTCCTGCTATTGTTAATAAGATGTCAAATTTTCAAATTTCTGAATTCTTAAACATTTAGTTTTTGCTCAACTTAATCAAACGTAACTTCATATCAAACCTTGCAAATAATTTCACGCTGCCTCGTGAAAACAAGCAACTGCGACACGCTGCAAGTTTCCACCTTAAGGCATAAACAATTTCAGTTATTCTTCCAGCCCGATCCACAACATGCCCCAGCCTGCCGTGTTTTAAGTCACTGCACACATCCACCCCAAACCAAGAGGAAAAACAGGACAAATTGGGGGTCTTGTTTTGAACTTCTGAAGAGCACATTATTACTGTGATCTGAGACTGTTTGTGAAACAACAATGACTAACTGCAGAATTCTTCATGTTAAACATGTTGTGATGGTTGTTTGGGTACAGGAACTATAAGCAGAGATGTTTACGGGTGTAGTTTCTGGTTTAAGTAGAGGATTTAGTCTTATATAGTCAGGCTGAAGTCACAGTTAAACATTCAGCATATTTCTGTTCTGCAGCAACAGGCCTTGAAGTGAATTTTTATGTTTGGGATGTTGAGTTTTATAAGTTGATAAGATGATTCTTGTGAAGAGAGATACAAATTGACGCATTAGACAATTATTGACAAATGATAATAAAGCTATAGAGCTTTAAAATAAATGTGGATTGTATTGCTCTGATGAATTTGATGAGACATATTTGAGTTCATATTAAAATATGACTTTAATTTGTTGACTAGGCATATTAAAAGTTCTAATCTGATTATTTCTAATTCGGTCTTTAAAAATGACAGTTTAGCCTATGTATTTCTCCAACATCTGTCATTTTTGTAGATGATTAATCCCAGAAAAAACATTGCTCTTTTAAAGTTTAGAAGCGTTAATGTGGTTCTCAGTTGTGTTTATTTAAGTATTACATTATCCTAAAATTGCTTATAGAGGAAATAAAAAAAGAGAAACATTGTTAAAATACATTATTAGACAGTCCCTCCAGAAAAACACAGATTTTTTTGTGATTGTTGCGGGCAAAAAAATCCTTGATTTTGCAGCACATTTTCTTAAAAAAAGGGGATGGAATATGCAGGATATTTTTGCAATTTTATGCGATGAAATTGCGGGAGCTTGCAAAAACCGCAGTTTGAGCTGCTTCTTCCTGCCTGCTTCCGCTGCTGCTTTAACCATCCTCAAATGTTTGGCGGTGGCAAAGTGCTTTTCCAGCGTCGACTTCCGTCTGTGGTCCAACACGCAGTTGCACGGAGTGCAAAATAATTTGCCCCCACTGTCATGTAACAAGGAAGGAAACTGCTTCGCGCAGTCCTTTTGCGCTTATTTTTGATGGCAAATGAGAATGATTTGCGTGCTTCATCATGGTTTCACCCTGGTTTCACTGCGGGGTTTGCAGATGATGTTCATGTCGCGTAATTACGTCACTTCATAAAGTTCCCATGGCAATAGGGGGAAAATAATGGCGCTTTACTTTTTATTACAACATTTTTCAACTTTCTGCTAAGATATATGTGACTTTTTTGCAACGAAAATACAGGGATTATGAAAAAATGCGACCCCCGCATAAATATGCAGACTTTGGCTGATTATGCATTAAATCAGGCGATTGCATAATCGCGTTTTTCTGGAGGGACTGATTAGTATTAGTATATAAATGCAGTATGATGCTGTAGAATTAATGTAGATTGTATGAGTAAAATCTGGATTTGGATCAGATTATTTGGATTTTTGGTTTTGATGACAAACATTTGAGTTCATTATAAAATAAATAATATTTTAAATGCAGACTTGGCAATTCTGAGCTCAATTTGTGATATTGTTGACATTATTTTTAATGGAGACAAAGTTTCCTTTTGCCCTCCATTTAATTTGATTGATGCCTAGGAGAAATAATTGATCTTAATAAGACTGTTTTTTTTTCTTTACAGATGTAGAGACCAAAGAAGACCTTTGAGCATCTGGCAACATGGATTTTCATCCTTGCCCACAAAATCACACCATCAACAAGTGTATATGTTGGAAACTCATTCCAACATAACGCAACAGACCGGAACATGACAAAATTTCTTTATTGAGCAGAAGAGACAAAAATTACTACTTAATTATTTCCAAGTGTTGAAGTGAGGAACATGGACATGTCTACTCCATTTTGCCTCATCATCCTTAATGGCGTCTTTCTAGCGTGTGCCTACAACGGGCACAACAATCTCACCCCCCGAAAAACTGTTCGATACGAAGGCAAGATTCTTGTTTATCTTGTTAGTCAAAATCTCTTTAAGGCAAATCAGTTAAATAGATTATCATTTTGGTAACGCCTCTCCAGGCAGCTATTTCCAGTTATACAAGTATAGCTGTCTATCTATTTGAATAGATCAAAATCTCCAAAGTGTGTTTCAGAATTAGATTTCAATAATATATTTCAAATGTGCTGTTTTAGGTAATCACACACAAAAACTATTGTTTTGTTTAGTATAATGTAATATTGAAGTGTGTTTTGTTTTACGTAATGGCAAATTTGCTGCAGGTATCTATATGCTTTTGTGTTTTTATCAACTTTTAGATAACCATGTGATCACGTTTAAAGAGCAAGGCATTTGGAATTACTCCACAATGCTAATTCGAGAGGATTTGGGCTTGCTGATGTTGGGGGCGAGAGAGGCCGTATACGCCCTGGATATAAACGATATCTCGGTTGCCAAGTCTAAGGTGGTGTTTTAAGTCTCTCCTTGTTGTCTTGAGCAACATTATAGGAGTTCCCTAACGCTGTTTCTGAACATCATGTTTTTCACCCATCAGGTTCTGTGGAAGGTGACAGAGGAGAAACAAAAAGAGTGCATCTCTAAAGGAAAGCATCCGGACGTGAGTAAAGCTCCGCCTCCATACATACATTAGCATAAATCATTCATGCATTATGCGAATATTAAAGAGTTACACTTTTGTTTATTGCTAGTAAAGATGGTAGAAAATATCAGAGGTGGACTTATGATGATTTTTGACGATAGCAATATTTTGAGGGTTTAAACGTTTTTAATATAAATAATTTAAATGAAAAATTGATTTGTTGAAAATTAATGTTATGTAACTGTTATAATTGTAATATAAACTTATATTACAATAAAAAACAAAAAGTAAAAACAGTAAATGTATCATAAATAAAACCAGTTAAAGGCTAATTTATTAATCGACCTCTGGTAAATATCTTTCAGAAATACTTGTGCATCCCATTTTATCAGTCATGTCATAAATAAAAAACCATATTGTAAAATTAAAAAGGACATTTATAGATATATGGTTAAGAGTCATTTTTACTATATTTTGCTGTATTTTGTCAACCATTTATTATGTATACAACTGTCTGATCGATTCATATTTCAGATCGACTGTCACAACTACATAAGAGTGCTGCATCAGATGAACGACAGTGCGATGTACGTGTGCGGTACGAATGCTTTTAGCCCCACCTGTGATTACATAGTAAGTGACACATGACCAGATCAAATAATTAGAATGGAATACTATAGTCTAAATAAACAAACAATCAAACAAATGTATTTTTATAAAAACAAGCAACCCTTTTTCTTTTTGCAATTACTAACTTTAGCAAATATTATATAATTGTACTGCTTTGGTAGTCTTGGAGTACCATGCTAGTATCATTTTATAATTATATGATTATATAAGTTATGTGATTGAACTGTGGTTTTACCATCTGATGACATTACTAAACCCTGGTAAACATGTAAAGGCTTCTGTTCCGTCCTGGAATGAGATTAGGAACTTCAGGTTTCATGTGTTCCAACAAGCACTGATGTTACTCTGTTACAAACAGCAGATAAAAAGAGCCGTGTGTTCATAGTATTTGTTTGAACAGACGTACGGTGATGGACAGCTGAAACTAGAAGAGAAGCAGGAGGAGGGCAGGGGGAAATGCCCTTTCGATCCCTTCCAAAGATCCTCTTCCGTCATGGTTGGTATGTATTACTTTATTGACTTTAGCTGTGATTCTGTAGCTGAAGTGGTAAGTCAAGGGACTTGCAGAGTTATAAATTCAATGCACTTTCGATAGAAGTGCTTTCAAAAACACTGAGCTGCGGTGCTCCTATGGGAAGCATGGATTTAAATCTGTGTTTGTCTCACACTTCTGTCCTCTTTTGAAGTTTTTGCCATTCTCTCTTTAACTATTGATTGTTAAAAAACCCAATAATCTTTCTTTCCACAGATCAAGACTTGTATTCAGCCACATCCTTTAACTTCCTGGGTTCTGAGCCGGTCATACTCCGCACATCCCCTATTTCATTACGCACAGTGATCAAGAGCTCCTGGCTTAATGGTATGTAACGGAAATGATGAAACAGGAAGTAAACTTATGCTACATAAACTATGACTTATTACAGCTGTTTGTAATTCATTTAAATGCAGACTGTGTGTAAACATTCTTTTTATTTTGCAGTTTTTATCGCTTTAATTACAGTTTTAGCATTTCATATTAAATATAGAATTTAATGCAATTGTTAAGAAGATTTTTTTTAAGTGACGTTAAAAAACAACAACAAAAGGCCAAACAATCAAACAAATATGTTCCTCTGTCATCAAACTTCAGAGCCAAATTTTATCTACATGGACGCGGTACCCGAAAGCGAGAACAGTCCCGAGGGGGACGACGATAAAATCTACATGTTCTTCAACGAGAACGCCATAGAGTACGACTTTTACAGCAAGCTATTGGTGTCGCGTGTCGCCAGAGTCTGCAAGGTAATCTCTTTACCGTTGACATAAGGACTAACCATGACTTATTGGTTATATCCACAGCTTAGCTCTTTGTGCTAGATTGTTTATATTTTGGCTCGGTGGCTTAATAGCATTTACCAGCGATGCACTTACAGGATGTGCTGAAGGATTTAGGATGTTTACACCTGAGCTTATAATAACTTGGTCCATATTTTGCAGGGAGACATGGGTGGCCAGAGGACACTTCAGAGGAAGTGGACTTCTTTTTTAAAGGCGCGTTTAGATTGCTCTGTACCTGAGCCCAGCCTGCCCTACATCATACAAGACGTCTTTCACGTGCGCCACAAGAGATGGAGGGAAAGCGTCTTTTATGCCATCTTTACATCTCAGTCGTAAGTTTTTAGCATCTAAATTTAAACTTTAAAGCTGTCTTTAAGACTGTTTTGTGTTGCAAATGATTAAATTATCTAATCAAATTAGATAATTAATCAAATTATCTATTATGTCTAGATAGTAATGATGTAACTGTCAAATTTGTAATAAGATGACAGAAAACTGTAAATCTGACCGTTCACACTGATTTTGATCTGATTTCAAATCACATATGGAAGTGGTTTAGACTGTCACCGTTCTTTAGGATGAACATGCTTTTTTATTTTCCTATTCACTTTAATATTTCATAGTTCTAATTTATTCATGACAATTCTAATTGACATGACAATTCAATTCTAATTTAATCATGACAAACTATATATTGGTGGAATTGTATAAATGTTCATAACAATAAATATAATAAACAATAAAAAATTAATAAAACATGTTAATGTCATGTATAAAAATATCAAAATTGCATTTTTATGTGTATACTCATGTGCGGTGACAGTTTCAACTACAAAGAAAACAGATTTTTATTTCCTGTCTGAACAACTCCCTATTTATAGAGATTATCATTTTATCTTTGTACCTCTTAATCAAAACTGATTCATGTACCTCAATATAATGCTTTAATGTCCATTAGTACACGTCAATATAACTCACAGTGAAACAGCTGTAGTCTATGAAGCTCTGCAGGTATAACCAGGTGAAAGACACGAGTCAGAAGTGAGACAGACTGTTTAATTGCAGTTTTGATAATTAAAGGGGGACACACCGGCTCTTTCCACCCATTTAGTCACTGTGTCCAGTCACTTTAGTCAAGTGATATTACATGCTTAGCATACTAAAAATTGTGTTAATCATGTGTTTGTGTAGGAGCTCAACAGATCAGACGTCGGCAGTATGTGCGTACAATGTGACCGATATTAGCGAGGTTTTCTCTCGGGGCAAATTTAAGACAGCGGTAACCGTGGAAACGTCTGATGTGAAGTGGGTGACGTACACTGGAGAGATTCCTGTCCCTCGTCCAGGAGCTGTAAGTGATTTTGTTCTTACATAGTATTATGTATGTAAGGTGACGTGTCATTTTTTTATATGAATCATAAAGCCTGATGATCCGGTTGTGTACATTTGTTTCAAGTTTATATAAGTAGCGGCATACTTTTCTTATATCACATTTATTTCAGCATCGATGATTGAATTTAGTCTATTTTAGTAGTCCGAGGGGCTAGATTAAAGCTTGAGTCATGTGTCGGCGCCGAGCTCATCCTTGTAAGACAGCAAGCCACATTTGTTAACGATGATTATTTTTATTTAAAGTGTTAGTTTTTGTTTACATTTTTGTTTAAACTCATAAATTGATGTTTAAAATACTCGTACCTATGGTTTAATTTTAAAGTAGCTGGTTGCTTTCTCTAAAAACACTTGCACTTTTAACATAGCTTTGTTTAAAGAAGTTTGTTCGGTCCAATGATGGATCAATCAATGTCGTGAGTTTGGTAATAAACATGAACAAGAATGCCGTTGTAATGTATGTATAAAAAAATGGTCCTTTTATTTTCTCAAAACATGTATTTATAGCATTGCTTTATATTTGACATTTTATTTTATATAATCTTTTTATATTTTATTTACAGTATATCCATGTTGCTTTCGAAATATACAGCAAAAAACAAACCTCAATTGTTTTGATTTATTTTGCTTGTTATTCGCACATCTTCACACAGTGCATCAACAACGCAGCAAGGAGTTTAGGAATCGAGCGCTCTCTTGATCTCCCCGATAAAACTCTACAGTTCATCCGAGACCGTCCCCTCATGGACGACGTTGTCCGTCCGTTCACGGGCAAGCCCTTGCTGATCAACAAAGGACCGTCATTGACCCGCCTTGTTGTTGACCACGTAACTGCTTTGGATGGACAGTCCTATCCTGTGATGTTTATCGGCACAGGTGAGATGTTCCTGTCAGCCTGCAGGGCAAAGCAGCCGTTAATAGTCAGTTAGAGGGTGTGTGTGTGTAAACTCATTCACTGGAATGTTAATTGTACCTTGTGTCGACAGAATTAGATTTAGCCCATCACAATGCTGAGTTTATTTGTTTTTCATTCGTATTGTGTTTAAGCTAAATACATAAATAACTGTAGTGACAAAAATAACTGTTCGTTTGCTGTCACACACACGCAAGAAACAAAACCCTGTGTTCATGAGAAATGCAAACACTAAACACAAAATTGCAAATTTGGAGTAATTATGTAACTTTTTGGACTAAAGCCAGAATTGTTTGACATAGTTTAGCATTGTGCTGACACCTGGTGCTTTTACAGTGTTTAAAGTGTAACTTTGGCAATTTTAGAGTTTTGTTTTGTAAATGAGTCTTTCTCTATTATCTGGACTGAAAAAAATGTCAAGTCAATTTGTCAGCAAAACACGTCAGGCGGTGGACGTCTGACAGCTCCTGGTGTGCTGAATGACGAGTTTTGCATTGTAACATTGTTACAATAGAAAGCAATACAAAGCGGGTTGAAAACTGGCCAAGTTACACTTCAGTGTGCCTGTTTATGTAATACAAACACACATGGCAATGTGACAGCAGTTATGTGTGTGTATATGGGTAGTTGTCACATGTGCTATATGTATATTTTTAAGAGTTCTTTTCTACATTTTTGCTGTCACACCATAGGACACAGTCACATATTTATTTGTCAACTACCCATATACACTAAATAAGTAATTCAGTTTTATAACATTTAAAGTTAGTAGAGCATTATAGGTTTATAAAGAAATAAAAAACTTTTGTATGGGATGTTCTTTACATTTATTATTGTGCACCTTTACACTCACTATAGTCTATTATAAATCCAAGTTTGTATCTTCCACCAGAAAATGGTTATTTGCAGAAAGCAATAAACTATGACGGAGAAATGCACATCATCGAAGAAGTAAAACTCTTTAAGAATGCTGAGCCAATCGATGTTCTTCGTCTTCACCAGAGCCAGGTACTAAGGACAGGTCATTTATTACAGGATTAATACATGTTAAGGTCTATATTTTAATTATTTTGGGTCTCTATTATTATTGTTTTATTTTAACTACTGTTTATTAAACTCTTTTAAATTATTTACTTATTTTATTTGATCTATATTTAATTTTTTTATATTTAATTATATTAAATATATTTTATTACTTTAAATTAACAAATGTAAATGTAATTCATATTATGGTGTATATTTTAATTTAAAACCTCTACAAAGTTTACATTCATGACCATTCATGTATAATGTACAATGAAAACTGTACAGTGAATCTTAATCCTGTGTGTTTGGTTCAGTTGTATGCAGGCTCTGTGTCTGGGGTTGTTCAAATGCCGAGCAGTAACTGCAGTCGCTATGTATCTTGTCTGGACTGCGTTCTGGCCAGAGACCCTTATTGTGTCTGGGACATCACTGCTCAACAATGCTCTAAATTACCCAGTTTACCTAATGATGCGGAAGGGTAAGAAATACTCTTCTAAACAATACTCATAGAAACAAGCCCAGTCTCACATTAAAATAATAGTCTTGTTATCATTTGCATTGCTTAAACCAGCATTATGTTTAAATAAAAAAGGCAACATAAAAGTACTCAATAACTACTCATATTTAAATTAATGAGAAGATAAAAGAAGATAAAGACTTTTTCTATAGTGTTTTTTGGTGTTTTACATTTTTATTTTGAGCACTATATAATTTTGTATGAAAGGAATCTTCTTTTTTGTGACGAAGATAAAGTCATACAATATAAGGATGAGTAAATGATGCCAGGATTTAATTTTAATTGTTGGGTGAACTTTTTCTTTAAACTTCATCTATACTGTATGATCTCTGCTTGATTCATTTAAAGGGATTGTTCACCCAAAATGAAAATTATTTCATTATTTATTCACACACGTGTCATTCCAAATCTGCATTGTTTTATTTCTTCTACAGAACACAAAAGCAGGTATTTTAAAGAACGTTGGTAACAAAACAAGATTAGCACCTATTGACTTAAAACCACCAATTCACACAAAACCACTGAGACATTTCTCAAAAATATTTTCTTTTGTGTTCCACAGAAGAAAGAGTCATATACTTTTTGAATGACGTAAAAGTAAATAAATGGTAACAGAATTTGTATATATATTTGTAAATAATCCATTAAAAATGACAACTTATATATATATATATATATTTTTTTTTCATTTTAGTAATTTCATACAAAGTTTGAAAGATGCTGATGCCACTCGCTGCCCAATAACAGGTATTTGTTATATTGTGTTTTTCAAACATAACACAAATCACAGGGCTTTATTAACACATTTGTAAACAAACCTGTGTGCCCACCAGCTACTGCTGAGCCAAAGACCCAAACCCTTGTGTTGGGAAACACCATCAGATTGCTATGCCGAACAGATTCTAACGTGGCGCAGGTGAGCTGGAACTTTGCTGGAAAGCAGCTGCTCTCCTCCGACAGGAAGTACACCATCTACACCGACAGCATCCTCATCTACAACGCCTCGATGGCCGACGTAGGACGCTACACCTGCACGTCAGTCGAGCGGGTCAAAGGAAGACCGTACACCCAGACGCTGGCCATTTATGACCTGCATGAGCCATTAACAGTAGACGTAACAGAAAAGATACAAACCACCTCGAGAATCCCAGGTATCGTTTTTGAAAGCTACACGTCATCATCGGGTCTGGCATTAGAAGGGCAACCTTTACGTCCTGAAACTCAGACCGTAGAAAGTAAGTGGATAGTAATGCAAGTGGCTCTATCCGTGTTGTCTGTTATGATGGCATGTCTGCTCATCTGGAACTTGTACATGGGCCACATATCTCCATTTATGTGCATTGGAAGACAAACAACCAAAACCCCCAGGAATTTTCCAGATGGGGGATACATGCACACAGCCGGCACAGAACCCGATACTTTGGACGGTAAACAGCAGACGGTCAGGTTATGTGTCACGACGAACAGTGGCGTAGAAGCAACAAGCTTTCACAGGAACACTCCCAATGGGGACGTGCAGACGGACACGCAAATTTTTAAGTATATTACGGACGAGTCGGAGATTTGAGCTCAAGGATCTAAAAACCTTTTGAAACTTTTTAAAAAAGTTTTTTTTGTGTAATTTGTGTATTTATTTATTTTGTATGTAAATAAAGAATAATTAAAAATGACTTATGTTCCACACAAAATATAGGAAATTTGTTCACCAAAGGCAGTTTCTTGACTGCAGAACTTTTGCCTCTCTGTCGCCATCTCTGTTTAAAACATAAAATTGCAGGTTACGTTACGTACTTGTCTTTACGTTGGTGGAAGTCAAATGCTGTCACAGTGCAATTTTATGCTAAATTACACGACAGCTCAACTTATAAACAGTATTATAAGCGTACATTGTGAACTGTTTTTTGTACTTGCCCAATAACTTATTTTTCAATTTTAACCAGAACAGTTATGCATTGGAGATTTAAAATCATTCATTTTATCTTTATTAAAGAAAGTGCGAGAGACGCTTGTCTGTGAAATACATTTCAACATCAAGGTTTTGCTTTGCAGTTTTCTGGATGTTCTGCATGTTCTCCTCAACAAGCATCAGCCGTGTGCATAGTGAAGTCCTACACAAAAATGCTTTAAATTACTAAAAGTGAGATCTTTATCACCATTACGCCCTTTAGCATGATCGCTCTAGGGGCTGTAACTGTAATTTGTGTATTGTTCTTGTGAAAAGCTGCAAAACAATCGGTCCAAAATCAAATCTATTTGGTATGTGAATAACAAAGGCACTGTACCTTTTAATAAAAAGCAAAAATCTGTGACAATAAAAGAGACTAGTCTAAAAAGGAATGTTTTTATTTAACTGCTGTTAGTTACAGATCCATTCCATCACATTTCAGATGCAGATACAATATTGTTAAATACATTGGCAAGGCATGTCCAGTTGAAAAATGTTCCACCTCTTATGGCTCTATAGAAAGAAATCTTGAATGAAAAGTCACATATTTCCAACGAGTGTCTTCATCAAGCCACCTTTGTGTAAACAATGCTCCATTTCAAAGCACAATGAATTAGTAAGTTTCAACATAAAGAAAAAGTATTAGAATGCAAAGAAATACATATTTTGAAGCCAGTAGTAGTAAAAATAGGCAATAAGCAAATAACTTCCACATCCACAATTGTAGCACTTGAGGCAAACGTGAAGCTATTGGTTTTCACCCATGCTAAATACGCATGAAGCGTTAAGGCTATCTTCATTTCGAAGACGTAGAAAGGTTGAAACAGAAAAGAGAGCAGGCACAAATGTGTTTGTTAGTTAATGTGTGGGTAAAAAGAAAACATTTTCACTCCGACAGCAAAAATTATTTTACTGTATAAAAGGGGAATGTCATATTGCAAATCATATCAAAGACAATTAATGCTCACAGATCTTAAAAATCTGAGAAAATGTTAAACAAAAGTAAAAAGATTTTATATTAAGGCAGAAGCAGGTAATGTACGATAATTTTTTTGAGGTAAATAGGAAAGCTGCCATGAATTTAGGAAATAATATTGTGATATAATTCTTTAAGTTTATGTAATTAAAGACCTTTGAGATTTTGAGGAACTGAGATGCATTTATGAGGTCTCATCGTTATCTTTCCTTATTAAAGTAATATTGACATGATCTAAAATAATGTAATGTATCGGATGACTTCAAAGAGAAGCTGATTGGATAATAACTTATGGATGTTTTTTTTATATTTTTCAGTTGTGTTTCTGGCAGAATTTGCCCCTTGAATGACAAATTTCCATTTTAAATCTCTCTTTTAATTATATGAAAAAAAGTAACTACAGACTTTCTTCTTCATGATTACGTCAAGAGTCTACAATGAATGCTGCGATGATTTAGATAAAATTTTAACATCATTTTTGCTATGTTAAAAGAAAAGTATTGTACAAAAAAACCCCACTATTCACAATTCAGTGATCTGCCTAGTGTTTAACATCTTCGGCATATACTGTAGTGATTCAAAATATTGGCTGAAGTCTCTTTGCAAGACAAAAAGTGGCACTCTGGCTCCATCTATAGTTCAAAAGTGGTATCACCACGGGCCGCTTTCTGGGTAATTGGGCACAGCAGCAGGGTATTGTGGGAGACTGGGTCCGCTTTCAGATACGGCATTGAATCCGGCTTCTCTTACAGTAGGATTCTTCCAAACGCCCGTGCTCCATTCTTCCTGAGCCCGCTCAAAACTTCCCCCTCCGCCACGATACAGCCGATGAACCTTCCGGGAAAAAGAAGAACTTTAACCACTCTTTAACTAGATTACTCTTTAACCTGAAGTGTTTTACACAGCTGTTGAGCAAGTAGTGACCGAATGGTTTGAAAGTGTAGGTATGTGCAAATCATACCTTGATGAGAACAAACGCCATCAAAACTGTGTCCGCAGTAAAGAGGAGAGTAGAGATGAGCATAAATATAGCAGAGACCACGTTTGTGCCGAAAAACATCACTGTCGCAATCCATCCACTGTGAAGGAAAAAGTAAATATCGGTTTTAAACTAAATTAATGTTTGTACCCCCTATTAAATGGTAATATTGGTTTGTCACATTTTAGGAAGCTACTAACTATTTCTTAAAATAGTACGAATATCATGTTGAGCCTTTTAAGAGACATGCAATCCATATTTTGGCAGAAGTGTTTACCGTTTAAAACTGTTCATGTAAAATGTCTTTACTTTATAAGTATTACGTTTGTCAATATCTACAAACCAAAAGTGAAGATTTAGCATAAATATGCAATCCTGTTATCGACAGCTATTTTCATTTTTTAATTTATATACATATAACTTTAATGTTTATATATTGCTGATTGCCAAAAAATAAAATCACACAAATCAAGGTTTCAAATTGTACTTTAACATGCCCTATTTTTTGTTGCGCAGTTGCAAAAACTGCATAAGAAAAAGTAATATGGCCTAGTTTTGAATAAGTTTAAGCCTTTTTATCACCCTAATCCCTAATTAATTCACATTTAGTGACACTTACCATGCACCCCAACCTGATATTCCAAGACACTGGATGAAAGCGAGAACACACTGGAGGAAGAATATGAAGAAGAACAGCATGAAGTTGAAGGAACTATCAGCCCTGAGGAGAGGAACAAAACACGTTCAGTCAAAGTAAAACATCAACCATAGCATGTTTCTCCTTTCCGAAGACGAACTCCTTACCGAAACGCTTTATACAGTGGCCTGAACCAGCAGGTGTAACTGCAAGGGCTGAAAATCAGAAGCCAGAGAAGCGCAAGGCCAAAGTTAACCGCGCCACCCCCTCCGGCCCACCAAGCTATGCAGGAAACCACATTAGCACACAGTGTAATCGAGTAAACTGAAAAACAAGACAGAAAAGACATCAGATGCATCAGTGCTTGCATGTTGTACTGTATATTAACATATCAAAACTGAATTATTCTTAGTATGGTTTCTGTTCATTTACTCACGCATCCAAAGATTGTAAATACGGCGCACTAGCTGCCTGTGGGGTTGTGGGATTTCCTCATCCACGTTCTGGTAGAAACATGGTTTTATGTGAAGAAACTTTGGCAGAGGGGGGAAATTATTTGCTCGATCTGATAATGAAGAAGAGAACATTTGGGAATGTGAGGGTACAGAAACAAATGTGTTTTTTTATGTAATCCACAGTTCAAATATATTTAATATATCACACTCAGCTCACCTGTCATTGTCAGTTCTGTGAGAATGTGGATGAATGTGTTACTGATGCAAGTAAACTTTCCCCTCTATGAGCTGATAAACTGCTGATTTCAGTGCTGAATGAAATTATATAAAACACAAAAGCAGAATATAAAAACTGTTAAATAGATAAATATTTGATACCTAGTCAAAAGCTTCATTTATAATTGCACAACTTTTGAAAATACATGAAAATACTGTTGCACACTACAAGACCACATAATATCACGACTGATTTTATAATTCATTAGGTTGCTATTGCAAAGCTATTATTGACACATGTTATTTATAAAAGCATTCATAATAATAATAATAATAATCTATATGAACTTTCTCACATTACTTTCCTGTTTCGATAACATGTACAGTACAGGCCAGCAGCTAACGATACACTATCACATAAAAAACTGAGATACAACAATCAAACAGTACGATGGTAAAAGAAAAATACTTACCTTTATAATACAATATAACATCAGGTTTATGTTCCGTTACATGCGTGTTGACACGACACCCGTGCGTGCACCGCTAAACAGTTTGATAGAGGTGCGTCTGCTGTCCGCATTGAATCCTGGCAATCCCGTGGCGGACTGGAAGCGCTGGCGGTGCATAATGGGAAATGTAGTTCTGAAGCGATCTGGCTTGAACTTTAGTGAACGGAATATGTAAGTGTAAGGACTACAAGTCCCATCGCAAGCTATTAAAGGAGTGGTCTCCGTGCGTGTGACTAGATAGTTGAGCATTTTCCCTGCCTTGTGGCAACAGATAACTATCACACTTTTTTGTTATTTTTGGCAGAAGCCAGCGAATTGTGCGTACTTTAGATGCAGCTTATATTTTAGCGCATGCGTCATTTATGTTATTTTGCGCAAATGCCCACGTTTTCGTGTGTCCATAGTCAAATGTTACAAATGTTAATGTACCTTAGACTTGTTTCAATGTACACAAATCATACTTTAAAACACAAATGCTGAACACTTTATCGCAGTTTAATGACACACAACATTACAACTTTTCATGTCTTATAAGGCTCTTTCTTTAACTTGGAATATTTAAAGGAAATCGTCTAAATCAATCGCCAAAACAATTCTACAGAATATCTTTGTGACTTATTATGTTCACTTGACCAATCCTCTTCGGTAATCACACTTACTAACCAATCACCATCTTCGATAGTGCAAAAAGGGCGTGTTGCAAGGCAGGAACTTGCGAAACAACCAATAACGTGACTGGTCTTTACTGCGACGTTGTACTCCATTGACCAATCACGATCGACAATCCATGCCCGCAACCAGCTCCCGCCAATTCTGAGCGGGGAGCGCGAGGAAGGCTGGCTGGGGATGTGAGGGGAACGACGGAACTGGATTACTCAGTAAAAAATCTGAACATACGACTCCAAAAGTAACAGAAACACACAAAAAGTGTAGTTGACAGGTTAATGTTGCGATTAGAGAAGACGTGGAGTCGATGACTAGCTTCCAGGAGTCCAAACAAGTCCTCACCGTTTCCGTTTAACGTCAAGTTTGTGAGGACAGCGCGAGCGAAAGGAGCTGAAGGGCGCGCGGATGGTGGTGGTGATGCTCGCGGCAGAAGAGCCCTTTGCCTCCACTCCACACAGAGGTTATTTTTTATGAGATTGTTTGACTTTTAATGTGACATTGTTGTTTTTCCTCAATGAATCGAGTTGTTATTAAATAAAAGATGTGAGAATATAGAGCGCCTGTCTAAAGGAGCTTCCCAAAACCCGTAGTTTATGTATAAAACTCCATTTTGATTTAAGAGTCATTTTGAAACTCCTACAAGCAAGTAAAGTTTACTTTTTAATCTATAAAAAGCAATAAAAAGTTTATTTTCGACGTCTTTTTTGAAAAAGCATTGGGTTGTTCAAATGTTGTATTATCTTAATTAGCATGCTAAGTTCACGCTTAGCCGACAAGCTAGTGGCGCTGATTGTTTTTGACTATTTTTATTAACTACAAAGTTGTTTTGCTGTTATTCGCAGCTTTTCTATACGTTGACATGCATCGACTTCAATATGCGTTACTTTGGGTTGAACTAATTGTGTTTTTCTATTTTGCGCAAATGGCTGTAACTTTAGTGGCACAATGTTCACAGGTACCAGTCGCCAAACTCTCACTAGCCAAAGGCCTACAAACCATCATTCATTGAAGGCGGGAGATTGAAAATAAACATTATTCGTCATATTGACATCCACTGTTTCGATCAAAGTTTATAAATATTACTCCCCTATAGGTCCAATAAGGGCATTTTGGTCTAAAAAGATTAAAGTTGTTTGGAAAGAAACTCATAGGGTTTTGTTATAGCTGTCAGCTAGTGGTAAACAACCTGTAGACTTTATCACCTTTGTTATGTCGAGACAGTTTGATAACGAGTACCATTTTGTAAGCTCTTGTTTTAATGCTTTATTTGGGCAAGTATTGGCATTAAAAAGACAGATTTATGCAATTTGTTTGTATTGTGAGTGCATTTCTTAAATATATAGACCTAACATACATGCTTTTTCTTTATATTTCAGGCATGGATTGTGTGGGCAAAGCTAATACTGCCAATAAGAAGCTTGTTCAAGGTAAACAACTGAAAGTTTTGCATTACTGTAATCTTTGGTGCTATATTACAGTACATTAGAATATATAGCTGTCCCCACCCACCACAATTAGTTTTTCCCAATTAGTCTATTATATTAGTGGCAATGAATAGGTGACAGTGAATTATTTAGGATTATAATGCAACTTCTGCTATGAGTTCAGATCCAATTAGACAGATTTGCACTTACGGTTCAATTAAGATTTAAATTTATATGACTTTGGACCAACAACCCATGTTGTCATATATCCTTTATGACTGTCATCAATCCACTTAAGTCAAGTCTGACATCACGCACCACCGCTTCCAGGTCCAAACAAACAAATAATGCTAATATACACTCATGCCATGTTGTAAAACTAGTGAAAAATCATTATCCTCATTCTAGCTAGGATCCAACTTAGATGGCCAGCTATTTAATTTTTGTGAATTATTAAAAAATTCTGTAAGCCTGGATACTGTAGTGTACATAAATGTGAGTTTATAAATGTTTTGCTTAAATGTGACATAAATAAATAGTGCTCATCAACGCTGTTAAATTAGTAGCCTCACTTGAGAAGACTTGAAGCTAAAATGTTTGTTTCATTTTTTTATTATTATTAATGAACAATGTCCTATTCCTCCAGCACGTCTACCTTTTAAAAGGCTCAACCCGGAATTAAAGGAATGCAGTGAACCCAAAAGAACAAAAGGTCCGGTTGCCCCCAAGTGCTCTGAACCCACCGCATCAGACGGAGAAAATGATGTTGAACACTCACCCCTGCCACAGTGCCGTGGCCCGGCTCTGGTGAATGGCCGTGGTCCTCTCGATTCCTTCATGAGTCGACGGAAGCGCTCTCCAACTCGCTCGACCTCTAAAGTCACCATCGACCTCACAGACGACAATTCCACTGAAGATATCAAACAGCAACCCGAACCTCCGGTTGCTGCCACCTGCTCCATTATAATCGAAACAACAAAGACAGAACCCACCACACCACTTACAGATGAGACTGATAAGGTTGAGGTGAAGGACGGAGAGACGGAGTCGCTGCTGGACATTACTCAAGATTCTGAGGATGAGGAGGAAGAGGAAGAGGAGCAAGAGGAAACGGAAGTCAGCCACGGGAATGAATCTGTGCTCTCGGCTGGATCCACCAGCTCCCTCTCAGCAGTAGAGAGCTCACCAGAGCCCAGCAAGAGCGCACCCACCACCCCTGTCTCTGTGAGTGGATTAACTGTAATGTTCATGTTCATCACATGTCTAAAGATCATTTTTTAAGGTCATTATATATTCTTCTTCCTGCAGGCACCACGGACAAATACAGCAGAAAATAAAAACAAGAGACGGTCTCTGAAGGTAAAATCTAATTGTTTGTTACATTGCGATTAAAGTCATGCAGCAATTTTTGGTTTGCCGTGAACATTAAAAAAATTGTACGGGGAAACAATTAAAAGTATTACTATCCATTCAGAGTGTCCAAGAACAAGAGGAGAGACAAAAACTCAAGGATGAGAAAGAACGGCAGAAACAGGAGGCCAAAGCTGCCAAGGAGAAGAAAAAAGAGGAGGCCCGCAAGCTAAAGGAGGAGAAAGAAAGGGAAAAGAAAGAGAAAAAGGAGAAAGAGGAAAAGGAGCGGCGGGAAAAGAAAGAGAGAGAGGAGAAAGAGAAGGCAGAGAAGCAACGAGCTAAAGAAGAGCAGCAACGAGCTAAAGAAGAGCAGCGGCAAATGAAAATAGAGTGAGTGTTTCCACATCTCAACTAAACGTTTGTAATTCATGAGTAGTATGTGATTTGAATCCTGACAACTCTTTTTATTAAGGGCCAAACTGGAAGAGAAAAGGAAGAAAGAGGAAGAAAAACGGTTGAAGGAAGAGAAAGATGTGAGTGTTTTTGTTTCACAGATTTTAAAAACCATTTGGGCTTTATATATACTTTTGCCTAGTCATTGATTTACCTTTTCTATGTTAAAGTGTGCAAACGTGTATTATTACTGATATTACCGTTTCATGAAATGTACATGTCTTCATTGTTTGGCCCTTGTTTATTTCTGTTTAGCGAATTAAAGCTGAGAAGGCTGAGATTACTCGGTTTCTACAGAAGCCCAAGACCCAGCTGGCACCAAAGGTAAGAGTCACACTAATCGATGTGTATTAAAAATAGTTTGCATCTGAAATTATGGTTTGCTTTTTTTTCTACTTAAAGGAATAGTTCTCCCAAAATAAACATTTTCCAGTTTCTTTAGTTGAACAGAAAAAACTATTTTTGTGCTTATTTAGTGAAACTAAAACCAAAACAAACACATATTGGAGGTCATATGATCATATGGCATAAAACTAGTCATAAGTCAAAAAACAATATTAATATTAAGAATGTGGCCTTGTTGGACATTTATGTAAATTGACATGAGGATTTTAGTGTCAAGCGCAATAGCACGTTCTGGTATTCTTATGTAAAATTACAGTTCTAGAAGATTTATATTTGCATTTCCAAACACGTATGTTGTGTTTTGGTTTTTCCTGCAGACTCTAGCATCTGCCTGTGGAAAATTTGCTCCTTTTGAGATTAAAGCGCACATGTCTTTGGCACCACTGACTCGTGTACAGTGTGAGGATGCTGTTTTAGACGAGCTGGACCGTTATCTTGCCAAACCAGACAGCGCTCTAAATGGACTGAAGGATTGGACAAAGCATAAACCTCGCAGATCAGGTCCAACCAGACCCAGTCACATCAATGCAGTAAGGTAAGGCCATGTGAAGCTGGATTACCGACTGTTGTCTAGATATGTCTTTGTTTACCAATTTTATAGGCATACAGATGTCTCTAGCTGTTTTTGTTCCTGCTATTTAAGTGATGTTGCTTGTGTTTTTTGTTCACAATGTTTGTTCATCTTCTCTGTCATCAGAGATTGTTTGGTCGTAACTGAAAGCCTAAAGACAGATGGAGTCCCAGATCGTCACCGATACGGCCGCATGAAACTCCTGAAGTTTCATGACAATCATCGTCCAGCTTACTGGGGCACCTGTAGTAAACAAAGCAAGCACATCTCTCCACGCTGCCCGCTAAGACAGGACAAGGTAAAACAACGGCAACTACATTTACACCTTAAAGCGATCGCCATTTATTACAGGAATAAATTTTAGCCTTCTCTGTTATTTAATTAGTTTTTTGTTTAGATTTAGGTTAAGATGTGATTTGCATAATATTAACATTATTAAAGAAAGACTGTGTTTTTAGCAGCGTAATATAGTTGCTGATCTCCTCAGTAATATCTGATAAAATCTTGAGCTATAATATGTTCATTTACTTCTGAATTTAAAACATGTTTATTACACTAAACACCAAAGATAAAAACATGTACATAGTGAGTAAGCAGAGGTGATGGTAATGTAAAACTATTTTTCTGTGAACAGGATCTGCTGGATTATGAGGTGGACAGTGATGAAGAGTGGGAGGAAGAGGAGCCAGGAGAGTCTCTGTCTCACAGTGAGGGGGTGAGCAAGATGACATCACAATGTTTTTGGTTATTACGGACACAGAAAATCTCAAAATAGGACAAACCTGAAATGTTGTAACTGTGATTTTCAACTTTTCCTGTTTAGGATGATGACGATGAAGGAGGAGATGACGACGACGACGATGATGGGTTCTTTGTGCCCCACGGTTATCTCTCAGAGGGGGAAGGAGCACTTGAAGATGAGGCACGTCAAACATCACTTTTAATTTGTAATTGAATTGTTTCACGTTATTATGTAATAATTACGGTCTGCTCCCGCAGGAAGGTGGAGACCCAGAGAAGCTCAAGGTACGTCAGAAAATGAAAGCTCGCGAGTGGGAGAACGAGCTGATGTGTAAAGGGAAGGTGAAGGTGTTGGAGCCGGTTGTCCGAGGCTGCTTGTGGGAAGGGGAAGAGTCTACACCGGATTTCCTACTGCAATATGCTGTTTGCGTGTTGGAGCCTTTACCTAAAAGCGAGACCAATACCCCTGAACAGGACCTCTCACGACAACAAAGGAATGAGAAATGTGAGTATAGCATGTGACATTTTGGAGATATAGTATGTTTGCACAAAATATTATTATGCCTTGATTTATTAAAGTTTCTTCAAATTTAGTCATTTATGGTTCTTGCAGTTAGTCTTTAGTAGAGGAAGTAATTATATATATTGTGTCATGAGGTACTGCGATTCAAAGCTACTTTAATGGTACATATGATAAAATCGTAGTAATGCGAGTTCTTAGCTCAAAGAAATTCATATTTGAACAGAGAGAAGTGCAACAAAGTGATGCAAATCGTCTGTGAAATTTCATGCATAAACATAAGGATGGAGATTAAATTTAATCAGCTATGATACTGTTTAGATCTATTAAGAATAAATATCTCTAGTGGTCTGATCACAGTTGTGACATCTGGTAGTACTGTGATCGATTGTGTTTTGTAAAAAAAAAAAAAAACATTTTGCACTTCATTCACAAATATTTGATACTTGGTGTAAACTAGGCATTAGCAAAAATGCAAAAATTTGTATAATAATATTACAGATGTTGTAATAGATCTGGTAAAAGGTACGTGTAGTGTGTTTTTGTAATTCTAGCATTTTTAACAGCAATCAATTGCCTTATCATCTTGTTTCAATCACTGTTTGGTACTCTAGTTTTGTAATTTTTTATGTTCCTTGTACTTGGAGATCAATAATATCAACAGCCTCATTTCTGTATGGAATAATTGTTCCTGACACATGACCTAAATGTTAGGTATTATTGCCTGTCCACTTTATAAAGGGGAAATGTAAAGTTTCTTATAGCTGGTCCTCCTGAGAGTGATTAATGTACTTTGATGTTTTGATTTTTCAGTGCTGTCACAGCTGTTGCCATTGCTGCATGGGAATGTAAATAGCAGCAAAGTCATTATTAGCGAGTTTCTGGAATTTTGTCGCCAGCAAACATCATCGGCCACAGAGAGCCCAATAACAACCTCTACTGACAACATCCCACCCAGGTAACCCAGTTGATGTAGTACCATACTGACCTTCAGAATCACGCTACATAAAATATTTCCATTTTCATTTGGGAAAAATGTTGTTCTGTAATTTTGATGTAAACTGAATGATTGTTGGGGAAACATGTTGTTTTTATTGTAAATGAAGTTCCTGCACTTTTTTTATTGTGTAATAGCGTGAAAAATATATAAGTAAAGCACTTTGCCATCATCTGTGATTTTTTTTTTTTTTTTTTTTTCGTCTGGCAATAGGATCCACGTCAAGCGTCTCATAAAGCAGAACGCCGTGTACGAAAAGCGCTCTACGCACAGACGATGCTGCTGGTACGTGCATGCGGATGTTCTGGCCCGTCATTCACAGGATGCCCTACCCGTTCCCTGCCAGTGGACCTACCTCACCTCTGGTGCACAGATCACCCGCGACGAGCCCGCCGGCACACAGGCCAACTCTCCTACTTCTCAGTCCACCTCCTCTACGCCTTCCAATAAGAGGAAAAGCGCCAGCAGCCACTCGATTACCAAGTACATGAAGAAATGTGGCGAAACAGAACAGGTGTGTGAAATAACTTTTCGTATGATTTTGAATATTCGTTGGCCTCTGATAATAATACTGATAATAATACTCTTAAATGCCATTAAATGCAGTCCTTGCTAATTTTTCATGGTTCATGAACGTTAATGACTACATGCTTCAAAAATTTGTGAAGCAATGTCAGCATAACTATTTTAAGTTATTAAAGTTCATGGAAATGTCCATATTTTTTTGTAGTTCTACCTCGGCTCAAAAATAATTGTGAGGATTGTCTGTGTTAAATAAAAGTATTCTTGTTTATAAGGTTGAAGCCATGGAGACCGATGGCTTTCAAGCAGACACAGAGGATGATGACGACGATGACTGTGTCATCATCGGCGAGCAGTCTGGTTAGTAAACATTACAGCAACATTAGTCTTCACAGCTTAATCTAAAAAAGCTCGATGGCAACGTTATTTCTTTTCCTCACAGCCTGCTCTGAACAAGACGGCAATACATCCTTGGCACAAACCGAGACGAACGCTGAGCCCATGGACACAAACGCATCTGAAACTGCTGCTCTTACCCTCCCCTGCCCTACCCCAGCCACCGCCTGAGATCTACCCCACGTCCTGTCGGGTTTGCACTCGTGTCAACCAACGGCTAAACGTCCGATCTACGATTCAAAGGAACACAGTATTAAGGTCCCCAGAATGAATCACTTGTTTTCCTTCATTAGGTTGGAGGTCTGATGAAACTTCACCAGTACACACTGTCAGTGGACTGAACCATATCCTGTTTGCTCTAATAAGGACCGTTCTCATAGATGAGCTTCTACTTTCTGAAAGTGTGTAAATGCTCTGCTGGTACATAAGCTGACACGTTCATCAGCTCTGGCTCGAGTTTAGGAGGTTGTTGCTGTATGCTGGGCTCAGTGCCATTTTGTTTTAAATTAATTTTTTTTCTCTCAGAATACTTGAACTGGTGTATCTCTTTCAAAAAATAATGACAATTGAAATATATTGCACTTTTATATTCTGTTTCCGTTTATGCCCTTTTCTTCCACTCTCCCCCTGTTCAAATTCAGTTTACCCCTTCAGAGGTTTTGTTTGCTTTGTATAAAAACAGCACGTAGCGTTTGTTTCGCAGGCTGCTAAACACAATGTAAATACTATTTCAAATCTTTCCTTACTGTGTGTGCTTTGAAGAATGGAGGAAATATTCGAGCTGAAATAGTAGCTGACTGTCCAACAGAGTAAAACGAGCAGGGGTGCCGTTCCTTCTGGCCAAGTGTATTCTTAAATGTTTTGAATAAATTGCGCCATAGATTGCAGTTGTTATGGGTTTCCTACAAAGCTTAAATAAAGCATTATTTAAAAACGATAAAACAACTTCGATGGTAACAAGAACGTTTTCTTTGTTTTGCTTGTAACTTTTACAGTGTTTGCTGTGGTTTCAATGTGTAGACTGTCATCTCATCAATACAGTTTTATTTTTTCTACATTACGTCAAAAGCAACCGTACATTCTACAGGTTGAAATGTAAGTGTATATTACAACACTTGGCTTTTCAACAAATACAGCACAGTTTAATAAAGAAACGTTTCACAAGCTAGTGTTTAGACAATGTTATCTTCTGCAACAAGAGAGTCTGGGATAATTATACACGCGATTTGTTTTGTTAATAGAAATTGTGGCATGTTTTTGCAAAACTGAATGGAGGAAATGTGTGTTAGGAGGTAGATTGTTGTTGAAGACCAGAGATTTTGTCTAATTTAAGTTGCAGTATAACATGAATCCGAGTCTTCATTTTTGTTAAGCAAGCAAACAAACATAAAACGATAAACAATCTGACATGGGTAGTGCTCAAATTAGACAAAATTACATTTTAAACAGTGTTTCTGTTTTTCAAAGAATATACATTTTATGGTACACTAATCTTTATCATAACATTACTTTCTTAACAGCAGCTAAAGTGCTTTTAATTTGCCGCATTGCAACTTTTTCACCCAAGATAACCTGACCGTCCACTGAGGGGATACTAAACATTTGTATCCCGTCGCACTATTATGACCAGTTATAGGGCAGTAACGTATAGTACAGGCCTTTAAGGGTGCTGGCCATTCCTAAACAAAATACTACCTCTGATCCCAGTTTTAATCATACAGCACCATAAAGCCACATAATTCATGCTGTGGACGTAACCAACGTATCAGGATCGTCTTGTGAAACTGTTTTTGGGATTGTGGGAACTCCTGCAGTGGGTGGATGGCAAGCGAGCAGCAGGAGGACTTGGGCAGGGATAGCAGTGATCGGAGAGAAATGCCAGACCAAATATTCAGCTCAGAGTTTTTATGTTCTCCATTAGTGCAGGTTTAAGCAGATCGGTTGTCTTTCCTCCTGCAGCGGCGATATCTGCCAGCACTGCGGCGTCCCATGAGAAGGTCAGCAAAGCTGCTGGGGCCTTAAAGGTGAAGATCAGAAGGTCAACTGATGGGTTTGTCTTTGTATAATGATCTAGTGATGGATGTAACTGTTCTCTTAAAAACTGCAACTAAATGGTTTAAAAATGATAATGAGTTGCATAAGAGAAAATGATGTCAATTAATTATTTTTTAGTTTACATGCCTCAGACTTACCAGGTTACACTCATTTAATGCTGACGATTCATCATCCTTTAGTTTCTGTCCTCCAGGTGCCATCAGCTCGAAGGGTTGCCAGCCATTCTCCAGCGAATCACGCACAAACTGGTACAACGCTGCCACCTTTTCCCAGGCCAGGAAAGTGCCTGTGACATTTATTGGTAAGGATATAAACACATTGATGACTTCGTAATAGTTAAAACAACAGCACTTTTGCTTGTATTTTGATCATTCAATATATGCATATTTAGCAAATATTACAAAATTGAACAATTGAGCGATTATCTCCTTCCATTTTACTGAAAAATCAATTATTTCATTTGATTGAATATGTTATTGCTAAGAGCCGACCCTGGAGAATATTTCCATCCGGTAGCCGAACTCTCAGAAGGGCGTAGTTGTATTTTCTTCTCTCTCTCTGCTCGTCTTTTTCACGCATGGCTTTTGTTCTCAGCATTGCATTTCTCTCCACCATTTCACTTCTGAATGATGAAAAAGTGATTTTGTCTATCACCTTATTAATTAAAAATCACAGATGCTTTCAGAGATCTTAGTGTGAACAAATTTGTTTCTTTACTTAAGTTGCTGTTCTTTCTTCAGTTCCTCTGGTGTCAGATTGTAGAAGTCGGGGGGCAGCTCGAAATGTGTGGCGTTTTGAGATTGTTTGAAGACTTGCGGCTGACGGTCCAGCTTTGCTCTGATTGGCTCTCCTTTCTGCAGACATTCCAGATGAACCTTCATCTGCTCCAGGGTCTCCGATTCCTGCGGTGGCAACACCAGGTACTCCTCAGTCTTATCTGAGAGAATTATTAATAAACGGAGACATGTGTCAGGAACAGACAGATGAGAACATCTGAGCATGTTCAACAAGACTGGTAATAAAGATTAGCATGAGTATAAGTACATCATTTACATTAAATAGTAATTGAAAAACACTCGTTTATTTGTTTGAGGACATGAACGTTTGGGGAACACTAGAGGTGTTTGCTATTGTTCATGCTTAAACTTTCTGACAACTAAAATTACTTTAGAAAACTTTTTTTTTACAATTAAATAGTACCACGAACACAAATTATTATATAGTTATAATACCTTCTCCTTCTACAGGCAGCGTGTTGCTTTCAAACCCCAGGGCTTGCAGGTATTCTCGAGTTCCCTCGATTCTGCTGACCTTCTCCTTTGTGAGTAAAAGAATATGTGAAAAATATTTAGGCATCACTTTACAGTAAGGTTGTATTCTTTAACACAAGAAATTTAATTATTATAACATGAACTAACAATGCACAAAAGTGATCATTTCAATGTCAATGAACTAACATGAACAAACTAACATTAATAGAGATTGAATGCTGAAAAACTATACTGTTCATTGTTAGTTCATGTAGCAAATGCATTTAAAAAAATTATATCAAACAACTTTATTGTTAAGAATATTTCCATTAATCTTTACTAGTGCTAGTTTTAACGCCTTGCTCTCATAACAGCGAAGTCTCCTACCTGAAACACTTTGTTGTTGACTTTAATCTTCCGATACTTCTCCTCTGTTGGATTCTTACAGATGTTGTCAATGTACCTGCCGGCACAATATTAGTATGTGGTTATACATTATACAATCATCAAGGTACGATTGTTGCAAACCATAACAAAGCCCTTACTTGCTCATAATGTCCACAGCAGCTTTAACTTTCTCTTTGTCTTTATTAAAGGTGTGAATCATCATAATGGAGGCTTCCACTGCATCTTCAGAAAACCTCTGTGAATAAAAAAGCATCGTCTAAGTCTCCTGTTTCAATTTCTAACTTCTTTTCAGAGTATAGTAAATGATCATACCATCAGAATGGCCTCCTTGATGTGCGGCTCTCTCTCGCTCTTTGTTAGGGTTTTTCCAGTAAGGGGGCAAATAAAATACACTCCTGACACTGAGAAACAAGACGGATCCTGCTGTGGGACGTTGGAGCCCTTGAAAAGGTACATATAATCGCAATTTCAGCGTGTTCCTCACTCAAAGCCATCCAAAAGACTTATTCCATAATGGATTTTTCACCTTTGTTATACAATATGCAGAATAGTGATCCAGACCAACATGATGACAATGACAGCCAGTAAAACTTAAACAAAAAATGACTTATTGCGAGTTTATAGAGAAACAAAATTTGGCTGGGATGCTTGACAACCATCCACAATTGCAATAACCATAAGCCTACCTCCAACTCTGTGTTCTTTTGACTGGCCGCTACAGCAGCCGCCTCCGCTTCAAGTTCCCGCTTCACTAAAAAACAACAAGACCCTTAACTTGAGATGGAACGTTGACACCAAACTAGATCTTGTAGCTCCCAACAATCATATCAAAATCTAAGATTTAGTAAAACTGAGTTACCCTGATTCCTTATGGCATCCTGTGATGTTTGGACTTTGGGGTGATGATGTTGCTCAATCCTGGCCAGGGCGGCTGCCCCTGCTCTTTGTGCACCCTCATTTGGGGCTTTTCTGACTGGGGCATGAGCACTCGACTTTGAGTGTTCAGGTTTAGAGCTGCAAAAAAGTTCAGAGATTACTCGCACGTATTTGTGGTTAAAACATCGTTGCTATCAGTAACATCAGTGAGGCTGCGTGGGTTCAGTGGAAACCTCTCCCATGTGATTTTACTAAGCCTGTTAGCCTTAAACTTAAGGTTAAACTTATAGGTCAAACTACATATAACTACCCATCTAAATAAAACAAATACAAACAAACGTCACTGCAATCGTAATGCTATCAGACATGCATTAAGTAAATACATTTGTAGAGCTTTCAATCGTATTATATTACATATAATATACGTTACTATTACGTTATATAAATGTTGTCTGATGTTGAGGCTTGAGGTGTACAGAAGTTGCCGTGACAGATTAACATGATAATTTACCTTGTTTCGTCTGCAAGTTTCTTTCCCGGTCCTGCTGATTTAAATTTAATGTCCTTTTTGATGTCCTCTAAAAACTTCTTCATGATAAAGAGGAAAAGGTTTCTTAAAAAAGTAGGATCTGATAATACAAAAGAAGTTGTTTTCAAAACAACTGTCACACTACCACCCGAGCGATGTGTTTGCAACGGGAAGAGGACTGAAACGGAAATAGGAGCGAAATGCGATTGCGCTGTGGTGACATCATGCGGACAGGAAGTGCAACTACAATCAATTAGACTCGGTCGCTCCTACGTAATTAAAATAAAAAATACGTAAGAAAATTATTGTAAATTATTCTTTTTGCAGTTTTATTTTTGTTAATGTCTAGATCGAGATATGTTCTGATTGTAATATTGTCATTGGCAAACCAAATGTCTTTTTTTTTTCTTATAAAATCAAATCATACTATCAAATTAAAAATTAAAAGTTGCGTTAAAAGCTCTTGTGGTACTAAATAAACAAAATTAGTGCTTACTTTAAACAACAAAAACGCAATATGCCTTATAAAATAGCCCAGATTAACATAATACATATATACATAAATAGGCATAACATGGCAAAAGAGGTTTATTAAACAAAATACAACCTCTAAACAAAAATACCTCTAATAACAAAAAACACATCTAACAATTTGCTTAGCTTAGTGTTTTTTTTATGATTGGAGAACAACATCACCAAGTCACCATAAAGAGAGAGGATTGTTAAAAAAAACTGCTTTTATAAAAAAATGTCCAAAACTAATATTCATAACTAAAAAAATTTATATCTGAATTTTGCGTAACTAATCCATACTTTTCAGTTTTAAAATCAAAGTTAGGTACTACATATTTTAAAATTAACCATAGTTAAACATAGTGTGCCCAGAATTTTCTAGTAAATTTGCATGAATAAAACTAATGTCCAGTGTCTCTGAATTTGTCCCACAAAACGATGGTTGAAATTAAATCTGCACATATTAAAACAAATATTAAACTCTTGAGCAATGTACACATTGTACATTTTCATTGGTGGACAGAAGCAGCGACACCCCGCTCATCCAATCAGCGTTCGAAAAGGGGCGGAACTTCCGCTTGCTGAAATGGAATGAGCGGAAACTGCTGCAGAACCCCGCTTTTGCATACTGTATCCGAAGCAGGGCTTGCTGTCGGCCCGTAAAACGGACCGCAACGGACTCAAACGAGCAGAACGAAGAGCGGTACATAGCGGGACGACAAGATGCCGCACAATTTCCGGCCCGGGGATCTTGTCTTCGCTAAAATGAAGGGATATCCTCACTGGCCGGCCCGGGTAAGCGCAACGTAGGAGCTCGCGCAAGGCTCGAGCTGCATCCAGCACACACCCCCCATCAATTCCTCCGCAACCAGCTTTACTTAAGTGCGCTGCCGATTTACACAAGATATTCTGTTGACAAACATATTTTGGGTGCAACTTTAGGCTCTGAGTTTATTCATTATTGTATTTGTTTGCATATTATTACCATAGAAATGAATGTATGGGGTTAGCTACCTGGCTAACTTGCTTGCACCCCTGTAGGTGTAGCTAAGGTCGCGTGTTTACAATAACTGATTATTTGTATTGTAAATGCGTTGGGAATCGTCGTAAGATGCATAGTGGGAGTAGTTTGTTTAACTTCGCTTCAGGAACTCTCGTGGTGCTTTGTTTCTGTCACAAAAATGGACAGGATCATCTTATGTGTGATGTTTACATAAGCTGCATTTATTCATACTTTTCTGCACGTGCATTCAGAGTGACTCAAAGTACACAACTTGTGTAAAAGTACACAAAACTGTAGTGTAAAACTATCCAATTTAACTTCTATATAGATTTGACTTATTGATGCCCTGGAATGTGTGCTTTCATTTTTTTTTATAGTTTGTTTGTGTGTTTCCAGATTGAGGATGTTGCAGAGGGGGCTGTAAAGCCACCACCTAATAAAATCCCCATTTTCTTTTTTGGGACACATGAAACGTAAGTATCCCACACATAATGATGATGTTCCTTTCTTTCTAGTGGTTGACAGATTTAGTTTTCTGCTGATATCTAGGTCAAGGGTCGCTTTCATGTTAATAGAATGTTGATGTTGATGTTTAGCTTTACCTAATGTGTTTTTTATTGTTGTATAACATTTAATCATTGTTTACGACTTTAATCTGTCTTGCCTTTGGATCAGATAGCTAGAGAAGTAGCTAGAAGAACTTGATACTGTACATGTCACCCAAACAATCAAACTATTTTTGATTTTCTCTTTCAGTTTAATTTTACGGTATATTCAGTCTGCCTTATGTAAATAAAGTCCTGTATCCATTTATTTTATTTCAGAGCATTTCTTGCACCAAAGGACCTTTTTGCATATGAAAAGTGCATTGATCGGTATGGTAAGCCCAACAAAAGGAAAGGATTCAACGAAGGCTTGTGGGAAATCAAAAACAACCCTCATGCCTCTTACAGTGCACCTGCAGTAAGTCAAGCTTATTTTGTTTCAATTTCATGTTTTTTTCAGGACAGAAAACATCAATTTATAATACCTCGTGGTTCTTGTTTAGGCTGCATCATCGTCTGAAAGTGAGGAAAGCGAACCTGCCGCAGGAAGTGATGCAGAAGAAGATGAAGAAGCGGTGGTACCAAGGAAAGCTGAGACAGGAAGTGATGATTCCGATTCTGGGAGTGAAGATCAGAGGAGGCCCGCCGTGAAGCGGAAAGCTCCTGCCGCAAAGGTATTCAAACCCAAAACTGACTTTTCCCTGCAAGTCATGTCGAAACTGTTATTTCTGTTCTGCCATACATCTAAAGTATTGTTTATTATTCTTTCAGGTTCTGTAAGAATAGTCTTAGACTGAGTGGTCAAAATATAATGTGTACAGGGTTGTAAAATGTTTATATAAAGTGTGCTTTTGTTAAAATGCTAAAATCTTTATCAAACCTTACAGAGGCCGCCAGTGAAAAGGACACGGGCATCATCCAGCGACCGAGATGGAGAAGAAAGCGGATCTCCCTCAGAACCAGAACCATCACCCAGTTCAGATTCGGACACTGGCAAGAATAGTGACCAGGTATTTTCCTCTATACTTTACACTTTCCTCCTCTATACACATTACAAAGCAACTTTTTTAATATAGTATTATAAGGTTGTATTTGTTACCATTAGTAACTGCATAAACAGTGAGCAACATTTATTAATCTTTGTTAGTGGCAGTGCAATTGTTTATGTTAGTTCATTGTTAAATTATGTTACAGTTACAATTTTTTTTTTTTAAATGTATAAATGCTGAATTAACATGAACATCGATTACTAAATGTAAGGTGTTACCAATTTTTTTATTCATATAGCAATGTGTATATTCACAATGTGGCATGGTATATGACAGTATAAAATATGTCAGCTTTAGTAAAGGCAAGGTTTTGCAGTTATAGCAATGTTATCAATATATTTTCATAGGACTTCACACCCCAGAAAGAAGCAGGTGGTCGAGGAGGCAAAAAGCCAGCTGCTAGAGGCAGGCGGAAGGTGAGATGAAATCCATGGGCATCTGTCAATCTATCATTACATATTTGTGTGGTTGTATGCTACCTATCTTGTGCTGTTTCAGAAGGCATCATCAGGTTCTGATTCAGACTCGGGCTCCCAGTCAGATCAAAGGGCCGCCAGGAGTGATTCAGAAGACGAGAAGCCACGACCTGCCATCTCTGGATCCGAATCGCAGTCTGGATCCAAATCCGATTCCGATTCGGAACCTCCCCCTAGAAAACCACAAGGCCGCAAGAAAGGTGATGACATGTGCTTTGCGACATGAGCCCAGCTCACTGTTAACCTGTTATAGTTAGTCTTAACAGCTGAGTAGCTCTGTTGAATAGCAGCAGTGGATAGTAACCTAATACTAGTCAGTTGTCAGAGCTCGGATATCAGGAATCCCAGAGAGAAACATTAAAATACACTTTTCTTTTTGCATAATTTTCCAAGTGGAGAAACCTCCACCAAAGCCACGAGGGAGGAAACCCAAGCCGGCTCCAGAAAGAGCTCCTTCCTCTTCATCAAATAGTGATAGGTAAATTTGGAAAAGTTTTATTCCAAATGACCTATTTAATATGATGTCACATACACAGTCTTGTTTGTTTTTCACAGCGACAGTGAACCAGACCGCATCAGCGAGTGGAAGAAGAAAGACGAGGAGCGGCGGCGGGAACTAGAGGAGCGGAGGAAGAAGGAGGAGGCCGAGGAGCTGCGCAGGCTCAGGGAGCGAGAGAAGGAGGAGGAGGAGGAAAAGAAAAAGGAGAAGAAAAAGACCAAGCCCAGGAGAGGCAGTAGCAATAGCGGCAGCAGCAGCTCAGATGAAGATGTGGACGATTACCCTCTCAAAAAATCCAAGAAACCTCCACCTCCTCCCATACCCGCACCGTCTGACTCCGACTCGCCACCTCCTGCAGAGGCGAGTCATCGGAGCTTTTCTACAACTGCATTTGGTCAGTTCTCCAAATGTTAAGTGTTTTTATGTTTCACTTTAGGTAAAGAAATCTGCCAAACGTCAAGACAGCCAGAAAGGGCGACAAAAGAAAGAGAAGGAGGTGAAAGAGAGAAAGGAGAAGCAGATTAAAGAAAAGAAGCCACAGAGATCGGAAGAGAAACACAAAGCGAGGTAACGTCATCTAAATGTTCCTTAAAGGTTAAAGTCTTATGTAAAATGACTTATACAGTCAAATGTTAATTTCACAATCTCTCAAAAGGTCTAAACCAGAGAAGCCAAAGCGTAGGCCAGTGCGTTCACCAGAGAAGAAGGTCGAGAAGAAGAAAGGTCTAATAACGCATTTGCATGATGTAGTTTAAATCCTCATTGACAATTGGTCAGATTTAATTCAAAGAGACTTAAACTGTCTTTGCTTTCACCCTGTGTACATTCAGAACCTTCTCCTGAAGAGAAACTACAAAAGCTCCACACAGACATCAAGTTTGCATTGAAGGTGGACAACCCAGTAAGTAGTGTCTTTGTGTATTTAGCACCATTTACTCTTTGACCGTATTGTCATTCATGGGCTCTACGGGTAAACATATCATAATGTGTGAGTCTGCTGGTATCATTCTGGGGTTTTTTGCCATTCTTTACTCTGCAGGACATAGAGAAGTGTTTACAGGCCTTGGAGGAGCTCGGTTCTGTACAAGTCACCTCTCACATCTTACAAAAGAACGCTGATGTTATTGCCACACTAAAAAAGGTGTGATGTTCTCTAAAATATTATTTTTGTCTAATGACCTTTAGGTTTACTTCACTTACAAAATTGATTTATGAACTTGTGTAGATCCGTCGGTACAAGGCAAGCAGTGCGGTTATGGAAAAGGCCACTTCAGTCTACAACAAATTAAAACTCCAGTTCATTGGCAAGATTGAACCCAGTAAAGCAAAACCAGATCAAAATAACCAAGAAAACGATGAAAAGGAGACACAAAATACAGGTGAACTACTTTTGTCAGTCCTCACAACTTACGTCAAGTCTTTTTTTTTTAGTCACCTGTTCATCTTATTTTCTGCAGATTCAAAACCAGTCAACGGTGAGTCAGAAAGTGAGAAAAAGGAGGCTTCTGACTCTGAAGGCAATCCACAACCCACCGACCAAGAGAAACAGGATGAGAACAAATCTCCAAACTCTATAAGGTGAAGGATAACTGCGTTTTTTTTCTCTTTTAGCAATTGTTAAAGCTTTGCGTCTTGGGATCGTTGTTCCAAGATGCGGATGTTGGAACACCACACAGTATACCAATACTGAATATGCACTTTAAAAACGAGCAAAAATCTGGGATTTCTTCACATAATAATGTTAAACTATATTCATTGTTTATCAGGTCAAATCCAGACAGCCCAACAGAGGAGCAAACACCCGCGAGTGACCCGACAGAGCCCAGTCAGACAGCAGACACAGAACCAATGAAAGAGTCCAACGGAGAACAGGAAGAGCAGATGTCTTCTGAGAGTTGAATGAAGAACTGCTGTGATGGATTCTGGACTGCATCCCTCTTTAACACTCACAAACACACTCTGGCTTCCTTCCTTCATTCATTTGTGTTACTTTTTGTCCGCCCAATTTTGTGAGCTACATGAGTTTTTTGTGGTGTACATAAAATGTGATATGAACATTATTAGCACTTTTGAATCATGAGGTCGTGATGCGCCTTAATTTAAATCTCTGATACGGGCAGCATTCGGTCAACCAAGGGGGGGAAGGTTTTATTTTGGTCCCACATTGATGTTTAGGGGACAACGTCAAAGCTCAAATGTATTTGGAGACTGTGCTTGTAATATGCACATGCTTTTTATGAGTGAAACTCAGATATTTTCCCTTTTGTTTTTGTATGAAAAAGGAAAACGTTTATAAAAAAGCTATTTGGTTTTGCATTGATCAAGACCCGGTATGAATTAAGCCATACAACATGGTATCATGACGTTTTAGCATCATTAGGGCACACGCGTGCTTTTGATTTCACTGGTATGTATTTCAATAACTGACTTTTACTAAATTCTGTGGATGTAATGATGGTCATTGTCTGCTCCTCTGTGAACTCACATCTGTGTATCAGTTAGGACAAAAACCTGATACATGCATTATAATATAGGTTGACTCGATAATTCTTTTTGTTGGATGTTATAAAACATGCTAATCATGCGTATTACAAACATGTTTCTAGTGCTATGTAACATGGTCCAAGCTTTTTTTTAGCATCTGTGAAGGATTTAATAAAATCCGCGTGATGGCTATAATTTTGTACGTCTTTAAACAACGGCCACATTATTTCAACAATTCATACCCTTCTGAATTAGGATATTAAAACCGAATACATATATACTGGCCAGTGCACACTACACATTATATACTGTACTCTACATTCCTAGTTAAGGTAATATAACACTTAATACAAACCATACGTTTCTAATATCACTCGGAGAGGGACGATATTGATTGGCAAATAATGGGAAAAAACGATTAATTGCATTTTTAAATAAATATGTTATAAAAAATAATTTCATAAATTAGGAGCTACATTTTGTCATCGTTGGCAAGAAACTGTTTTTACCGCACCTCATCGCGTTGCGTACTGCCCCACGCATAAACAAAATCTATGATTGGTCGACTGTGTGACTACGTCATTTTGCGTCGCGTCTCACAATGTGGGAGCTTTATTATTTTAACAGGTTAAATCACAGAAAAATAATATAGGAACAAATTAAAACAAGAAAATAAGTTAATATATAATTTAATTATATAAAATCCTAAGTAAGTCAGGGCTAGAATCCATAAATACTAAAAAATCTACTTTAATCTAGTTAAAGAAATCCTGGACTGACCTTCATTGCACTTCATAATAATAATAATAAAAATTATCCATGATTATATTACGAATAATTACTGTATTAATTTGTTCAATATATTTAGTTACTTTATTTAAAACATAATTCATAACCCGTTGAAGAAATTGCCACAAATTCTTTCAACATCACGGAATATGTGAAACTAAAATATTAAATGTTATCATTTTAAATTTCTACATTTTTACAGAAAGAAGCGTTCTAGACTATCGCGTCGCGTCTTTCACCGTCTTGCAGAGTGGATGGGTTTGTCAGTCAGCTGACCAGTCCGCCATTTTGTCAGCCATTTCCTAGACGGGTCCGCTGCAGATCAGCACACACAGAAATAGCGAAACCCCTCCTGCACAGGCCGCTGTTCGGGACTGAATGAGAGACTAGAGCTCTAACGGGCCGGTCAGTATTCGGATAAAGCCCGTGTTTGCGGTTCGGTCCGGTCGGACGGGAGGGAATTCATCATGGCTCTGAAGATCGTGAAGGGAAGCATCGATCGGATGTTCGATAAAAACCTGCAGGATTTAGTACGTGGCATTAGAAACCATAAGGAAGATGAGGTGAGACCGTTTATTTGCACTTACATGTTCAAAATCAGAATAGGTTATTTTTAATAAATTTGCATAAAATGTGCCTTGTGGAAATCGATTAAGTCGATGTGGTGTCAGTGATCTTAAATCACCTGATTTCAGGTGAGCTAACCGGCTATAATCTGACAAATGTGCCTTCGTGATAAATTATTCGCCTTTTAATACAATATATTTGTATTCTAGGTGTGTGTGGCTGGTATCAGCTGTTAGTGTTGTGATAGTAGTCTATCATCGTTTTGTTTATTATGGACAAGGCCAGTTAGCATTGCTAACGGTTAACATTGTATTGTCATTTATTTAGCAAAACGATCGCAATGTCATTAAATTGTCATGACACCTTCCTTTCGACAAGAACCAAGTAGTCACGAATTAGATAAACCGCTTCAGTGCGCTGAAGAACAGATGCTAATTGAACACGCTTATATGTGTCATGAGATTGGCTAAGTGTCAAAACCTAGCGAGCTACCTATCTAGACAGCAATTTTGAGCATTAAAGACGAGTTCAGAAAGTGACATACAGCGCTAACGATTCACAAAACCGTACTTAACGGATTTCTGTGCATTATTGGCGATTTCGAATATTCGATAAGACTGCCTGTGATGCCTAAAAATGTTGTCTATGTAGGCAGCTCAGTGGGTTTCAGGACACTGCCGTTATCTTGTGTAATAAATCACATCTGTCAGTTTAACCACAGCGTCATGGATCAGGAGCGGAGGTTCATTTTAGTGATCTGTACGTACATTTGAACGTAAAAAGTGTTACGTAGGTTTGAGATGCTGGAGCAGGCCTCAGGATGCTTGGTTACCTATAATGACAAGGCTGAATTTTCAATTGCAATATGCTCTATCCTTGCCCCTCCCTGTGGAAAAGGGGAACAAGATGCTATGACACTGGCATTATTGTTGTTCCCTTTTGGTTAAATAAAAAATTATATTGATTTCAGTTACCTTTTTTTTTTTTAGAGACATTAGATCTTAAATGTATTTGTTGTGAGGCCTAATAAACATGTCTAAACATAGTTTTGACATTGGTGATGTGTCAGTTCAGGGATGACATACCTAAATGACCAGCATTGTCCGATCCGGCCTCGAGTCTGTGGCAAAATATGTAGCATTGTGATCTTATCACTAATGTATTGTTGTAATCACAAGATAAGGTTAATTTTATCAGTAGTGGTTGCAATTTTGATAGAAAGTACAGGGCTGGTAGGTGTTTGTGTATGCCATGTATTGATTTTGAGTAAATCTTCCAACGCACCCAAAGGTGTGGCATTAAAGCATTGTAACAACTCCTATCTCACTATGACAGGTCCAGTCTGATTATTATTTGTTTGATTAAACAATGCAAATATTATTTTTGGTGCTTGTGTTAAATGCAAGTTATTTTATTTTAGATTTGTTCTATAGATTGTGTGCAAAACATTTAAAATATGATCTTAAAAATATAATGTCACAATGTTTCACAGGTTCAATAATTGATAAAGACAATATTTCAGATTTGTAGATTGTGTGTAAGTCATCATATTGTAGTAACTATAGTATAACCACAATATTTGTAAAAGCATAATTCATTTGAAGAGTTTCGAATGAAGAAATTACAAAATTATAATTGTTTGGATAACCTGTTTCTTTAAATCGTGCTTGTGACATTTAATAACCCACGTGCCGAATCCAGTTCATGTTCCCTGTGCCCTGTTTTATCTGCATCTGGAGTCAAGTATCAGCAAGTCTTCGTCAATGTAACCTGTACCAGTGTACCTAGATAATCATGTCTGTTGCCTGGCCAACAGTGCACAGTGCTGTGAAATATTCATATCCTCCTGAATGAATTGTGAGAGTGTGTGTGTTCACTGGTCTGTTTGCTTTCTGCCTGGTTTCATGTGAGACCTCTATATTTGTTTTCCACAAGAGCTGGGTGTGCTTGGCAAACACATTGGTTGTGTCTCAGAACTAGTAAGCTGCCTACTAAGAAAGCTTTTAGGGCATTATAGGTGATTTCACTGAAAATGAATAATTATTTAAATTAATGAACTGAATCATTTTGGGCATCATAAACATGTTCTTTCTTTATTAAGAATTAAACATGACGCAAAAATCACTTTTCTATAATCTATCTATAGTCTGTTGTGTTTTATTTGTATGGATACCTGACTTTCACCATAAGCAGCAGTCTGTAACGTCTATAAAATCCTCTTGCTTAAGTGTTTAAGTAAGAGGGAAAGGTCTTTTCTTGGACTGTGCTCTCTTGTCTGACTGAGAAGGACATCAAGTTCAACTTCACTGACGGTTTGCTGAGCTGGTCAAATCCAACTCTTGGCAAACTAAGAAATATTTCAGTCATGCAATTGGCCTAAAGTACCCAGAATGCATTGTTTATTAGAGCTTTCTGAAGATTTACACACAAACCGGGGTTGGGTTTGACATTACCCCTAATGCATTATTCACAAGAGTTTTGTAAAGATGTAACTAGACCTTTGTATACCTCACATTTTCTGCAAAGATAGGTGGAATTTACCCACAATGCATCACTTGCAGGAATGTAGTAAAGATGTGACAGAAATGTGACCTTTTGAAAGGGTTCTGTACCTCATTTTTTACTGTTTAAACCACTGTAGATATCTTGATATTCATGTTCTTGTGCCTATGTAATAGTTCACATCCCCCTTCATTTCTGACTGCGCTGGATGTCTCATGACTAAGGACACATGACCACCACACTCACTTCATACAACAGCACTTTGTGTGTGTGTGTGCGCATGAAGAATGTCTGTGTGGCGATTCTAAGTTATCTGAAGGTCTCTTTCTTTTTAAAGTTGCAGTCAGCAACTTTTTTGCTGAAAAATAAACAAAAATTAGTCATTGAAGGATATAAATGTCAGTGTTCAGAACTATATCTTTACACTGGTGCACAGCAGTAAACTTATTAAAATGATTTGTAAATTGAGCTGCTGGGTCTGATTTCGCAGGAAATGTCAGTTTTTGTTGTTTGAAAAAACGGGGAGATGGAGAGCAAAAGTTACAGATTGCATTAAACCTATTTTGAGCAACACCACCAGTATGGTTTAAAAGAAGTTTTGTTTATAACGTTCATGAAGCCATAGTGATTGAAATCACATGGGACATTGTAACCCACTTTTAATGGTATTTAAGCTTATTTTTAGATTTTGGGTCTCAATCATGTTTTTATCTTGTGGTTTACTTTACATATAATTTGAGAGCATGACTCAAAATATTGTTGCATTGAAAACGCATACTTTAGCCTGGATTTCATTGACTGTCAGTCTTTAACTAAACTAAGCAGCAATAATTAACAATATTAATAACTGACAATTAGTATTGCTCACTTATTTGCACTTTATGCTGCAGACATGAATGATATCTCAAATAATTGACATTGTAAGAGACACCTGGGCCATCTGGGACCAGAATATAATAGAGGCTTAGTGATGGGCCTTTTTGACTTTTGACCTCATAACAATCTCACAGATGACAGTAGCATTATGTTGGAAAATTTTGCTTGTGAAAGCACCATCTACTTTTTATGTATTTGGCAGGCGCCTTTATCCTAATCACCATACAGTGCATTTAAGATATACATTTTATTAGTATGTGGGTTCTCTGGTAATTGAATTCATGACCTTTACATTGCAAACACCATCCTTTACCAGTTGATCTACACGTCAAGCTACATTTTCACATATTTTACACAAGTCACATATTTTCAGTAGAGGTCAGAGAGAGATTTCACAAATATACAGCTGAAAACCAGAAGTTAAGTGATCTGACAGGCTGTTGGAAAGAACAGCTTTATTTTTAGCTCACTCTTTCTAACAATACTTCCTGTCTCATCCACAGGCCAAATACATCTCTACCTGCATCGATGAGATCAAACAAGAACTCAAACAGGACAACATCGCTGTTAAAGCCAATGCCGTCTGCAAACTCACCTACGTAAGACCCCTGATCCATTCATACATAATTTATCTTCTTTATGATCTGGTTTATAATGCTATAAATGCTTTCAACTCAATCTGTCACTTATTCTTTTGATGTGTCTTTTGATCTTTACAGTTGCAGATGCTCGGCTATGATGTCAGCTGGGCCGCCTTCAACATCGTGGAGGTGATGAGCTCCTCCAAATTCACATACAAGGTGAGAAACTACCTAAAATATGTTTAGCTTTAATTCTAATTAAGTTTATAGGTTCAAACTTTCTTCTCTTGCGCTTGTAGCGAATCGGCTACCTTGCAGCATCGCAATGCTTCCATGAGAGCACTGATGTTATAATGCTGACAACCAATCAGATCCGCAAGGTGAGTTTGTAGCTTTCTGTATCATGAACAAGAGCCGGTTTTATTTTTGGTTTGCACCTTTAAGCCGATCACTGTGATATATTTTGTATTCTTTAACAACAGGATCTCAGTAGTCCCAACCAGTACGACACCGGCGTGGCTCTGACCGGACTCTCCTGCTTCGTGACCCCCGACCTTGCCCGCGACCTGGCCAATGACATCATGACTTTGGTAAATCCTTTGCTGTAAAGGTGTATTAAAACACTGTAAACAAAGCTTTAACCTGATATCTATTCAGAGTGTTTACTGTTGGCAAATATTGACACGCAGCTCTTGTTCATTACCTCTTTCACTTCCTCCATCTCAGATGTCCCACACTAAGCCGTACATTCGAAAGAAGGCAGTGCTAATCATGTATAAAGTATTCCTGAAGTATCCCGAGTCCCTCCGGCCCGCCTTCCCCCGACTGAAAGAGAAATTGGAGGACCCAGATCCCGGTAAGGACCCCAAATCCGGGTAAAGTGTTCTGTAACATTTTGGCCTTCGTCTTAAGCTCAGTCTTTAATCGTGTTGCAGGTGTTCAGTCAGCTGCTGTGAATGTCATCTGTGAACTGGCGAGAAGGAACCCTAAGAACTACCTTTCCCTGGCACCCTTGTTCTTCAAGCTTATGACATCGTCCACCAACAACTGGGTGCTCATCAAGATCATTAAGCTGGTAAATTAAAAGGTTTCTTTCACCCTTTCCTAAACACTTATATATTAAGATCATGATCCTAAATGGTTGTTTATGTTTCAGTTTGGTGCTCTTACTCCTTTGGAGCCTCGTTTGGGAAAGAAACTCATTGAGCCACTAACCAACCTCATTCACAGGTAAGAACAGCAATACTCAAAAACTCCAACTGGCCAAAACTATCAATGTGTAACGGTAATATATCTTGTTTTCTTTTTTGTTTGTCCTCTCATTCACTCTCTCAGTACCTCGGCAATGTCGCTTCTGTACGAGTGTGTCAACACGGTTATAGCAGGTCAGTATTACATGGTGCCGTGACCCGGTATTGTAGTCAAGAGTACTTTTCTGAACAACACTGTTGATTTCTGTCCTCTCTCATCTGTTGCACCTTAGTACTGATCTCGCTGTCCTCCGGGATGCCCAATCACAGCGCTAGCATACAGGTGGGCTATTGTCACATTATCAACTAAAATTATGTCTCGCCCTTTCCACTCCAGTCAGATTGTTATTTTTCTATTTGCATTTGCATCTTACAGCTTTACAAAGATTTTGCCCATGAAAGCTTGCACATATATGGACAAATAAATAAATTTTGTATTGCTTAGATGATTAATATGGATGTATGCATTCACGAGTCAAGTGCGAAACAGGCACTTGGGGCTGCCCGATTTACTATTGACTGGTGTGGAAAGGTTTTAAAGACTGTAATAATGGATTTTATCTTTGTCTCTTTTGTCCTTTTTCAATCTCCCTCCTTCCTCCCATTCACAGCTCTGTGTGCAGAAACTACGAATCCTGATCGAAGACTCGGACCAGAACTGTGAGCCTTCTGTCAATGCCTGCAGTGTGTCATTCTCTCATTGTCTGTGTGTTTCTGAACCCCCTACCGGCCCTATGGATGGAGTTTGTGTAGATATCCATCCTGGATAACTCGAAGTAACCTCAGTTGTACAATATGGAATTGGCAAGACATCTTTGAGACCTCAAAAAACTCCTCACAACACTTTTGGAGTAACATTAATTTTCAAATCTAAGCATTAAATAATCTGGATTAGTTTGCAGGAGTTCGAGTTATCGGTGTCCCATTGACAGCCAGCTGTAGAGTAGCTCTGTGAATCTTGGACTGCCACGTTTTGTTTCTCAAAAACCACAGACTTCCTCGAAGGGTCATTTGATATTTATTTCCAGTTTGGCATTCTGTCGATTCTGAAGAGCCAAGTGTTCTTTAAATACACCAGTCAATTTTGTTTTGGCATCATCGAAGCAAGACAGTGCAGACTAAACCCACTAGTCTAATGGCCCTGGAGCAGAGCGGCTCTAAAAGTATTGAATCTATTTTTGATATCATGGCTATCTATAACATTTAATGCATTGTATCAAATATACAGTTAATTGATTTATAAATAACCAGATTAACCTTAAAGAATCTGATGAGGAGTAAAACAAAACTGAAGTCCTTTTGTAGGGGTGTATTTTGTGAGGGTGTAAGTTTGTGTGAGGGTGTTTGATTATGTGTGTGTGTTGTCCTTTGTGTTTGTGTTTTCCCATCGTCTTGTGTTTTTTGTTCTTTGTATTAATTTGATATAGATGCAATGTAGTTTTGTTGTTCTTGGTATAAAAGTTAAATTTAGATTAGATTTGGATTTCATTAGCTCTTCGGTAAAACCTGAATTCATATTACATTGTAGATTCACATTTATTTGGTCATTTAGCTATTGTAAGTTTGCAATCTTGTTATATCTTGATATAATAACCTAAGACTAAACAGTATCTGGTATAATAGGTATAATAGCAGTAAAGCATTACTTGTCTTATAGCATATTAGAGTATTATTATTATTTTAATTATTTTAATTTTAGTATTGGAAAATTAGAGTATTCTCTTTGAAACTGTTTTTCATTGCAAGAGTCACTTTCATTATGGTCTGTGTTGTGTTGCAGTGAAGTACTTGGGTCTGCTGGCCATGTCCAAGATCCTGAAGACACACCCCAAGTCTGTGCAGTCACATAAGGATCTCATCCTGCAGTGTCTGGATGATAAAGATGAGTCCATTCGTCTCAGAGCCCTGGATCTTCTCTATGGCATGGTGCGTTTAACATCTTCAGCATCTGGCTATTTAATATTTTTGTAATGGGGTTGCACACCAGGGGTGTCTGGCAGATGGCACAGATATCCTACAATTCGAAAGTCAACATCCATCTACAAATTCAAAGTCTCCTTGAAATTCGGACACATTTTGTCATTATTAGTTGATCTAAATCCATACTTAATCTAAATCCATGCTTGATCCGAATCCATACTTAATCCAAATCCACATTTGATCCAAATTGTTGTTGACCTACTCATGATATGTTGTAATGGCTATACTCAAATATTGTTGATTTGGAACTCAAATGTGGTGGATTAAGATGCATTGGTTAACGTTTACAACTAGGTATCGAAGAAGAACTTGATGGAGATTGTGAAGAAGCTCATGCTACATGTGGACAAAGCAGAAGGCACCACTTACAGAGACGAACTGCTCACCAAGATCATCGACATCTGCAGCCAGAGCAACTACCAGTACATCACCAACTTTGAGTGGTAAGACCAAAAACATTGAAAGACGCATCTAAATGTACATAGCTGTACATTGTACTTGATTGTTGTAGCACAACTGTGGCTATGATGATCTGCTGTGTGTTGGTTAAAGATCTGGGCTGATAACAAAATGGTTATCTTGTTCTATTTTTTGGGTGCTAAGTAGTCATAAATTAAGATATCATACTGTGCATTAAAGATTTTTTATAATTAATATATTTCTAACTGCTTAAACATCTGTGGAAATAACACGAGACAGATATATATATATAGAAATATAGAATATATATTTAGCAAACATAGAGTTCACATCTACAGTTTACTGCAATGCAATGTGTGTCTTTCAGGTATATCAGTATTCTGGTGGAGTTGACTCGTCTGGAAGGCACCAGGCACGGCCACCTGATCGCCTCGCAGATGCTGGACGTCGCCATCCGTGTCAAAGCCATCCGAGTCTTTGCCGTGGCACAAATGGCCACTTTGCTGGACAACGCACACCTGTTGACCGGAAACATGCAGAGAAACGGCATCTGTGAGGTGCTGTATGCCGCCGCATGGATCTGCGGAGAGTTCTCCGAGTAAGTCATGATGTGTTAAAAATCCTGAGTGTTAGCCAAAGGGTTAATCACCATTGTGAACCGTATGTGTCTTCTTCCAGACATCTGGAAGACCCAATGCAGACACTGGAAGCCATGCTGAGGCCCAAGGTGGCCACGCTGCCTGGTCACATTCAGGCGGTGTATGTGCAAAATGCTGCAAAGCTGTTCGCTACCGTGCTACAGAAACACGAAGGGGAGACTGACAGTCAGGTCGCACAGGAAACGAGCCAGCTGCTTATAGAAAGACTGCCACTGTTCGTCCAGAGCGCCAACCTGGAAGTGCAGGAGAGGGTGAGCGAAAGACAAAAAAATTTGATCGAAAACCCTTTATTTTGCAATGAAGGTGATGCAAAAGCTGCTCCAAACACTAGATGCTCACAGTTTTTGGTTAAAACTAAAGGGAAGTGTCACATGAGACGCCACTTGGGTATTTAGGAGTTTTTATCCAGGATTGTGGGTAGTCCAAGAAAATGTAAGCAGTATGTTTTTGATCTTATCAAGCTGTTAGCTTAGCAACATGCTAACATGTGATGCTTGTAATCAGCTTTAAGGGGTGTAACGGTACACTCGGCTTATGGTTCGATACACAATACTAGGTTTATGTTACAATTGTATCAGTATTTTGAACAAAATGAAAATTAAACTGATTTATTTCCAAAACAACAATTTTCTATAAAAATTTTAACTTTTAGGTTTAATCGAACCTTTATGTGAATTAATAAATATCAAAAAGGCGTGTCATTGAAAAAGTTTTAACGTAAAATTAAAATTAAGAGAAATAAACCCTTTAATTTTTTTACATGTTAGATTTGATTATTTTAGGTATTTTTATAAATACATTACCATTTTTTATCATGTTTTGTTCATGTTTATTGTAACGTTGTTTCATTGTATAAAAATCACTAACATCACTAACTGTGACATTCTCCTGCAGGCGTCCTGCATCCTGCAGCTGGTGAAGTACATCCAAAAGCTGCAGCAGAAGAATGTGGAGGTGGCAGAAGAAGTGACGGCTCTATTCGCTGGAGAACTCAACCCAGTGGCCCCGAAAGCCCAGAAGAAAGTGCCTATACCAGACGGGTAACATTTTTTTGGTTTTGACTGCATGGTTATAATTATTTAACATAACAAGCTGCTAAAAAAGTTTATTTCTTGTTCACCTTATTACTTGTCTTCTAATGCTGTTCTTTAGTAAGTATTAAAGATTTAGTAAATGTTTGTAAACTCATTATATTCTATATCTTTTTCTCTAGTCTCGACCTGGATGCCTGGATCAATGAGCCTCCATCAGAGAGCGAGTCTGAGGATGAGAAGCCCAAAGCTTTGTTTACTAAAGAGGAGCCCAAGCATTCCAGAACAAGACACACTGAAGTTGATGAGAAGGAGCTGGCCAGGGTGTGTGGCCAATGATCTTGTTTTACCCACAATGCTTTGCCCAAACTGTCTAATTTTTACTAATCTTCTTAAATCTTTTTGAATAGAGGAGGGAAGTGAGGAAGCAGGAACAGGCCAACAACCCGTTCTACATCAAAGCCTCGCCATCATCTCAGAAGGTATGATGTCATGGATCTCACTGACCATATAAGCCTGATTTGAGGCTTACAGTGTTTATATATCAAAGTCTACATTTGTGTTCTCACTTGCAGGGTTTCGACGCACCAGGTGTAGAACACATTCCAGTTGTGCAGATCGACCTTAGCGTGCCTCTCAAAGTCCCAGGTGAGTAAATCATTTATAAAAGAATCTTTATGGCAAATTTGTAGAATGAAAGTTGACAAAGAAAAGACGTTTCTTCCATCTTACATCGGCTCGCATATCATTGTCTTCATCAATCCAGGGATGCCCATGTCAGACCAGTACGTGAAGCTGGAGGAGGAACGCCGGCAGAAGGAGAAGGCGGAGAAGAAGAAGAAAGAGAAGAAGAAAAAGAGAGAAAAGCGAGGGAAAGGGAGAAAGGCAGATTCGGGTCCAGAGAGTGAAGAAGACATCACACCTGCTCATCAGGTGGATATAGTCACAGAGGAAATGCCAGAGGTGAGCTACACTTTACTGTTTCCTGTTATGACAGATTTACCTTTTAAGCATCCATCATGAAATAAAAATGACACGCATTGTGTGTTGATTTTCTCAGAATGCCTTACCGAGTGACGACGATGATAAAGATCCCAACGACCCACACAAAGCTCTGGACATCGATCTAGACAAGTATGTGTAGCACATCATCTTATACACCTGCTGTCTAACCTGTGTCCATTTTCTCCGTTAAAAGTATCTTTATTGTTGTGATCATTTTGCAGTTTTCCTTCACTTTTCCGTTACAATTTTCAAACTGACTTTACAAATAAGCAACCCTCCCAAGACACCCTGGAAACCACATAGCAACGCTGTTACAACCATAAGCTTGATCTTAGATTCTTAGATTGAGCAATGCTCAATATGGCCGTTTTAGCGTTAGAAGATCCACCCTCCAGTGATATGAGCCAGTCGTGAATAGATAAAGACTGATATTTTCAGGGGAAGGAGCTCAATAAAGGAGTTTGTGAGTTTCTTGCCAATTTGTGCACATGTGCAATAACCTCAAAAAGGATTTTAAAAACGCATTTAAATCCAGGTTTGATCAGAAATATGTTTTTCATTCTGCGATAGATATCAGTCTGTGCCTGACTTCCCTAAAGTGACTTTGGCTTAGCACTGTGGAGGCAGCACTCACATTTTCTTCAGGAATTGTAATAATATACAATTTCCAAGCAGCAAGGAAAGTTCTTCTGTATCTTCTTCACACTTACACGCACTCTGCCTTCTGCTTCTGTCTGTTTCCGTCTCTCTTTCCCTCATGCACGCACTCATCTCCGTCCTCCTGAAAGTCTCCTGTCTGGTGCTGGCTCAGGGTAAGTACTTTCTCCAGTCACATGACCCAACCAAACCAGCTTTCCAACTCCTGATACTTCACCTTGCAATTGCAGTGTGTCGCCAGAGAAGATGTTTGTAAGGTTACATAAGGCATGAAAGATCAGCTCACCTGACAGTTTGGTCCTGGCTGTGGAAATATTTCTGTTATATATTGTGTTCAGCAAACTTGCCTGGCTTTCACTTGAACACCTGAGCGCAGATAATGATTTTGTTGTGTCTGTTTCAGCTTAAGTGTATGAGTGCTGTCTATAATGTTGACCCATTTTGTGCCATAAGGCCTCTTCGTATTAAGCCTAAGTAGTATTAATAGATTTGGTGCAAAAAAGTGTTTGGTTATCGTTTAGTTGCATCAGACTTGTTGCGAACAGGCCTTTATACTTTGTATCTTGTATGAGCAGAAACTTTTCCCAGCTCCCATGTGAACATCCGCTGGTTCTCCGTTGCTCCTCTCTCAATCTGTCTAATTTCTCTGGCTTTCATTCTCTTTGCAGGCCCCTCGCAGACAGCGAGAAGCTTCCTGTCAGGACCCATCGTCCCGAGATGCTCAAAAGCCCTGCGGAGGACAGAGACGGTGAGGGCGTCCCACAAGAATCCAAGAAGAAGAGCAGTAAGGAGAAGAAAGAGAAGAAGAAGGACAAGGAGAAGGACAGGAAGGTGAGATGTTTGCTGAAAGTCGCTTCCTAAAAAAGTATGTTAACTTCATAAATGTTTCTAATGCTGATGTTTTTTTAGAGGAGCAAAGAGGAAAAGAAGAAAAAGAAGAAACACAAAGAAGTGGAGGAGGAGCTTATGGAGTCCCAGCCAGATGAGACCATCCAATCAGAGGAGACCAAAGAAGTGGCAGCCCCGCCCACATCAACATCGGCTGAGGTTTGATCTTGATATTCAAAACTGTGTTGTTTAGATTGCATTTGGTTGTCGGCATGAACTGTCTTCTGAAATCTTGTCTTATTTACTTCCCATCACTAACAAGCTTTATTGTTTGGTTATGAAGTATTCCATTACTATGTTGAAACAACATGTTAAGTACACTTACATTTATGCATTTTTTTAGATGCTTTTATTCTGAGCGACCAATTTAAAAGTGGCTTATATTTCTAAATTTTCACTTAAAGCTGTAATCCGTAACTTTTGTTTCTATATTGGCGTCTGTTTTATGGCCTATAAAATCCTTTTCTTTTATTTTAAAATTCTTTAATTAAATTTTAATAATTAAATAGTTATATTATATTCATCAAATGTAAGAATTTATCAATTATTTAAAATATCATCAAACAAAAGAAAGAATTTACAAAAAATGTCTATTTTAATGTTACATTTTAAAATATGTCTATTCAAATGTCATCAAAAAATAATAAATATTTATTATTAATAAATTTTAAATTAACAATAAATTTATTGTTATTCCTTTTATTATAACAATACAATTAATTATACAATAAATTAAATACAATTAACTATACAACAGTAATTTATTTCTGTCATCATTTCTTTAAGTTAGCTAGACTTTTATTTTGCTGTTTATCAGAAAGAGTTTCGATGTGTGCTTTTCTCAATTCGAACAACACATGCGACATAAACTTTCAGCTTATGAGATTCACAGGGCTGTACCGTTTAAAATACAAAATTGCATATTACTTTATTTACTTATGTTATATACGTAACAAAAATACTTAAAAATACGTAATTCAATAAACAACAAAGATGTATAAAAAAAAGTCGTTCTGCATAGAAACGTCTGCCAAATGCATAAATGTAAATGTTAAAAAAGTATATGAGAAATTTTAAAACAAATTTCAAAATGTGTGATTTAGTATATAATATATAAAGACATTGTGATGGAATATCTTTTGTTTTGTTGTATATTTTGCTTTTTGAGCAAGTCAAAAAGCGTATTGGGTTTCTGTTTGAGCTTTACAGGACTAGACTCATTTTCCCCATCCTGTTCTGTTCTAGGCCTCCGATCTGGATTTCTGGCTATCTAGCGCTCCTGTCCCCCACGTTGCCCAGGTCCGGTCCGAATTACTCGCCCCCACTCTCTCTCTCTCTTTGTCTCTCTCTCTCGCCCTCTGGTCAAACTCATGTCACTGTTGTGTTTAATGAGCGTCTGTTCTTGTGTTCCTCCGGGCTCTCTGTGTTCCTCACAAGCCAATTTCTTTGTGCCTCACGTGTCTTTTCACTGGTTTTCACAGGTCTCGCACGTTTTCGTCCAATTTGTTTGCCTGTTTTCTTTAAGTAAGCATGCGTGCATGTTCAGTATAAATGACTGTGGTGCCAATCAACAACTTTTTCTGTATGATCATATCTTTGAAACCACTAGTGTCTGTGCCATCATAAACAGACAGGATTTTATTGACAGTTCCTGTGGTTCCAGTCAAACAACTAACGCTTGCAAAACAACATAATGCCACATAAACCAAATATAGGTCACCCAAGACGAAAAAGACTTAACTGTTTTTACCTTACCAAACTTTACAGTGTATTTTTTCTTTAGTTTCATCAATCTTGCTGTCAGTTTAGATATGAGAATTCAACATCAATTGACACTTTTCTGAATAATTCATCAGTGCATATTATTCTTTCTACGATAAAACTGGTCTTTTATAATCTTTCATCAGAATTTAAGCACCTCTGAACCAATCTGCCTTTTCGAGTGATGTCATCTAGGCCTTGTGGGTGGAGAAATTGTTAACTTTGATATTATTTTTTCCCAATGTGATGATCCGACAACATCCAATCAACTTGTTCGGAATTGTTTTTTTTGTTTGTTTTCTTTTGTTAATAATCATAATATTGTTAACCCTGCATGCTTCATAGTGTAGATGGTCATTTCTCAGTCTCTGTGGAAGGTGTTTAAAAAAGGGGAACTGCCTTTTTGTCTGTCTGTATTAATAAATTGCTTGTTCACAGGAAGTGACAGCTCTGCCATCAGCCGCTACTGTAGACATGAGCTCTGCGGCCGCTTTAGAATCTGAACCAGATGAGCTTAAAGATACAGAACCAGAGGACACAGTGAGTCTAATCAAGGCACCTTTATTTATACAGTACATTACATAATCCTATAGCTTTATTATACTAAAATCATGGTTTCACTAAGTTTAATTTGTAGTTAAACCATGCTTAATTCTCAAAATGGATACAGATTGTCACAGAATAACGCAGTGCAGTAAAGCTTTACAGTAAAGTTATTAATTAAAGTGCATTTAAGGGATACACATAACACCTTTGGTTATAACTATATGTTTTGTAATATAAACAGTACAATTGCACAATATTAGAGAAAAATGTGATAACGTATTCCTTTAATGTCGCTATATAATGCACTAATGCCATATATAATATAGAAAACAATAATGCCTAAAGTTTGTAAAATTAGTTTAGATGTATATCGAGAGATATTTAAAAACTGAAAATTATATAACCAACATGCATGAATGGTTCTAAAATTACAAAGGTATTAAAATACTGATATGCAGTAAATTAAAAAGCAGGCAGCCATTGTTGCGGTTTGTTAAACTGTCCGTCTGTTCATTTCCTGTTCAGAAATCCTCCAAACACAAGAAGAAGAAGCAGAAGAAAGAGAAGGAGGAGAAAGATAAGAAAAAGAAGAAGCGACACCACCACCATCATCACCATCACAGCGACGGAGGAGAGGATTCGGTGCAGAACGGCACCGTGGAGGAGGAGGAGCCTCTGCCAGTCAGTGTCTAAACAGTCAATCATATCAGTCAAACCAATCAGTAGAGCCTTCACTAAGCCCCGCCTTAAAAGCATTACTGAATTGATTTGTTTTTGTTCTGCATATTAATGGTTTCTGCATTTATAATTCTTTCGTATCATATACTATACATTGGTGTTTGCGCTGGTAAACCTTTTTAAATTTGGAAGTTATTTACATTTTGTTTTATTTATCAAACAACCATTTCGTTTCAGCCCATGTCGAACTACTCTCTGCTGGCCGAGAACTCCTTCATCAAGATGGTGAGTGTGATTTAAACACGAGTCTGTCGGATGTTTGTCCACTTTACTCAGGCCATAATTGAGATCTTATGATGCTGAAACATGGATGTTGCTCCGTGTGTTTGGCTTTCTCATTGATTTATGTGATTCTGAGTTATTGTTCTCAAATTTGTCTCTGCATGTATTTATTAAGATGAAGGAAGATGCTGATCAGGTAACCATAGCAACAGACTCCTGATGTTGCTACTAGGTTGTTGTGATGTACACTTTAGTCAGACTAGATGCTGTATTTAATTTAAGGTCCGGTGAGTACAACACACTGTTGTGTCTACATGTTGTGCTACAAATTTACAGTAAAAAGAAAAGTCAAAACAAGGGTTGGGAAAATTAGACATGGCCTAATAAGACTCAACAGTACGGAGGGTGTGAGGGTTTGTATTTGTTCATGGTGGAGCTGGTGACAATATTAGCCGGGCATGGACAAATAAAGCCTGTAGCATCGCATGCATAAACATCACATTAAATATGGCATCTGCTCTGACTAAACTCTGAGTGCTGTAAGACTGAAAGATCTGTTTGCTGTTAAACTCGGACTTTAAACATTACTTGTTAAATGCACTTATAGGGTGTTGTTAAGGCTGCATTTACACAACTACAACAGAATTGTATTATGCATTTTGGCTGTTCATTTACACAACGATGGTGTTTTGATGGCCTTAAAATGCAAACTTTTGAAAACAGGTTTCAAAGTTTTGAAACATGATAACAGTCACTGTTCCCATGTTAACCAGAAAAATGGGAATTTTGTGAAAACGGTTATGTTACGTGTAACATGTTACATGTTACGTGATCATGTGCACCGTTCTTTTGAAGAATCCGTTGGCATGTAGTGTTTCATTGCCAAGTGACATCGCCAACTACTGGCCTGGCATGCATACTAGTGTTTTAATCATTTATATTTGTAAACGTTGATAAAAAATTGTAAAATCGCTATTGTCTGTATGTTAGGGCTGTATAATATATCGAAATAACGCGAATGTGCATTTTTTAGTCCAGTTTTTATTTACTGCAACAGTAAAACATGGCTCTTCATTTTCAGAAGTAGCAATGATGCTTTTGTTTCCGAGAAAAAGTATAAAACATGTATGTTGATTATGAAATTTGTATTTTTTAAATTCATTTACATATTTAGATATATTTCGCATATCATATATTGCATTATAAATACATTTAAATAAATACACCACATTTTTCTCTGTATCGTGCAGTTACATAAAAATGTGGAACAAAAACTTACATTTTTCGTATATTGTTGTTGTGTAAATGTACCCTAAGTCTGATGTGATATTTTCCTTTTTTTTTTAATGCTGGTATCATAGACCTTTAACCTAATTTTTGTATTTTTGTATAATCACTTCCTCCGGCATTGGTGTGATCTGCATGCTTTGGCATCCCTTTATTATTTCTTTCTGACAAATCTGTGTTCTCTTCACCTCTGCAGGTGTACGATATCCAGGGAAACCACCAGGATGAGAGTAAAGTCGTGGTGTCGGTCATCTTCGAGAACAAGTGCGACAGCTTCCTCAAGTCAATGGAGTTTAATGTACTGGATTCCCTCAACTCCAAACTGCAGCGGCCGGAGGGAGCCGGACCCCATGACGGCCTCACCGTCCCGTTTCAACTGCCACCAGGTCAGAATTATCACAAGCAGGCTTTAGTTGCTTTGAAATGAATGGATTTTTGTTACACAAAAACAGATTCTTGTTGAAAGTGTTTCTTTATTAATAGGTGTGTCAAACGAGGCCCGGTTCGTTTTCTCCGTGCAGAGTATCGTCATGCCACAGAAGTTAAAGGGAACTGTTACCTTTATAGTTAAGGTTGGAAATCTTACACAAAAATACATTTTCATTGGGCTTTATGATGCTGCAGAATTATTAGTCTGATTTATTTTTACTTGTTTAGTCGGACGATGCCTCAACTCATGAGAAACTGGACTTTAAACTGCACTTTACATGCACATCATACCTGATCACCACTCCCTGCTACAGGTGAGGGTTAATGTTAACCGACGGCCAAATATCTGTTTATGCATTGCATGGTTATTGTTGAAGAAAATGCAACCCTTCCAAAAAACCCTATTGAGATGAATATAGTAAAGATTACAGCAATAATATGATTGTAGATTTGAATACGAACACAAATCTATGGCAAACTCACATTCAGATCTGGCACCATTCTGGTTTCGCCACCCAATCGGTTCTCAAGATAAAAGACCAGCTCGTTCTTGATTATAACCGATTCGATTCTGGTAACTGACACTGCATATGTGATTTTTGTTGTCAGTGACGCATACGCTAAGCTGCTTGAGTCAGGCGACTTGAAGGCGAGCTCCCTACGGCTAGAGGGAATCAACATGCCCTTCCATCACCTGCTGGCCAGGATCTGTTTCCACCATCACTTCTCTGGTACATTGAGTTAAACATGAAAGTACTACATGTAATATGTTACAAAACATGGACACCCTTTAAAATTTTCTTTTTGCTTGTTTTGTGTCAGTTGTGGAGAGGATTGACTCCTGCGCCTCTATGTACAGCAGGTCGATCCAGGGTCACCACGTCTGTTTGCTGGTCAAAACTGTAAGTTAGTCATATCTGAGTCTGTGGAATATGGTTAGGGATGGAAATAATAGTTATTTCACAATTTGCTAGGGAGCGTCAATACATGCATTGTGTTTTATACAATTTTAGAAACCAGTTCTAATAAGAACTGGGTTTTGGTTCCCACCCCCACAATGACACGCAAAAATCTATATATCCATATACTTTTTCTATCTAACCCTTTCTCCACAGGCCGATCAGACCTTAAGTTTCACCATCGACGGCAGTATTCCCAGTGCGATTAACTAATGAGCCATCTCTGCTGGGGAATCGCGCAAGAGAGGATGAAATCAAGGAGCCCTCCCTCGGACAGGGGAGCGCCCGGTTCGGGAAGAACTGAGCCGAGCTCGGCCTTCTGAATTGCTTTTATTTAATGGAAGTTATATCTAGGATGAATTGCTTGACATTATTCTGAATCTTGAAATGCTGAGGAGTCTTCTCAAAGAATCGAGTCCCTTTACCATCCTAAAAAAAACCCTAAATCCCACACACGCTCAGAATCACATGCTCTGAGACTCGTGTACCCTCCTCTGAACTTCCTCCTTTGTATTTATTGGATCTCTCGTTCTGTTGTTTTTCTTTTAAGACCATAAACGTCAAGCCCCTCTCTTGCCTTTTTGTTTCTCTTCTCGACTTCCAGCGTGCATTCCTCGCATCTGATCTCATGCTTCATCCCTCTTCCTCAACTTCTTTTTTTGTCCCGCTGACATTCTGCCATTGTCTTAATGGTCCACGACATTCACCCTGAGAACTGGATTGTTCATTGATGATTGAGTTGTGTTTTTCTTTGTTTTGCGTTGTTGTTTGTTGTCGTTTTTTTTTGTTCTCCTGACTTCCATCAGCGCCTTTCTCCGCATTAAACCGTGTGTTTGCTCCTTGCCAGTTTTGTAGCCATGTTTGTGTGTAAGACTAACCCTTACAGGACCGGGTACTCTGTGTCACACCAATAGACCCATCCACCTCCCACTCTCAAAATCTGAACTTTACATCCAGTTGCGCATTTTAATGAACGCTAGTAAATACAGGAACACAGGGTTGCATTCTAGTACCACACCTGTGCAATAAATGTGCAAGTGATATCGAAATACTCTACATAGCCCACTACTATTTGTATTGTAATGCTGACGTAAGACTGAACCAGATCATTTTGATAATATTGTGAGTTATTACTACTATTTCAGTTAATAAGAAACGGTTAACTGAACATAAACAGATTGATTCATGTCTGTTGTGTACATTTCTCGCAATATATTCTGTTAAATGGACTTCACCAGGATTAAAAACTACTGTCAAGAAAATAAATATTTTGCATTACTGGAAATGAATCTCTAGTTTACTACAGAAAAAACATTCGCCCTATACATCAGACAAACAACAAATCTGTTGGCGACTTTAAACATATAGCCCTAATCGTTTAAGGTTACACTGACCACACAACAGTATCTCTGTATTTTTATGTTCCCTGGACAGTATTATATCAAACGGTTTCCTTTTGTGTTACTTGTACATGATCCAGAAAAAAAATACTGTTAAAGGGAACCTACAAGAAAATCAATTTGTGAAAGTCATATTTTCCATAGTCTGTATCGCTTCATTCACTCATCCTTCATGTGTTCCTCAGCTCTTCTAACTGCCATGTTGTATATTTGGCAATTGCAATCAGTCGCTTGTTTTTGAAGATGTTAAATGCCTTCTTTTTTCACACTACTGAACTTGTACTGACTAATTCAGGCACATGCTGTATGTATATCCTGTGTTTACCCGTCTTATCCAGCACGCTGTAGCGCTCTGTTGTAAGGACGCAACCAAAGAGGGTCACTTGCAAGTGTTTTACATCAAGAAAAGACTAGAATAGAACAATGGTTTGTGAAAGCTAAACGGCTGTGATGGGTCCTGTAAAGACTGAATCGTCTGATAAAACTGTATTTAAATCACATTCAGATTTATAACTTGCATGGGTAACTTTTTTTGGTTAATACATAAAACACTTGCATAGAAAAATCCCTTATCATTCCTTGATCGTCACAATTCATGTTCTAGTTTTCTTTTTACGTGAAAGTCATCACGTTACACCTTTTGATGGTATAATGTATTTTTATTTGTTACGAGTACTTCAAAACAATGTCTTGGAATGTTTTTAAAAATGTGCATTTTGCATTAAATTATTATATATATATCAATAAAGGGGGTTTGGGAGGGGGTGGGCCTTTTAAAGAAGTTGAGATTTAGGGGGTCCATATAGACATGAACACTTTAGCCGTTAAATGTGATTCAAGTGAAGTTGCCCAGCTAATCTAATAAGGTTTTTCCTCTGGCAAGTTGTAGTGCAGGTATTGCTGGATTTGGCTCATCATTAAATATACTCTCATTGCTCTTTGTTTGACGGTACTGTCCCGACTCCTTCATATGTATTTTCCGACTGTATGATGTAATATAATGTTTTAAGATGAATAAATGAGCAAACCGAATGACCAATAATTTGCTCCTACCGTTCTTCAAAAGTGCATTTAAACGAGTTGGGGAAGGATACTGTAGTTTGTGTGTGTGTACCAATAAATTCATACGTATACATAATGTATATTCAAATGTTTCATGCTTGCCTCTATTTTAGTGACTTCAGATGTTTCCTGTTTATAATCATGTGTGAACATCCATTTTGGCCATGGGCCAAAAATCACCTTTTATTTTGTTTATCTAGCTGTTTACCAGTTAACACTGAGATGTATTAGATGTCTTAGACATAGACATAACATATTACACCTATACAAAAAAAGGTTTACTATGGTCATTTTTGCAAGGGGTGGCACACTAAAGGTAATATTATGGTACTAATAAATAAGTCATGAAAATTTTAAATATGTTTTAATATATTGAAAGTGTAATAACTGCGGTAGATGGATTACCATTTGTATTACCATAGTTTTACTACAAATACCATGGTAAAACTGGTGAGACCATAATATATTTGTGTTTAGTATAGTTTTACTTTAAATGTAATTACTGTAGTAAACCATGTTTCATTTTTTCATGTACTGTAGTATTTACGTATAATTCTTAAGTATTTTTAAAGAATACCATGATACTACCATGGTTCATGTACAATAAAACACTACCTTTTTAAAATCATGTTGCTTTATTAACATAAACCAAATGCTTGTTGTATGCCAGTAGGTCATATTACAATATGAACCTTTGTATTTCAGTAATAAGTATTTAGTCGTTGGTATTGTTTTTGTTGTTCTTCCTAAACGGATTGAGCAACTTTGTACAGGACTGTAGCAATGCTTTCTATTGGTTGCTGCAGGCGTATTAGGAGGGACTTGAACTACAGCTGCTGGCAAAGTGTCCTATAGTGTGACGGCTGGGGGAGGGAGAGAGAGAGACTCGAGCAAGCTGACCTGGACGTGTTTATTTACAACCCTTCCTTAATTTAAAACACGTTTAATGTCGTTAGATCGAAGGCACGTGGTGGAAGTTCAAACGATCAGTACACGAGCGAGAAATCCTGGAGACTCCTGCTACTCGATAATCGCGAGTTGTCATCGAGTGATTGATCGGGTTTGTTGGCTCATCGTGGACGAGTTCAGCTTGTTTGGCTATTGAACGCAATAGCAGGCGGTGTTTGGTGATACGAGTGTGTTCAGACCCACGAAAGTTGTTTGCGGGGTGATTTTGCGACTCTTTCCCGAGTATCCCGATCCAACAAGCCCGGCTGATCCAGCCTGATCGCTTGTTTTGGGAATATGGCTCAGCGTGGACCGCATCATGTTGCGAGTTCTCAGAAAGCGTTAATGTTGGAGATGAAAGGTCTTCAGGACGAGCCGGTGGAAGGCTTCAAAATAACTTTAGTCGACGAGTCGGACTTGTACAATTGGGAAGTTGCGATTTTCGGACCTCCTAACACGCATTATGAAGGTGGATATTTTAAGGTGAGTGGCTCTTGACATCAGTTTGACGAAGTTACTGCGTGTTTTTGTTTGAACCTCGAATTTGTTGTCGAATGTGGTGTTTAATCGCGTCATAATCGAACATTCGATAGGGAGGGCGGCTCTTTGTTTTGCTACTATTGTGTATGACGTTTAAGTAAAAACAAGCTTGACATTATGAACTCTAGATTGTGTCATTCGCACGTTCGACGTTCTCGTTTTGTCAAAACATTTGGTCTGTACTTGATGAAAGAACGAATGTGTTCTATTGTTCCTCATTATGCTCTACTGTTTCCCTATAGTTTTTATCTCTTTATTGTTCTCTGGAGTAGAACCAGCACTGCAATTTACTTAATTGTCTCGTAGCATGAGATTTTCAATGGAAAAACCACAAGGAGGTTCTTTTCAAATTGGGACACTGGTTTTGACTCCATGAATTGTCTAACACATTACTCTACATTAAAAAAATATATGTAGAATTTGTGTATGCAATGTTTATCTCAATATTTCTTGGTATTCTATTTAATCTACATATTTCTTATATTATCTGCCAGTTTAACAATTAGTTTGTCAGTTGCCATTTTGTGAAAATAAATGTTTTTCAACAGTGCATGTAGCATGTACAAATAGCGATAGCATTTTGTCTTGTCTTTATTTAGGCCAATAAGTTGTTTTCCCACACCACACAAGATTAATTTCAAAATCCCTGCTAGTTAACCTAATTATTGTAACGTTACTGCTAAATATGCTTTGTCCTGTACAATAGATTTCCAGTTTCTCAAGTGTGCATGTATTATTTCCATTCATTAAGGTGCATCATTACCATTCCTAGTTCAAAATTAGGGTTAAAATAAATGCCACATCTTTTCTTACGTTAACGAGCTCATATTCCTTCAACCTATTCCTGGTAGATTTCAATCTTGAATTAAGAACATTTTGACCCCTATAAGAGACTTGTTTCATTCGGTTTATACTGCTGGAAAAGTTTTCAATCCCAATGCAGCTTTTAGCAAAAATAAACCCTTAGTTTTATTCCTAATAAATAAACCTGGCTGGCACGTTGAATGTTTTTGTTTCTTTTTGTTTGTATGTGAATACATTTTTACTACAAGCAAGCAAAGTCACTCTGTCAGAAGACAACAATAGCAGTTATATTTAGCCTGGCTTCATAGCTATCCCTGTGTCATTGGCTTGCATGCTGGCCAACCAACTTCTGTGCACAGCAATGTTATTAGCAAGTGGCCACCAACCTGCTGTGCGCATTGGATACTGTGTTACTGTGTGTGTTATAGCGTGTGTTGGACCAAAAGCAAATGTAATGTAATGGGTCACTGTTCGACTAAAACCTTAACAGTGGGCCTTGGCACCAAAAAAGAAGGTACCATATTTCTCCAGTGGTCCAGTAGTCTCTTTTCTCGTTGTGTGTCTCTCCCGAAAAATCTCTCCTGTTTTTCTGTGTTGATGCGAAAAAACCTTGTCTGTGTGTTGGTGAGGAGAAGGAAGGAAGCAGGTCAGCTATGGGACTTTCTCAGTATCTCTTCCAACAGGAAGAGATGAGTAACCAGGTCTTCCTGCACGTTAATTACGACAGGTTTGCCTCCATGCGTCGCCTGAGAATCAAAACCATGTTGACTGCAGTGAGCTACCGAAACTGAAGTCTAAAGTCATACAAAATGATTCATACTGTGGTACAAGAATTGAGTCATACTCCCACCCCTCCCATCTATCTTTTTCTAGCCTAAAATTTAGTGTTAAATGAGATTTGGCACAATCATTATGTTGTCATGAGTGGGATCTCTTTAAGCAGTATTCAAGTTCTTACACGTGGCATTGAGCTGACAGGTTGGAGGGTTTGCTCATGATCACCTAGTAGTATCATTGGGGCAGGTACACACCCAGGCCCTTGGCAGGTGATGAGTGCTGGGCTTGGCCGGGCTTGACTTGGCCTGGCAGCTCGAGTCATGTTACCCCCTCCCCGCCTAAGACTGACGCCATGTCACAGAGAAATAAGAGCTTGGATGTTGGGAAAAGACACGAACCTAGAAGGTGTTTGGAGAAGTGAGTCAGCTTTGCCTTAGTCTACAAAAAACGGCAACATTTAGGCCCTTCTATGAGTTTTGGAATGACTAAAAGGTCTGTTCAATTAGGTCACATATCTTTACTAATCTGTTCGCTGTTCAGTAATAAGAAGTACATTTTTGACGTTTTGTCTGCAATAACATGCAGGTCAGAGTCCTTATCTGCAGTAATAGTTCTAATTCAATTCTAATTCTACTTGTAGAAACCGATGTAGGTTTTTTACACAAAAACACAAAAGGTAAGCTACACATATGATATGTCAATTGTGGACAGTTAAATACAGCGGATATGAAATTAAAAAAAAATTGTACAAACAAATACAAACCTATTGTAAAATGTTTGTATCTTACCCACCTCACAGAAGTCCAAACACAATTTAAAACAATTACCAAAAACAAATCAGTCGTGGCATTTGTTATTGGTGGTGAGGTAAATTTTTAATTGACATCTTTTACATCTGTGTGATGTAGATTTGGCACCTCTCAATACTGTTTGAATAAGACTTTGTCCTGTTAATGTCGTGTTAAAAAGCTAATAATGATTTGTCATTTTACCGTCTGTTAGTCTGCTTTATATTTGAGTGGCTTTTCTTATCTTCAATATCAGCCAATATTATTGGCCACCGCTATATATCAGTCTTGTATACAAACTTGTATACAAACTGATTCAGAATCTGTCATTGCTAAAAAAGGTTATAAAAAGTTTACGCAACTAATTGAAAAATTACCTAGTAATTTGATTCTTTGTTCTGATTTTATTTCTTGTTAATAATGTTTTTGCTGTAGTCTGGAAGTTGGTACTACAATTTAAGTATTGGTATTGACTACAACAATTTTGCCTTCATGACAACCCCACAATCTGAACAATTATTTCCATATTGGGTAATTAGAGCTGTAAACAGACATGTACAAAACTAAAGTTTTTAAAGAATGGCTTTGAAAAAACTCTTTTTTTTACAAGGTTAAGGCCTTGTTTAGGCAAGTGCTCTTTACTGCATGCTGTAGTTCTTCATAGATAACTTTATGGCCTTCTAATTAGGCTAATTACCAGCATCAACTAGACCCCAGTTCATACTCAACAAGCGTTTGGTGTCAAGTGATGCAATGGTGCAATCGAACTCTCTCTATATTTGAGACTGTTTATAAAGCACAATTTGTTGGACCTCAGGGACAGTCTCTCCCCCGAAATACTTTCCCCTCAAGGACTTGACCCCCCACCTATCTAATGTTTCAGCAGGGATAGATGGAGCAAGGACAGTCGAGGGAAGATGTGGAGGCTGAGTTATGGGAGAATATAACAGCGTGTTCAAGGAGACCTGGAACGGCAATGACCTGGTTTATTTCCCCAACCAGCCCAGTTTCCATGGGATTCTCTTTCTCTTCCTGTCAAATAGGATTCTAGGAGAGTAACATTTTTAGGTCACGCTCCAAGACTGGGATTTTAGAGCAAAAACATATTCATTTATTCCAGGCCGTTTATGCTGACGATATGCATTTACTTAAAAAAAAAAAAAAAAAACATTCTCAAATCAGTTGCTCATGTAAGTAGCAGATGAGTCAGTTTTTCCAGCTGTTTAAAGAATGATTAGCAATGCAACTTGCAACATTTTTCGTGCCAACAGAGGTGCTAAGTGATACAAAGCAAACCATTTAGAAATCATAAAATAAATACCCTGTAAAATAAATAGTCTCCATGCAGCATTAAATAACAACTTCCTGTTTAGAGACTGGAGTCGATGCTTTTAGTAATTTAACCTGATAACTTTCACTTCACATTAAGCATACACATGAAAATGCACTCTTCCAACTACAATTGTATTTTATAGCTATTTTTATATTAACTTTTTATTATTTTTTAGTTTGTTGATTGTTATGGAAATTGGTCAAAATATTTTTCTTGAGTCTTAGAACTTTTATATCAATATATAGTCATGATTAGATTAGAATTAAACTATGAAATATTAAAGTGAACAATGAAATAAGTGTTCCTCCTTAACATGGTTTAATAGAAAAACTATTTTACATGCTGGTGATTCCATATCAATTTATACAGAATTAAAATGAATTATTCTAAAAAGCAAGCATAAAGGTCAACTCCAACCCTACCTCTAAACACAACCGTAACTGTGCTGAAAGCAGATCGAATGAAAACACGAATGAGACCGTACGAGTAAGCCACCAATTGTGAATTACTATTAAAATTGTGTTGGTACTTTAGAGAAAGTAGCACTCTCCCTGAACATGAATTTTCCTAACTTTAATTTGAAATTATGTACCTAATGTTTTTTAAACTTGTATCATGTCAAAACTCAAATTTTGATATTACTTGATATTATAATAATATTTGATATTACTGCGGTTTCTTTCGCTGTACTGGCTTACAAATGGAAGTATGAATGTTAAAAGATCCAAATGTTCCTTTCGATCCAAATGTAAAAATTGACCTGTTGCAATGGAACTGGTTCTGAATATGAATTCCCAACCATGTTGCTTGTTGGTCCTACGTGTGTTCTTGCTATATTCAAGCTTTAGAGAGACGCTCACAAGAGCTCTTATGTCGAGTCATGCAAAGTGTTGAAGAGCTTCTGCAAACTGCCTCTGGTGAAACATAATACCGTCCGCTTCTTACACGGATTCCTACTTGAGGTTTAATAGGTTTGCTTGCCTGAAAGTTGCACTGCGCTACTTGGATTTCAAGAATTGAGTATCACTTGATATGTACAGGTGCCACTTTATGTGTGTGTGTGTAGTTTCTGGTTTTGTCCTCCATCAGAGAGTTGTGTCTTTGCACATGACAGCTGATCGTGCCATTTCAGCAAATGTGTGGTGTGGGGGTTGTGGAGTGCTCTGTATGTTTGTGCTATTGCCCACCAACCGTTGTATTGAAAGGCGCCAGGCTCTGCTTGCTACAGATTGTGACGGGCTTAAGTGCGTATGCATGTTGACTTTATTTATACACAGATATGTCTATATTGTACATGTAGTTTAACATGTATTCATGCGTAGGAATGTCGCTGATGTGGTTCCATTTAGTTTTGCTTTGAATGAATCATTACAGATGTTTGAGACGACCAGAAATGTTGTCCCAGGCCTTGTGGTAAAGAGGGCTTAGTAAACATGGATACTTATCTTGGCGATTCAGTGTCTAAATGTTTAACACCTGCATTTGTAATTAAAAATGTTTGTTAGAAACTTAAAAAAAGCTGCAATCTGTCATTTTTGCCTCACTATCGCCATCTATGTTTAATACGCAAAACTCACGTACTTATCTGTATGTTGGTTAAAATCCAATAATGTCAAAGTGACGTCTTCCACAAAATCATACTTAAAAATCATTATTATAAGCTTACCATTGTAACTTGGGGTAAGGTAAGAAGACAATAATTAATACTGTTTTTATTGATTTTTGTATACATTTCAAAAAGGTACAGATTGCAAGTACAAATAAGAGGCGGATCATAAGCCTGTGCCACGAATCGGTTTACGTACAGTTTGGCTGCGTTGCAGATGGTAGCTTAACTTGTAAGTCTTTTAGCTAAATCAGACATGCGCAAATGAAAAACATGCCGAAGCTTTTGAAATGAGTTTATAAGCTATTGGCGCAACCCAAAAGTACATGGTCAAATGTAAGCGCATGTCCTTTTATTTTTGTAATTGTCTTTTGCTGAGCATTTAAATGACAATTTTAATAACAATTGTTGTTTTCAATGTTAATTCAGTGTAGAATATTGCTTCATTACGTAAACCTTTATCTGATGGATCTGTTTTTCTTCTAGGCACGCATCAAATTCCCCGTTGACTACCCATACTCGCCCCCTGCCTTCAGATTCCTCACCAAGATGTGGCATCCCAACATATATGAGGTTAGACCACACAGACCAAATCAACTGCAGCCTGATCGGCATCCATTTGTTTTAGTGCAATAACATTAATGGTGCTTCTCTGTTCTAAATTTTAATAATAATAATGAAATAAAGTAAAATGTTACAATTTTGATTAATAAATGAACAAGCTCATGTTTTTAGAATGGGGACGTGTGTATTTCCATACTGCACCCACCCATAGATGATCCCCAAAGTGGAGAACTGCCATCAGAAAGGTGGAACCCAACACAGAACGTGAGGTACAATATATTCATTAATACTCTCTTTTCTTTCTCAACCAAAGGTTCACACCTTATTTATTAGTTACTCTCAACATGACGTTCTTTATACTGTAGCTCATGGCTATCTGTTACACTTGAATGGTATGGTTTTAATAATAAAAACAAATGTTGGTAATCGGCTAAATATAATCAGCTGACGCTGTCATGACTTGCCTTTCAGGACTATCTTGTTAAGCGTCATCTCGCTGCTGAACGAGCCCAACACATTTTCGCCGGCCAACGTGGACGCCTCAGTTATGTATCGCAAATGGAGGGACAGTAAAGGGAAAGATCGCGAGTATGCTGAAATCATCAGGTTAGAGACACTGTTTTCACCCAGATTTTGTAGTCATGGTTATACTCTCATTAATAATCTTATACGCATATACTACCTATCTCCATAGTAAATGTTTTGTAAGTTGATCATGGTAAAAGGACATTTGCATTTCTTGATAATCCATGAGAATGTCCCGAAAAGCGTCTTTTATCCTATAATGAAAGCAGTATTATGCAAAAATATTAAATAGCAATAAGAAAATGTATAACAACTTTTCTAGAAATGGCGCAAAATGTTGCGCAAAAAGCTATTTTGTCCTATAGCTTTGCAATTTTCATAATAAAAAAACAATTTCCATTAAAAACGACAATCCATAACATAAAAATCAGTTATTGAACAAGTACATTAAAAAATCTGTTCAAAACTTTCTCTTTACCTTACTCTCATTCACTATAATTAAGCGTAATAGTGATTTATAATTTGAGATGTCAGATGTAATTTAGCTAGAAATGTCCATTTGACATCAATTGACTTCAACACATGTAAAAATAAATGCGTAAAGTAACCTGCAGTTTTTGTTTCAAAACTAAGATGGCGATATAGAGGCAAACGTTACAAATTGCAGCTTGAATTTACATTTTATATACTTTGCATCATTCATATGTGGTTTGAAGGTTGTGCTCAGCTGTACTGTTTGAATCTCATGGTCTCCATCAACAGGAAGCAGGTAGTAGCCACCAAAGCAGACGCAGAACGAGACGGGGTCAAGGTGCCCACCACGCTAGCAGAATACTGCGTTCGCACCCGTGCCCCACCGGCTGACGAAGGCCACACTCTGTTCTACGATGACTATTATGATGATGATGATATAGATGATGATGAAGATGAGGAAGATGAGGACTGTTGCTATGATGAAGATGACTCTGGGACAGAAGAATCGTGATGTCCTGAAGTCTCCAAAATTTAACTTTTCATTTCCGTCTCGGACGTCAGAGGATCCTTTTACCGAAGATCACTGGCTCACAGACAGTGTTGCGCTGACTCAAGATTTTGTGATATGGAGCTGTTGGAGATGATTTTTCCTGAGGTTATTGATCCCGGCTAACCATTCCTGTTCTTCTGTTCGTGCAGCAACTAAATGTTGCAGTCAACTCTAAACCCAGACGTTTTTTGGGGTTTGTTTTTATTTCTCATTTTGTTTTGTCTCTCTTTTGGGGGGCAGCTGGGGTTTAACCAATAAATGCTAGAGTTCGGTGCATCCTGCTTTATTTAGAAACAACTTGCCTCTCCAAGGCACCTGATCTCAGGTTTTCAATGTCTGTGAATAACCATATTGGTGTCTTAGGTGGGAAAAAGTCGCTAATACACATTCTCAGGGCTACTGCTTTTTTCTATAAAACGCAGTGCAACACGAATACGGCCAAGGAGACTTTCTGAAAAAGCTTCTCGGATAAACGTTTTCTCATCCTGGTGTGTTTTTATATATAATTGATGCATTAAATAAAGCTCACAGCATTCTAAGCTCTCCTCCCACTGGTTCATTAAATACGTTTCATTTTATTCACAAACCTGTAATTTTGGTTGTGTGTTCGTCCAATATTATGGGGTTGTGAGGTAGGTTTATGCATTTGGATATTTGCAATAATTAGCTGCTCTACGTTTAGCCTGTTTTAGATTTTGTTCCATATCGTTTTTTATTTTAAGCTTTGTCGTGACTAATATATGGAATGCTCGTAGCTTCCTCAGGTAAATTAACACCGTTAAGCGATCAATCTGTTTATGCCTGACCTTTGACCCCAGCAGACTCTTCAAACCCTTTTATTCAATTCATATGCACATGGGGGTATTTTGGGTCACTTTCAATTCTTGTTTGTATTTTCCTTTTCTTTTTGTAAATCTATTTAAAGTCTGAATAAAGATCTTTATTAGGAGTGCTTTGTATTTGTTGAAATACACAATTCAAAAATCGTGTCCAAGAACAGTATATTTGGTACAAAAGGGATCATGCTTACCTCTGAAATTTGCAGATGAGTCAGCTTTTCCAGCTGTTTAAAGCAGAAGTTTCCAAACGTTTTTCATTCAGGACCCACCAAAACAGATTTAATCTATCTCACGACCCATCATTTTTTTTAAATGGGAATACTAGGAAGAAAACACCTTTTTTCTCATTTAGTAGAGTTTAGTTTTTATTTTCCATGTCGTTGTATGAATAAAGTGTATAGTTAATTGCAATCCCAACACCACACTTAAGGTAAGATATTAAACTATTGTAATTGCTAATCATTAATTCGACTCTTTTGTGCCATTTACCACTTTGTGTGACCCACCTACCCACAGTTTGAAAAACCCCTGGTTTAAAGAACGATTAGCTATCCAACTTGCAACATTTTTCGTGCCAATAGAGGTGCTTAGTGATACAAAGCAAACCATTTACAAATCGTACAATAAAAACACACAAATACCCAGTCTCCAGCATTGAACAACAACTTCCTGTTCAGAGATTGAAGTCGTAAGAAATTCAACAAGATTCCACTTCATTATTCTAGTACTTTAATGATTTCTTTAACCATACTTTTAGTAATATAACCTGAAATTTAAGTTGTTGCTTTGCTAATCCACATTTTTCTGTCCTGTTTCTACTTCCCAATCTGTTCATATTTATAACCCTTAAAAACGACTGTTGTTTAACTCTAGCCTAAAATCTAAAAGGTTAATATGAACGTTTTTGTCATGCATGAAAAAAATCACAGTAAGTTATTATTATAATATAATGAACATTATGCATTCATTATGTTTCATTATTTATATTTCCATTCATTTCTATTTTCATGTATGTGTATGTAGGTGTAATTGTTCCAAATTGTACCAAAGTAGCCACTAGAGGGCAGTGCATTGCTTCTTATTGTTATATAGGTAGTACACTTACAGCCCGGACTGACAGTAGCATAAATTTACTTTACATCTGCTTGAAACTGTCTTTTGCATTTGTTCTGTTTAAAGTAAATGCTAAATACGGTCAAGCAGCACCTTCATTTCATACGTTTTCCATCAACTTTGGTCAAATAATCTTACATCGACTTTATAGTTAGTCTGGGCTGTGATGCCATTAAAGATGGAAAACAGAAGAACTTTTTTGTTTCTTTAACATTTTAGCCATAAGAGCAAAATATTGGAAGATTATAGATGCCTGGTATTTTATACTGTAGGCTTATCTGATACAGTCACTCCAGTATCCAAAGCCACCCATGGTGAATTGAAGTGAATAATTTGCATAAGTGAAAGACATAAATCTTGATCATGCTCTTTGAGTGTAGGTGGTAGACCTTTAATTGAAAGAGGAATAAAAGAAATTTGCCAGTCGCATGCCAAGAGCTATTATATGGGGTTTTTGATGCTCAATTATTATGTCAACAGACTTGACTTAAAGGTCAGCTCAATTGAAAGGTCTTTGAGCACCTCAGTATAAAGCACTGGCCAGTGATTATGTATGTGATGCATACATTATGATGTATTTTGGTTTTATTTCAATTACAGGAATTTGGTGACAATGTTAGAAAGCAGGATTCTCATATTCAGGGTAAACCTTTTCATATCAGTTTTTTTTAATTTCCAAACCAGGAACAGTCATAATTGTATGTTTTTATAGTAAGTGCATGTTTTTGTGTTTGGCTTAAAAATATTTTTGAAAGAATTTATCATAAATGAAGAAGTGAGAACGCTGTGAAAGCTTATAGTTTGTTGTTAATTGTTTAAATGTTTCTATTCTAACGTCTCAAACCTTTAGGGAAATGCCATCATGCACTGCGGTTACCGCACCTTGATGGAACTACTGTACAAACCTCAGTTGTCTCTTAAAGCATCCTTAACCCTGCAAACAGGGTCTTGCCCATCCAGACAGTTCTTAACAACATTTCACCTCTAGCAGACTGTTAGGTTGAGGGATTTAGGCAAGAAGGTGATGGGTAAAAACATGTAGTCTCCCCGGAGGTTATGTGCGTGTTGCTGTCGTCAAGGAAACCCATGACGGGGAAAGAAGTGCAACAATAAACCTTACGGTGCAATTAGTGTGTGATATGTATTCTGTGGCTTTTCCACCACACTGTGTATTTGTCAAAGAACATGAATGGAGCCATGTGAGCTACACAGAACTTGTTGGAACACAGAGTACCCGGTTCCTTTTAGCTGTATTGCTTTTGACCATTTTCCAGGTCAAGCCTGTTTTCTGGTCATTGTTGATCATCTTTTCCTATTTCTAGTTATAACCGAACGCTTTAAATGGGGGAACAAACTGTGATGAGGTAATGTCACTTGACATGTACATCTGACCAGATGATGATCCCTTGTAACAATAGATAGTCTATAGATAATCTGTGTGTTTCATCTCCAATTCCTGCTTTTATAAGTAAGTGACTTAAGCATTGCATATAGTTTTTGAAAACCATATTTTCTCATTTCTTTTGACTCGCATAGTAAAATTTATATAATTTTTGTAACAGTTATCTGTAATGATCTTTAATGCTGAGGTTCAAAGACATTAATGAACATTTTGTTTGCCGTTTGCTTAAAATCCTCCTTTATTGTGATTTAATGCGCTGTTATTATACACAAACGTCTAATTACCGCAACTGAGTTTTAAGTAGTAAATGCTCCTACTTTGCTTTTATTACTTTAAATGATTTATTTTGATTATGTTGATGTTAATCATAATTTTCTTTGTGTCAAGCAAATGCAGGCATATTCGTATAAGCCGGATGACATTTGGGAGCAGCAGAAAACTGTAAGATCTTTTGTTTATTTTAACAGCAACTTTGACATCTATTCAGCTTCAGATGACATGGTAATAAGCAATATTGTTCACCGTTTGTGTGCCACGAAATACTAAAAGCACACTGGTTTGGCAGGACAAGATGGTTAATAAATAATAAAACAATTTTATTTGTTTATTCTTTGGTAAAGTGTTCCTTGAAATTTAATATTTTGCAAAGTAGTCCATCAAATGTTTAAATTTCCTGTTCCTGAAGCACCAGCATCACCTCTTGCTTTCTTTCCTCCCGGGTCACTATTTGGATCCTGTTCTATTTCTGCTGCCGTAAAAATCTATTTGTTGCCATAGATATGGGGAGGTCTCCAGGGAAACCAATAGCCGGATCGTGGCGGAAGATAGGCAAGTGATTTAAATTAAATTAAGTCAAGTGCTTTTGCGCTCCGTTGACTTCACTTTTTTTATAAGAACAGTCAATTTCAGAAATGACTTGGCAACTACCAACAATTAAGCGCTTGTTTTGCACTTACTTTCTTGTATATACACATTTAATCGACTCTGCTTTAACGAATTATATGAACCAATTACAGAAATGTATCTTTAAAATATTTCACACATACACCTCTTAACAATATTTTAATCCATACGATGTTAAATCAAGTAGTTACTGAATTGTTTAAACCCCAGAATTGAGCCCTGATGTTGGGCATCTCCGATGGGAAGCTCCTCGTGCTCTGATTGGTTGGCTCGGGCGCGCGCGTGCTGCAAGACTATATAAGCGCAACAGGCGCGACCTGTGGATGTGAACCTCTCATCCACTCTGAGGTAAAGACGGCGCACTCCAATGAACCTTGATGTGCGTGTAAAGGTGAACATCTGTGAGGATTTGCGAAGAGGAAACTGCTTTCCAAGCCCAGTGAGTAATTTACTATGAATGCAACAGGTTTGAAAGTTTACTTGAACTTTAATCCTTTTAAATGTGGACTTTATTAATTAAGTAGAAATATTCTAATATTTCATGGTATAATATGTCAAAGATGATGATCTTATTGGTATGCTACATTAGATGCATATGATTTATAAAAAGGGTCTAACGCGCTTTTTCTTTTAAAATAAACAGTAGATTTAAGAAAAGCTTTTACATGTAAAAAAAAATTTGAATCAAAGCCTTTTATCTTTTGTTTTCAGGTCAGTCTAGTGAATTAGTTGTTCAAAACGAGAGGGAAAAGACGATACACATTCACACATTTTTCTTTGTTACTGGTCGTTTCTTTTTCATTGCGCAAAAATGAAATGAAAATGAAAAAAATTCGACTATAACATAACATTTCGTAACACTCCTGATAACAATTTATTCATTTGACCAATCCTGTAAATGTAGTCTTTAACAGCAAGTTAATGTTACTACAGTAAGCATCAGTTCACAGAGAAGTTGAGCTCTGAATGAGACACCCTGCGCAAACCTGTTGCTCGTATCCGTTTCATATCAGACGTAGTTTGGATATAATTCGAATACGTGTTAATACTGTTAAGCGTAAGATTCAATGAATTTTGGGCAAGACAAAACATCCCTTAAAGAAAATGTATAATTATTTGTCCGCGATTGATTTAAAGGACGTACGCTATATATTTCTAAAGCCAGATGCATTTCAATAGTACTTTAAGAATACGTAGTATATTACTAAAGTTACACGTACACTCTAAAAAATGATGTGTTATTTTTTAACAAATTTTTTGTGTTATGCTGTTTAACACATGATGTGTAATTTTGTGTTAAATACATAAAAGGGACAACACATGTTGAGTTGAAAGTAACACAAGTTAAGTTAAAAGTAACACAAAATGTGTTGTTTTTAAATTAACACAAGATGTGTCTAGTTAGGGACAACACATCTGTGTGTTGTCTTTAACTAGACACATCTTGTGTTATTTTTAACACATCTGTTTTTAGAGTGAATTTTTTCTTAGATTTATTGCTAAGATGTTACATATTTTAAGTTATTTACAATAAATAAGTGGTTATCAATTGTTTTAACAGTAACTTTTTATTGCCACATCACAGTAGGCAACGTTTATAAACTGTAAGTGTATAATGTGCTACATTTACAAGTCAAAATATCAGTTATTATAAACTGAGAATAAGGTTATACCAACAAAAATAGATTGTAAGGATCTGATCATCTATAAATGGCTCCTTAGTTTAAGAACCACACTTTTTACAGTGTCTGTGTATTGTAAATTATATAACGTGGGACACTTTATCTCTGATATATACATTTTTTGCTATATCACAAGCATAAATTTGGTTGGTAACTGTACAATCTTTGTCTGTATCATCTTTGTCAAGTGTTGGGGTGACAATCACAGTGAACAGATTATTCCCCCTATGATTTTACATATTGAGAGAGTCTTTCATGCTATAATAGTGGCGAAGTCTTGTATTGCCTGAGGTATCATTGGTTGACTCGCCTTCTATTGTTTGTGTGTATATAAGGCTCATTGAAAAATCTGTTGCTTATGGTTACAGACGACAGCGTGTCATCACTCAGTGGGTTAAACCCAGAGGGATCATGTGGGTTCTGGAAAAGATCCGGGACTCTGTCGAAACAAATGTGCTCCGGCAAGGAGAAGCGGGTGACAAACAAGGCAAGGCACCGGTCTATAGCAACGTCCTAACACCCGATAAGATTCCGGATTTCTTTATTCCCCCAAAGCTGGTAAGCTGCCCACCAGAGCCAGAGGCATCTGACGTCAAGTCCAAAGAAAGTTTACGACCTTCTACATCAGAGCAAACCATCAGCAACAAGAAGATCAGCAGCCCTCGTAGCCCTCGTTTGGTCAGTAAGTTGGCTGGAGACACCAAGAACCTTCTTAGGGCTGCTAATCGCCACATCATTCAGATCGAGAGCGCTGATGAAGTCGTAGCAGGCGACACCAACGCCGACCCTCAATCTCAGACTGCCATGTCACTTCCTTACATCCCAAAGACTCAGACGTCATATGGTTTCGCCACGTTGATGGAGAGTCCCCACACCAGACGTAAAGAATCCTTGTTCCACTGTGACCACACCAGCCCGGTAACCTCCCCAAACACTCAACGCAAGTCCCAAAGCAAGAGCGGCAATGAAGGGAACCATCTCAACCCTCCAGACTTTAACACATCTCACATAAACCCGTACCGTTACTTTAGTGGCGGCGAGAGCGACACCTGCTCTTCAGCCGAGTCATCCCCATTCAGTTCTCCGCTGCTTTCCCGTTCTGCATCCCTGCTGAAGATCTTCACCCATGAGACGCAAGCCAAGGTTGCAAAAGGCAAACGGACATTTGCCAGACACAGTTCGTTGTCCACAGATGAGTGTAGCTCAGCAGAGCCGAGCCCTAACGTTCCTAGACGTAGCCACTGTTCCTCTTTACATGCTGGCGGAGCTCTGGATCATCTTCATGGTGCAGATCGTCAACACAAGGAACATACCATCAACATGCACAAAGGAGGCACCGTTCGACTTTGTGCAGACTACGACGCAGGCACTGCACGCTTGCGAATCCGTATCATGGCAGCTGAGGACTTGTATGACCCAATGTTTGATATCAAGAGCATCAACTGCTGCGTATCGCTCTACCTCAATCCAGGCAAGCTGCAGAAACAGAGGAGCACGATTATAAAGAACAGTCGCAATCCCGTCTTTAACGAGGACTTCTTTTTTGATTCTGTGACTTCGGCACAGGTAAAAAACCTAGCTCTGAAGATCAAGGTTGTGAATAAAGGCACAAGCTTGAAAAGAGACATGCTGTTAGGCGAACGGGAGGTTCCATTGTGCAAGATCTTAGGCCTTTAGGGAGGCCTATGACGGGACACACTCTACAAATAACGTCTTCTGTAAAAGATATTTGCTTTGTTGTCTTTCATGTGGCCTGATATAGTGACTGATTAAGTATTCACAAATTCAAAAACAACCACCTGCTCAACATTAAGATATTTGCATATCTCTGAACTTGTCTTCGGTAAATACTGAAAGGCCTACAATGAAAAGTCCTTTTGTATGTTGTTTTCTGTATTTTTGCTTTATGCCTAATTAAGACAGACCATTTACCTTTTTGATTGTAAAGAGTTTTCACAGCGCTGCAGACCTTTGAAGCTACACAATGGCCCTCGGTGCTAATGTTAGCTTTGATCCTGGATGCATCTGGCGGCTAATTTGGAGGATAAATAACCAGAACGAACAATTGTTGCATCACAGTTGCGCAGCTCTTTGTCAGACATTGATGTAAACTTGTAAATGCGATGACGTATTCTTGCAGCAATGTGCAGAATGTCATTTGGTGAAACCCAAAAGCCTTACTAATGGAAAGAGGGATTTTGCATGCTCAGATTGGACTGATTGTTTGACTGAGCATCAGTGATGGAAATCACTTCTGACCCTTATAGTCGTCTGTATCTGTTTGTTGGATATTTAAATGAATGTTCTGGCATGGACTTTGGTCAAGAGCCAATGAAAAGGGATGTAAAGCTTTCTTTGAAAGTCTTTAACGCACATTATTTTTCCAGAGACAAAAGGTTTCTAAGTGAAATATTAACGCACACTTGCATTATAAGGCCAATCCCCTCCACATTCCACCTGTAGATCAGAGATTTTCTTTCCCTAGTTCAATAAAAAACAGCACTTAACCTCTTTTCACGTTCCCACTTTACAGATAAACAACAGAAAAATCATCTTTGTGGTGATGCTTGCTAGAGTCCATTAAAATTACTAACAAAAAGATCTTCTTATTCATAACTACCAGCCCGTGAGCTACAAGCGAGTAACCAGAGTTGAACCGAAAGCATTTCTATATTAATGAAATGTGGATGTGCTCTAAATTACTGAGTGCCGAAAGCATATAAAGCTTTTCATTAATATTCAAGTGTTTCATTAAGTATTTAATTTCCGAAACCACTCTTATGCTGGAGTCTTCCTGTTTTCACAGGTGTATTTTGCAAAATGAAGAAAGTGCCAATCCTGTGTACTTGATGTAGAAGTGAATTGTTCACCTGCTGTTTAGTGTGATTTGATCATGCTGGATCCTGTTAACTCTGGTGTTTGTAACTTGTGTGCATGGATACAATTTTCACTGTGTTTATCAGCCTCTAATATTATAACTGTGAGCTGTTTAATGGAAATTCAATGTATTTTTTCCTGCACGGTTATATAACTAATTGTTCAACTAGTGTATTTGTATCATAGATGGACAGTTGGGGTGGGTATGAATATGAGGTTGAGTCAGGGGTATTTTGCGACTTAAAAAATAAAAACTGGTCTGTAGCCATTTTACTGTTGTTTTAATACTGCTTGCATTTTAACTTCACTGGGTCCCTTTGTACCAATTATATAACACCTTCATTATTATGTTTCAACATGGTGATTTTCGAACAAAAGTGTATTTGATTCCTCAATCCTTTAAATGGTGGGTGCCCTTCAAATGTGGGAGGTCAACGTTTAGTGATGTCTACAGTCAACATATGAAATCTTTCCAGAACTTTCTGAGCTTTGCCTGTGCACAGAAATGTTCAAAAGGGCTGAAAAAGTCAGACTTTCTTTCTGGTAAATAGATAAAAGCAGCAGGTCATCTGTCACTGCTGCCAGGCCCACCACCTCATTAGGAGAAAGAAATAAAATGGAGCGAGAGAACAGGGAGAGGAAGAAAGAAAGATATGGTATAGTAGAGCTGCGCACCTGTTACCCTATCCTAATCCAGCCTATCTCTATCAACCTTTTTAACTATTCCTGATCCAAAACAACTGGGGAAAAAAACTACAGTATGACATTTTCTCTTTTAAAGTACATTGTGTTCCACCCCGTTACTTTTATTACCCTGTTTCGGGATTAAACAATACCGGGTCAAAGGTCAGTGTGAAAATAGCTTATTTTGGCCACAGCTAACAAATGGCATTATAAAAAAAACATAGCATTATTTGCTGGTAATGCCAAGAGTAATATTTAAATTCTAAAATTTCTTCAAAACAGGGTTAAACTTCACAAGGACATTGCTGTTAGAAAATCTTTACTTATTCACCCAAGTCATAAGTGACTTAAGTGAAAAAACCATAATTTTTTCATCTCAAGATTTAGCACATTTAGCACACAATTTTAAAATTTATCCAGATAAAAGTATGCTAATTTCTTTCCCTCAACCTCAGGTTTAATAGGTGTATATATATGTACATTTATTTATTGTCTAATGTCTGTAGGCTGTAAATCATGATGAAATGTCTCAAAAGAAACAGTTTCATTTTTCAGGGGCTTGACAACACCTACTTCCTGAAGACCTGTTGTGATTAAAAGCCCTTCAGTCCTTATCAACATGGTGATTTGTTCAGGCAACACGCGCTTCTAAGGAGGTAAGCGATACCCTGCAACGTTTTACTTGTGATATATTATGTACTTGATGAATGCTGTCTTGCACAGAGAGTTCAGAACTTGATTTATTGTATTGCATTATATATAGAGGGAGCTGGGAGGGTATTATGTATTTACGAATACAACAAAAATGTGTTTTTGCGATACTGAATAAATGAAAATGATAGGTGTTTATTTGAGCTCAGACCTAGGGTTGGGCAACTGAACAAATACACAACCTAAAGTAAATTTTTAGGCATGTAACTGGTCACACAATTTTGTGCTATAGAAATGAATCATGTACTGTTATTTTCCAAACAATTGAACAGAACGCTAAAGCACCTGCCTTGCAATGGACTACAAATCGACTTTTAAAAACTACAAAGCAACTTGCAAAAACTTTACAACTACATAGCAACACCCTGACAATGTGCTTTTTTGTTTCAGAGGAGAAAGAAAATCACATGGACCTGGAAAGTAACAAGGTGAGTAAATGCTGAGAGAATTTTCATTTTAGGCAAACTAAGTTAGTTAAGTTAGCAAAAACTTCTCAATAAAACAGCAAAAAAAATTGTTTCTCTAACTTAAGTTTTTTGTCTTAGATGTTCTGTTTACTCAACCTTTATAGCTTTTTTAATATTTTAGAATGTTCATCATGGTTAATATGCATGGATTTGGAAAGGCATTTTTGGAAAAGAAAGACCCAACACCATCTCTGCTTGTATGCAACAGCCCGTCAGTGAAACAACATATTCAACTGCCTCTCTTTGGTTTCAGGGAGCAAAAGGTAAGGGCTATTATTGGTTGGGGAATTGCTATAGCAACCACTGAGACGGGGAGCAAGCGGAGGGGCTGTGTCTGTCTGTTTTATGTACTGGAATGAAAGGGAGACCATCAACATGCTTTGACAATCTGTGCAGAATGATGCATTTTCATTATTTTTATAAGATTATTTTTATAAGATGTATAGTAAGACAGCATTTTTATTGGTTTTTGACCAAAAGCCTATATGTTATAGGTCGAGCTATGCTATAAGATCTCTTTGTATTTGACATACTGTTTAAATATATAAATATGATGTGTTGGAAATAAAATAAATAAAAGTGCTTAACTTACCAAGATAAAAATTACCAAGATTATTAAAAATGTTTTTACTGTATTTGGAAATTTTACTTTGGCAATATCACGGTCAATTCTTAAAATTACCTTGGGCCATGGTGTATCAAAGTACTATGGTATAATTTGATACTATCACATAAGTGATCTTCTGAAAGTTCCTTAAAAATAAAATAAGATTTTTAAAAGACATTAAAACCTTATTGTCAAATATTTTTTATTTATTATAGTCTAGACAGCTTTAATATTATAATGGGAGTAATCTAGTTTTGCTCTACCAAAATTGGGATTAAAATATTGCAGTTCATGGCCACTCTTACAACTGGCCTCTTGCAATATTTTTAATCGACTGTCTTGATAATCTCTTCATGACCTTTAAGACCATCTGTACTGTCTTAGATGGTCTTCTCTTGTTCCACTATCCAACCTGAGCAATGAAGCTCAGTTCAGTGATCACAGTTCGCTCAGTTCAGGTTTATTGCACCTAGAGGCACCATCCGGCCAATCTAAATCAGAGTGACACGTGTTTCCATGGAAACCCCAGGAACATCTGCCCCTGATGGTAACAGAGTAAAAAACATATGGTGCATCTTTCAATGCTTACAGATCAAATTTGTGATTTCTTAAAGACAAAAACATCCTTAGCAAATGAAGAAAACTACACCCCGTTGTTCATTGTGTAGAAGAATAATCCTCTTTTCAGAAAAGCACCGATCTAAGTGAACTCGGCATTTACTTAAGGTTTCTTTGTACATTCTCATGTCGTCAGGCTGCGCATGGTTTTTTCATGCAAATCTTGCTCTTATGAATAAGAAGTTAGTCATTTCCAAAAATGGAAACATGTGCTACTCCCCAAGTGTGTACAAATGGCTGATCCAAAATGAGCATTTAGTCATAATTATTAGTGGTGTTTGCTAATGATCTTTTGCAGCCACTAGACTCCAAAAGTTGCATAGGATTTAGCTTAAAATCGCTCAGAACAAAGTGTTCAGTGTAAAAAGGCCTACCACTGGCTTAAACTAAACCCTGTCTGTGAAACCAGGTCTGTGAAATCGCTAAACCTAAAAGTAAAATTATGAAAATATGAAAATGTTCTTATAATTTACTCACCCTCATGCCATTCCAGCTGTATATGACATTCTTTCTTCACTTGAACACAAGCAATTTATATTAAAATACCATGGTGTCATCTTAAACGGGATCCAAAATGTCTCCAGTGGGTAAATACTTGACATAGTAAAACGATACGTTTTGAAAGAAAAAAGTATTATTTTTAGCTTATTTAGAAACAATATATTGTTTATCGATTGAAAGAAGTTCAAATATGGTTACACATCAATAACTTCTAAAATCTTATTAGTTCTTGTGTATCTCGTGGCAAAACATGCGTATGACATCTACACCAGACACACCAGAACTAATGAGATTTGAAGTTATCAACGCGTAAATTAATTACGTAAATTATGAGAGAATTGTTTGGCATGGATTTGGGTAGAATGTACACAGTGAATAAATATAAATTCACTAATGCTTGTAATTCATCAGGTGCACTAATGACACACACAAACGGGTCTTTCCTCATAAGACCATTTCTAGGAATTCAAACCAAGAGCCTTGTTGGTTTTCCTGCTGGCTTCACAGCGAATTGAAGAAGAACGACTGTGCTCTTCATGACAGACAACTTTTGAGTAACAGGCTAGGAACCTTAGACATTTAATGAATGCGAAACAAAAAGTTGTAGGTAACTTTCCTTTGATTTGATAGGGTTCAACAGGGCGCGTTGTTCGGCTCAACGCACCGCCACGTTTCCGAATCAGGTTTGACGGGATATTACGCGTCACGGCATTTAATCTGACACGTCAAAATCGGAAATAGGCCGTTAATCGTTCGCATTAGTTTCTAAATCAAAAACCAGAAGAATAGTATTCAGACCCTCCACTGTTTCCACTTGAATGCTCTCAAATTGCAATCAACTCTTTCCAGTTTTTCGGTGAGAAACGAGCGCGCAGACATTGTTTGCGGTCGGGATTAATCAGCATCGATAAAATGTGGGGGATTAATGGGATACCTCGCGGTTGCCATGGCGATGCAGTCGACGCGGACACCTGTGAATTAATAACCTCCCGCCGCCAAGCAACAACAGCCGAAGCTTTAATTAGAGCGCGACAGGGAGAGAACGAGAAGCGCTGAAATGTATTTTGGCATCCCTTTTAACGCACTGCTTCCATAAAATCAAAGAGAATTATCTCACAATTGAACAGGTGTCCGGGGTCTCAGAGTGCCAAGGCTATAAACTCTCAATCTTTTCATGTTATTCAAGAATACTAACACCTCTGTTAAATCTCAGCTCTCTGGCTTTGGTGCGTCTCTAATTCATTTCATCCTGCAAGAGGGAATTTAGAAGCCGCACTTTTGTTTCCCCTTTCTGTGTTAAGTTGAATATTATGAAATATATAACAAGCCTATCTGCTTCAAAAGGTAAGCAGCATGGTTAATTCTTTGCTGTTGCACCATAACAGTATAGCCTTCCTCTGTTGCAATTTTCCCAGTTGCTCAAGCTGGTTTGATTTCCAGAGAACACACAAATTGATTAAATGTGTGCTGTAAAAACCACTTGAGATTGAAATAATGTAATGCAATAGAAAAGGCATTCTCGTTATGTATTGTGGCAAGCTTCATCCAAATTGGAAAATGAAAAAAGAAAGGTTTTCAAAAAGTGAGGCATAATGTACAGCCAGTTTGCTTTTATCGCATAATAAACAACAACAGAGTTGTCAGGACCCAGACACCGACACAACATACTAACAGCACAAACGAGCATTTTGGTTTAATCATTTTGTTGGTTTAATAATATCTCATATTATTCATTATGCATATTTCTATCGTGAGTAAATTATTTTCAGGTCAAGTTGACTGGCAGTACCCGGATGACACTGTATTAAAATGTTGTGACTAGCCAATCAAAAACAAGTATTCTAGAGTAATAAAACACTTAATTCAAAAGCAAAAAGCATTAAATAATATTTAAAGTGTCTCTGTGCCATGTTTTTTTTCTAGTTAGAGTATTACATTATTAGCTTACCAACATTTCTAAAAACTTTGGCTAATGTTGTCCAGAAGTGCTATTAAAAAACATTAGAAGAGCGTTTTATCAACATTATATATCGTTGCTAATCATTCTAAAGTTATTTCTAGAATATATTAGTGGAGTGTTTCAAAGCATTAAGAAAGACTGTTTTCATAACTTAATTGTAATGTTAGCAAAACATTTTTAGAACATACTTTTATTAGCAGGGAAGATTCCATTTTAGTTAGCATGATTTAAAGAGTAGCTGTGGGCTTCACATAGTATATATTGTCCATGCAAACTTATGTAAACTGCACTAACATTGCATTGTGCTGCTGCCACTTATATGAACAATTCTGTATTATGTAGCATCCCCACGATAATTCTCTAAATTGGCCACAGATATGAGGCCGTAATGCAAAAGAGACGTCTGGATTCTCATTGAAGAAAAGACTGAATGGGATTTATTTAGAGCTAAGAAGCATTATGACTGGCAGCTTCGACGTCATACGTAATATACATGGAATCTTTCACTGCATCTGGCAGGAAGAGCGACAGGTGTTTTCTACAACCCCTTATCAAGAACAAGCTATTTATTTTCATGCTGACAGGAAGCCATGAAACAAAGTATAAAAATACGTTTTGCTTTCATATATATAAAATCTCAAAGTTGCTGTTTTTCATTCGACTGAACTTAAAATTACATGGTGGAAGTATTTTCACTTTTTACTGGAATAGTTCACTTAAAATGATAATTTTGTCATAAATCATTTCTTGTCATGTTGTTTCAGAACCAACTTTATTTTTTCTGTGGAACACAAAATGGTTATTCATTTATCAAGTTATTCCCTATAATGACAATAAATGGTGACTGCATCTGTCAGAAACAATTGAAAAATGTAAGTGGTGCAATACTTGAATTGTTTTTTCTTGTCAATTTAGGAACTTGATGAACACTGGTCCCTATCCACTTGCATCTTATGGAAGAAAGCAGCGGGAACGTTCAGAACAACATGAGGATGGGTAAGTGGTAATTGATAACATTTATTTTGAACACAACGAATGTTTCCAAACAGCACTTTTGGGACTTTTACATAAAAAAAGAAAAACAAATGTTGTTTATTTATGACAGAACATTGCAGAACTCAGCAGAAGAATAAACCACGATGCCTTAACGTGAAGCTTTGATTATCATATTCATACACAACAGGCCTTTATATTTGATCTTTTATGGAAAACACTAAAACAGCGTTAGTGTCGAGCAGCTAATGTGAAATCTCTTACTACCTAGATGACTTGTTGTTGTGTTTGAAGAAAAATTGGCTTCATTGGAGTCTCTGCAGCTGTTATGTTCCAATATATGAAAACAGAGCATAGAAACACTAGTTCACGTCATAGATGATCTAAAAATGGACAGGATGTTGACGTTCCTTTTTAATAACCCATATAGAAAGATGAGAAAAAACAAGATTTATGGACTCAACAAGTTCACATGAACTCACGACAACAACAGTTCATTGTAATACAGAAATGCAAGAAGGGTGATGAGTTGATTTCGTCTGCTAATGCTGTTCCTAATTTAGCAGAGAGGGAAGAAAACAAATTAAATTTTCCCGAAATTGCCACTGAATAAAAATAGCCCATTCAAGTGAAAAGGTGTCCGCGAGGTAAATGTTCATTATTTTTTGAAAGGACGTTTGGCAGAGTGCCTCACTAGACAGGAGATGTTTGCTTCGCCGTGTCATTATTCTGCTGTTATACAGAGGCTAATTTCTGTTTTGCCCGCCTATGATATATAGCATGTGTGTGGTTCTGAAGAGTGTGGTTGTTCTCGATGACGAGAAATCATTAACACAACAAAGAGGACTTTCGGTATAGGGAGATGCTCGGGTCTAGAGACCCGACTTTATCTCTTTTTTCCATCCTGTTCGGTTTCACCGTTTGCCATTGTGCGGATTAAAGCCTCTCTATTATATCTCAAGCGTAATCATTGAAGATGAAAGAGTCAAGGGAGCTTATATTTTCTCAATCATAGAAACGAATCGAAAAGCGAGACTTGAAATATGTGCCGACAGCTCTGTGACGTCCCTAAACATACACTGGTCTCCCGAGCCGTTTCACCCAAGAGCATCAGCGACAAAGTTTTGGAGTTAAATAAAAACTAGTAAAGCCTGAAGCCACAGGTGCATTTTTCATCTCGCTAACAAGGAGAATCTGCACCTAGCCCATAACCAGTAATAAAATCGTACCACATCGCACAAGGGCTTCACCTTAAAGAACCCAAGAGAGAGGAATGGTCAGGTTTCATGCTCTCCAGCGAAATCCTCTCGTCAGTCTCTGATTTCCTCTCGGTTTCTTTTTCTCTCCAGTCTGTCTATTTGCTCAATCGACTTCCCACTGTCACTCACGTCGCTCTCCCAGATAGTTCTGCTGGCTCACAATAACAGAGAGCAGACTGGCTCAGACTGTCTCTCCAGGGATCAGTTTGGAGCATTATGGCTGTAATGTTTGGGGTAAGCGTTCACCTTTTGTGTTGTTTTTCTTGTGCTCTGTAGGTAAAAGCTGCAGTAACTGTGAAACTCTTGCCACGATCCCAAACAATTTAAAGTCTTGTTCACATCCCCAGCTGCTTTGTCCATACATGTTGCCGGTCACTTACAGTATGATAGCGCACTATTTTTGGTTCGTCATAGTGATATTTTTTAAACATTGCTATTGCCAAGATGTCGTTCTATCATATTTCATATTGTAAATAAATGACAGAGCATAATGCGTCATATCAAAATTTGAATGAGAATCAATGCGTGTTCTTGGGAATCAGATTGAATTATTTTTTAGCTTTGTCATATTGCATATCACTTCATATTGCATTTGGTAAAAGTCATTGGCTGTTTCTGGAAAGTAATTAGATCAGGTTCCTTTGTCTTAAAGGCCTTTAAGTGGTGTTCTTGCAGAGTAGTCCAACATTTTGTTGTGGTATCCTAGTATCTAAAATGTAATTTACATGTCATCTGCATTTTGGCACAAATACTACAAAAACATAAATGTTTGTCAAAACAGTGCTGTTGTGAGCAAAACTGACATTGCCAACTACTGGCCAGCCAGGCATGAATAATACAGCATTATTAGTCGTTTTTGTGGAGCCATGTCCGATTGCTTTGTCATCTATACATGAAACTTAAAAAAAAAATGTTATTAGTACCCTTACTCATAATGTGCCACAATTTAATTGATTTAAAGGGACAGTTCACCCCAAAATAAAAATTCTGTCATCATTTATTCACCCTCATGTTGTTCAAAACCTGTATATGACTCTTTATTCAGTGTAACACAAAAGAAGATATTTTGAGAAATATCTTGTCTCAGCGGTTTTGTGTCCATACAATGGAAGTCAATGGGATTTAATGTTGTTTGATTACCAACATTCTTTAAAATATCTTTTTTTGTGTTCTGCAGAAGAAAGTAAGTCATAAAGGTTTGAAATGATGCTGAATAAATTGTGAAAGAATCTTAATTTTGGGGGGAAATATCCCTTTAAGTTGTATGTTGCAGTTGTGTATATCTATGCATGTGTAGATTTATTGTCTTAAAAGTGAAAGATATTTAGACATAATTGCTTCATATTGCATGTTCTTGGATAACAGTGTGTCACATTGCACAGTATATCTTATGTTTTTTACTGGCTTAATTAATTTATGTATCCACTTATTGTATATATTGTAACTTATCGTTGTATCTTTGGTTATTTTTATCCATTTGGAGCTTTTCCATCACTTTTCACCCTTGTGTTTTATCACCCTCTTATCATTGTTCCCCTCTTGTGCTATCTGGAATCTCACCTCGAGATCTCATGTCCGTTTTTAGCAACTTTGCAATGGCTATGAGAGGATTAACTTTATTTCACATTCCCACTGTTGACTGCATGAAATCCCTGCTGGCAGCTCTATTGATTTCCATTCCATTAAGGAAAGACTGTGATTTCCTGCCAATGACCAATAACAGCTTGGCTTTTCATTGCACCCGACACAAAGAAAATATCTGTTTGATTGCTGTGGTCTTTGTAGTGTTTTCTTAAGAGGCAAAATCTGATGACGTGAGGTCGATCTCTCTGCTTTAAGGTAAGTGCTAAGATATTGTTTTGTCTTTTGTCACCTGCTGTCTTTGGCTGGGTACAAGCCTCCGTTTGTTTCAAGTGAAGATACTATTTAAACAGACCTTTATGAACACTGTTTATTCATATCACACATTTAAACAAAACTTTTATAAACTCACAGCATATACTACAACCTTTAAATTCACGGAATCTCCAACATCAATATTTTAATAATCTGTTAAAACTAATCTCTGTCTGGCCATCTGATAAAGGTTAGGATCTGGGGTTTTCGGTAGTTTTACATAATGCCGTGAGTGTATATTAGCATTTTTTTAAATTTTCCTATTGCATCTAATAGAGTGGTTGGACCCGGAAGCGGTTGTGCAACAGTCAGACTTAACAAGCGGATAGTTTTTCTGTCATTTGTATTTATTTTCATGGGAAAATAACACCATACATGTTTAAAACAACATGAGGGTGAATAAAAATGACTGAATAGGGTGAATAATTTTTATCTCCGTGCTTTGCTCCATCTCCTGAGACAAAGTGGTTCAGACAGTGGAAGATATTGTTGGGAACATTTTACAATGTTACCTTGTTATCATCTTGCATCATTCAAGCTGTTTCCTTCCTTCTTCAAGTCTCTCTGGATTTGACATCTGTGAGGTTTACAGCAGAAATCACAGTCATAGGAAAAGAGGTATGTTCACCTGCTTATAATGACCCAATTTAACCTTCATGACTGACAGCGTCTGTCAGTCAATGACATATGGCAATAGAAATGGTTATGTGTACAGTTAAACAGAATGAGTGGTTGACATGACCTGTCAATGAGTAACTGCAGCAACGCTATAAATGCTATACTATTTGTATTACATCCTGGAAGCTTCGAGTTCACGTTTCTTTGTTTCACTCTTGTCTTGTCTTTGTGTTTTTATTTCTTTGTGTTTTCTCGTCATCTAGCTTAAATTCGTGTTACTCTGCACCTAGTAAATAAGCGCTGCTTATTCTGTAATGCATTATGCCTCACTTTGTTTTAGTATGTTATTACACGGCGCTCTTGAATACTCCATTCTGATTGGCCAGTTGGAAAGTATGTTATAAAGCCGATAGAAAACTTTATTATTTGCAGACTTTTTGCGCGTTACTTATGAGCTAATAAAACATTTCAACTCTATTTATTCTCTAAGAATTTACTCATGTGGCAAGCCGTGTAATAAGCGGGATAATGTACTTTCAGATGGTTGTTATTGCAAAATAAACAATACCTGATCAACCTGTTTAGGTTTATTCTGCAATATCAACTAACTGAATTTGCATTATCCCTTACTTATGTGTATTAATACGTTATTCCAAACAAAAAGTCTTTTATCAGAATGCTACGGTGGCCGAGAGAGCTCAACGCGCTGCAAATAAAGAAAACACATGCAAATAGAAAAAACACCAGCAAATAAAGAAAACATCTTCATTAGTTTGACAACACATGCGCTGCAAAAGTCCACAACACTTACAAATAGACAAACGTGCTACAAAAGACCACAACACATCCAAAAAGCTCTCTCGGCCACCGTAGAATGCAATCTGACCTTGTTTTTCTCAATAATATAAGTATATAACTTTACAGTATATCTTGATATGTAAAATACTGCTCTAGTAATAAGTACATTTGAATTTCTTTTAAGAAACATTTGTCCTGAGATGGTTATTTTTTATCTTTTGTTGTAGTGTGCTGTAGATATATCAGTTTTAGATTTTCAACACATAAGGAATTATCAACAGTGGAAAATAAACAACAAGGCGTCTCTCAACAGATGGTGTGGACCCCACAGAGCCCTGGTCTCAACATCGTCGAGTAAGTCTGGAGTTATAGAAGAGACAGAAGCAGTTGAGCCTGTGATCTGTACTAAATCCACACTAAATCCTACGTGTGGCAAGATACTCGGAACAACTTCCTGCCAACTATCTAAACCGTTGAAGTGTTCTTGGGAAATTTCCAGCACTTTTCATATAAAGTTAAATGATAAAAACTATACTACATACAATCTTTTGCATAATTGCATAAAACTTTTGCACAGTATATATGTATAAATTATGATTCTATGTGCCCACATTGAATTTCAACTGCATTTAAATACATTTCTAGGGACCAACACTAGTAATATAAACCATGATGACTTGAAATTCAGAGCATGGATTGTGAATCAGAACTTGTTCTGCTTTATTTATTTCTGTTTAAATTCATGTATTTCTCTCCTGCTTCATGATTTCTCTGTCGTCTCTCTCGGTCCTTCTCTCCCTCGATTATTACCTCTCATCATCCTCTGGGTCCAGCTGTAATTTCATTCCAGTAATTTCACACTTGTCTCATGATCCTCCCTTCGCTTCAAGTGAACAGAACGAATCTCAATGAGATATGAAATCTCTCTAAAGTCCCCAAAGCCACCCCATTAACCCTTTAAGAGACCTTTTATAAAGCACAAAGCTGAAAACCAAAAACCTAAGGTAAAATAACAAAATGTTTGCTGTTTTTTTACTTTTTTTGGCCTACAGAAATAATCTTTATCTTAAAATCTATTTTTGTATTTATCTTAAAATCTTACAGTTTATCTTACAATTAAGCTATACAGAACATTAGCTGAAGAAATAATCTTAAATTAAAGAGATTGAGTGATAATATGTTGAGAAGTGATAAACAACTGTATACTGTATTTACACATATTATTAGTCATATAAGGATTATGTCTATAATGACTCTATAATGTTCATAATGTTCAAAATGACGACACTGTAGTTAAAATATTATTGTAAAACATTGTAGAACATTCAAACGCTAGTTTTATTTCACAATTTAAACAGGCATTGCATATAAATGAAAACAAATTGGGTTACTTAATCGCCTGTCTTTGGGAGAAAGAGTAAGAAAAGGTGTTAGATGCTAAATGTTTACAGAATTGCCTGCCAGAAAGACAAATTGAATGAGCTGTACTAAAATAATTGTGTATCTTTGTTGTAATCTAATGTGCCTAATGAATTCTGTGTCTTGTATCTCCTCGCCAGGCCTTGTCGGTTTCATCAGCTCTAACTAGCAGCAGGGAAAGCAGCAAGTGTGACGATAATCTCAAGAGGACATCTCAGGTCAAACAATTACACAGTGTTTTAAAACAATCTGCGGTACGCTGGTGTTTCACAAATGCACAAAGGGGAATCAACCACCCATATACAGCACTGTGTCTTAGGCACATTAGTATTTTCATGCCCCCCAAAAAATATATTTTGCTGTAGTGTGTCGGTAGGAAATATCGGTTTACACTTCCAAACGTTCCTTTTGCCATTTTTTGAATAATCCAGTGAGATTTTTGTATGCACAAAGAGTCTGACAACAGCTTGTGCTCCACATGGGTCTCACCATCATTGAGTCTATTATTTGTCTATTATTACATGAAGAAAGAGTAAAAACTGAGACAGACTAAATTTTTTCTTTACATTTAATTTTTTTTAGGGGTATTTTTTTACATTAACTTTTTTATTTTTTATTTATTTGTTTATTGTTAGAAAAATTTGTCAAATATTTATTCTTGAGACTTGAACCATCAATATATAGAGTTTGTCATGATTAGATCAGAATTCAACTATATACAGGTTAAATTAAATACACATAACAATAAATGTTCTCCAAAATTGCCCATAAATGTTGGCAAGTAGTTTTTCCAAAAGTTTTTCTTATTTCTTATTGAGGATTTTTGCCAGTAATGGATTTCAAAAATGCAGATGGTTGTGTGTGCAGAGGGCCAAAATCAAAGAGAGAGAGAGATGGATGGACATAAAAGGCAGGCAGACACGTGACTAGTTATCTCTGTAGCAGTCCACAGTCTATGCTTTTGTTAATATTCTTTTTAAGCGTTTTTGCATTTTTCTTTAGAATGGTCTTTGTTGGTTTACAGTTTCCATTTAGACAGAAAATTTTGTCTTTTGCTTCTATCATGCTGTAATTGGTTGCATGCTAACCTCAACCCCAAGTAAATCAATGTGGTACAGCTGTATTTACATGCTGAGGATTTATGTGTCTCGGGAAGATAAAGTTCTCAAATAGCATTTGACTAATTAGATTTCTTGAGATGAAAGTGTCTTTGTGTGAGCCTGTGTGTGTGTGTGTTGCAGTCTGTCTTGGCTCATTATTTCATATTCATTATCATATGGTGAAAGAAAGAAAGAAAGAAGAATATCTACTGGGAAATATCGACCACGAGAGAGAGAAAAAATTATAGTTATATTATTCTCATGAAAATCCTAATTATAGGACATAATAAATTGCAACAATTGCCCTTTTGATTGGTAACGGCTAGGGATTTGAGATGCATATTTTTCATTCAATCATTGTAGTCCATTGCTATGTTTAATGAATCTTTATGAGAAAACTTAAATTTTTAGGAAATATAATTATAGTTTATACTAAAATAAATTCTAAAGTGCTTTTCTTTTTTGTTAATTAACACATGATTTGTTGTTGCCCTCTCTTTCCTCTATTCCATAATGCTTTTTTAATGTTATTTTATTGTTTTTAGTGGAACATTTTAAGGTCAACATAAAATCAAAATTGACCTGATTTTTTTGTTAGCTCAAATGGCACTTATGGTGAATAATTCCTGTGCAAATCAATGCACAAAAATAATATTTTTAATTAATATCTGATCAATAATTAAACAATATCTTCTCAGATGATGTCTGTTAACCACTCCCCTCCAGAAGTAAAGAAAAAGAAAGAAAAAACAAGACACGCCCTCTATTTTTCTCATCCTTTTTTGTTTTACTCATACAGAAATACATTCACGCAGACTTTCAGAAATTGCAATGCAAATTGGGCACAGCACAAATGCACACACAAAATGTGATAACTTGCGTCACCTTTAAACGTTAAACTTCATCAAGATGCAATTCATACCCTAATATGCAAATATGTGTTGGATTGCTAAAGATTTTCTAGGTTTGTTTTTTCCTTTCGATCAACTGCTGCCATGATTGAGCAACAGTTTCTGTTATTGTAAGCAAAATAGTTCAAATTAGTTTAAGTGTTGACATGTTTAATAAATAAAACTAATAAAAATGAAAACAAGCTTATTCAGGAACATATATTGTAAATACAACATTATGGTACTCATAATGCATTGAATGAATAAAAAACTCCAAATGCCTACAGTATATTGTGACCTCTACTTAGCATAGTCCTACAATTCCTGTGTTCGTACCAACCCTGTTGTCTGTATCAACTAATCATTTAGCCTTAGCCCGCTATCTGCCAGTGTCCCAAGGCCTGAGATCTTGCTTGTCTGTAAATATCCTGATTTTGCAGCCCATCAATGTAAGTGCTGGTTAATGTCTTATTGGAAAGGTCAACCAGGCTTTTAAGCATCCCACAGACCTGCTGACAGAATCGGCCTCGAAATTACAGAATACATTATAGCACATTCACCTAACCTCCGAACTCCATCAAGAAGAAAATTACTCACGATGTACAGATTAGAAACAATTTCTCCTTGTTCAGTGTCGGGAAGTAAATATGTGGGGGTTCAGGTTTCTGTGGATATATACGTATTGATTTGCTTTTTGTTCGTATGTGGGTTATTGTTTCTCTTCAAAACTTCAAAAGTTCAAGTTAGGGAGTGGGTTAAAATAGTAAAATATATAAAACACTTTGACACTCAATGGTTTAATCGTATATGACAGATTACTCGGATCTGAGTTCTCTGGAAACAGATCGGTATGCATGTAAAATCAGTTTCATTTCAGTTTATTATTTCAATATTAATTTCACCTGTTAACTGTCACCGTTCCACAGGTGGAACATATTGTGATTTCAATATTTCAGTAACTGAATTCTAATCAAACTATATATTGATGGAAAAGTGTCAATATACTTAACAGGTGTAGTGACAGTTATCAGGTTAAACTAAATATTATGTGCCACAACAAATGCATGTAAAACATATTCTTCAAATTAATTTATTAAATATTAAAGAACAGTAAAGAAAGTTTTTGCTTTCTACAACATTAGGGTTTAAGTATAAATTTCCCCCACCACTTTTAAGTGGTAGTTCCATCCCTGATTGGTTGCATACTGTAAAAATCCATTTTAAAATAAGCTTTTTAATTTTGTTGCATTGTGTTTCTCACAGCATCCAGCTATAAAATGCATTAAAAATGTGGCACTTCACTTGTTTCAAGCAGTATTTCGGTAAGCCATCTGATTTTTAAAGCCTGGTTTATTTCTAGTCCAAGAGGGTTTGACCAATCTGATCAACCATCAGAGCCATTTTAGACCCACTAGAAACAAACTACCACCTTAATCTGGATTTAGTTCAATTTCAATATCAATTTAGGATATCAACAATCTAGATTGTCTAGGTCTAACTATGCCACCTGAACCATGTTTTTCTGCCTTTTCCAATAAGGAAAAGACAGCCAGGTTTTTCTTAAGTCTTGTTGTGTCAGTTGCTTGCCGTAAAAAAGGTTGTATCGTGTAATTCCTGTGTGCACGTAGTTTGTCTTCATTTCTAAATGTATTTTGCTTGTACGTCTGTAATGGTGGGTTTCTCTCCATTACAATTAGTCTCCGGTGGAGCATGGCAGGAAAGGTCAGTCTCGTTCACCCCTTGAAATCAAACAGTCATTAATATGCAATATGGAAATACGAGAGCTCGCTCTCTTCAACCGATGACGTAATGGCTTTGTCCACACACCTACTAGGATTAATTTCCATTGGGATTTGTGTCACAGGAAAGGGATGGAAGGGAAATCAAAAGGCTTTTGGCTTTGTTTATACCCGTTTCGGGTTTGTTTTTCAAATCTGAAATGAATTAGTTGTCTGCACTGTCATTTGGCAAGTACTTCTTCATTATGCAGGATTATTCATTGTTTGTTAATTTGTTACAGTGTGGACAGAGCAGAATATGAATGAGAATTATATGAAAATAAAAGAATTGCAACATATTTGTGGTATAAAAGTATGAAACTGAAGATTGTATTCAGCATTTTTTTAATATTCTCATAAGAAACTTTCAGCCATATTTGCATTTCCCTGAAATGTTTGTAACTATCTGGAAAATAGAACCTGCCTCTTCCATAATTAATCTTTTTATTGCTTCGGCATATAATTTATTGCAATGCACTGATGAAAAATGAAAATGAAATCTACTAGCCGGAACATGACTGTGTGTGTGCATTGCATCAAATAATTTAATTTCTTGTTTTTTGCCGTATGTCTCAGTCTGGATTTTCAATATTGAACTTGTCCTCTGCACACATTAGTAGTTACACAGAACAGATTCTCTCCCTCAAGGCAACAGGAAAGCAGATAAAACTCTAATTCTGTCTCTCCGTCTCTATCTCTGGACCTGTTCGGATGTCTTGATGGCTCCATTTTGTTCTGTTGTATGTTTACTTTTCCAGTGACACCTGTGTCAACAGTCATAGCAGTTTATTCGCAAATCATTTTACAGCTTTGGTTTGGTGAACAGGATGCAGATAGAGCCACGCCAGATGCTTAGTTACATAATTGATAGTCTGAGAACATCAAGAAAATGAATTCTGTTGTTTTGTCTGGGTAGCTTAAAATGTTGGTGGAACAGTCAATTGATTTGATTTTTATCTCAAATTCTTTTATCTTCTTTCTCTTTTAAAGTTAAATCATGTTTACTTATCTTGATATTTTGTTTATTATTGATCAGGGTTGTTGAACTCATTATTTATCTAATCTACCGGGAAATTTTAAAAACAGAGAAAAAAAATTATAGTTATGCTTATGGAATCCTAATTATAGGACATAATCAATTTCAATAATTGCCTGTTTAATTGGCATCTAATTAATTTGTTTAATTAGATGCGTGTGTATATTTTTCATTTGATCATTATTCCATTATTCCATTTCAATGTTTAATGAATCTCTATGAGAATACCTTGATTTTTATACTATTTAAATAAATGTATAAAAAAAATAAATGCTTTTATTTCTGGCTTCAGCTCATTGTGAGTTGATTCCTCTTTTTGGCTATTCCATAATGCTTTTTAATGTTATTTATTAATGTTTATTATTAGCAGATTATTAGCTTTTGGTAAAAATTCATATATTTTTAAAAATGTTCATACAATTAATTACATATGCCATAAAAGATGAAAAGATATAGATATTTAGATATAATCACAACTTAATGTGTATTTTCTTTCGCCCTTTTATGTTTGTCACTCTCTCTGCAGTGGACGAGTTTGAATTGCTTCAATTGTTGGACAATTTCATAGCATGTAATTTAAATTTGGGTCAGAGGGCACGATTATTTGCATACAATTTGATCGTTGTTTTTATATGTTGAATTAATGCAGTAAATTTTGAAACCCTTTCTTTTTATATGCTGCTCATTTACAAAACATGAATATATTAAGTTGTTGTGACTGCACTGTCCACTTGTCTCTGAGAGAGAGAGAGAGAGGAGAGGGAGAGGGAGAGGGAGCAAACAGTGGGTGGTTCGGGTGTATTCTGTCGGAACAGGGCGAGCATTGTGTATTTTCATGGTTTGTCTGCACTGTAATAATTCAGACACAGACGCTCAACAGGAGACACGCGCTGCCATTCATCTTCATTTTAATTGGGAACATTGTGTGTTTGCTGTTTCTCAGCATTAATAAACTAAAAGCCCTGAACAGTTTAAGTGAAATCTAATTAATGGCATCAAACCAGGTGCATTTGTGTGTCGGTTTGTGTTTGAGGTGCAGAGAGAGATGGAGTGACAGGTTGCTTCCTAAATGAAGAGAACTGAAACAAACAGAGTTGTGAGTGGTTACCATACGTAAATCATACGGTTTTTGTGAGGTTTAGCTCCATTAATGGTTCAGTCTGAGAGCTTGCTAGGGTGTTGCTATGGGGTTACTTACTGGTCCCAGTAAAAAGAGCCCACTGATGGTGTCTTTGATATTCTGGTACCTGGATATAAATTGCTTTCTTCTTTTAATTTAAGTCTACTGAATGTTTTCGTCCACTATATGATTATTATAAATCCCTAACAAAGTAAAAGCTTATCTTTTCCTAACAAGCTGTGAGATTTTCAAACCGTGCCAGACATAATTACATGCCAAATTAAATTCTTACGTTCAGGGACCCTTCGAATTGTTAATGATGTTTTTTTATAAAGTGGTAAAAGTGTAGTAACTTTTTATTTGCAGATTGATTATCATTTGCATCACTATAGTTTTATTACAAATACCATCATGGGAAATTAGTGGTTGCTTTGTAAACAAAACTATGGTTGCCATAGTTTCGAGTATAAGTATACCCTAAATAAAATCAATAAAGTTGATGCTTGCTTTAGCTGAACAAATATCTAAATTGTAATTGCATGAGAATATTCAAGCGGAAATGATACTAAAGATTTAATGAGGCCAGTCATCAGATATTTACAGAACATTGACTTCTGGACACTGACCTCCCATAACCCATCATCTCCCGCCTCCTACGGTCGAATTATTGATGTTCTACATTCAGGTAGGTGTTCAGAATGTTCTCTTCTTTGGTTCTGTTTCCGCTCACCCCCTCCCGCGTGACTAAACCGACTCTTTCCAGACGTCAATGCTGGTGCTCGTCCGAAAACGTACTGTATTTCTCTTCCTCAATTGCTTGTTGAGATTTTTTTGAGTTGGTGTGCCATATCTAATCTTGCAGTATATCTCAGTCTCCCCGGCTAAATTTTCATTTAAACTCTTCTTCCTATGTGTGTGCGTGTGTATTTATGTGAGGCAGGTTGGATTTGGCAGCTTCTTATCAGCAAATGGCATTTTGTGCCGCGACGACACTGAGGCCGCCCATGCAGCTAATAAGACCAACATCTCTCCAAAGTCTGACTCAAAGCCTACCTGAACCCCAGGAAGCCAAACCTGTCAGCTTGTCCACGGTATGCTACACGTTTATTAACACGGGGTGAATGTGGATTTTTGATATAATGTTACATTTGGCTTATTAAAGCTTTGCTTATGAGATTGGATAGTTTCAGACTAACCCACATGCTCGTACAATTCTACCGTAATAATCGAGCTCACACAAATAGATTAAAAAGTCTTTTTAAATGTCACACAATACCTGTCTGACATTCTTAAATAAGCGCAAGAATAATTAAAAATTAAAATGACTCATAGCAGAAATTGGTATTTGGTTGGTGATTTACATTTTGGCATATTTAAATAAAAAATAACCCGTTTCCTGTCACCGTTTCACAGGTGGAACAATTATTTCATTATTTACTTCCATATTTCATTCATAGTTGAATTCTAATCAATTCATAACAAACTATATATTGATGAAAAGGTTTAAAGGACTTAAAAATAAATATTTTACAAATTTTTATATCATAAAAAATTATTATAAATTAAAATATAAAAATATAAAAAAATATATAAATATCTAATATTTGTAGTTTGGGTATTGCATTTTCATGTGTACACTTTGTATGTGTGGTAACAGTTATCAGGTTAAAAACAAAACACAACTTGAATCACATTTCTTTACTTCAGATATCTCTTCATGACCTAAAAATATTAGTTAGTCTCAAAATGAAAATGTTATCATCATTTATATACTTCTTTCTGAGCTGTAATATCACGCATCAAAACAGGACAAACCATTTCTTTCTTTTCTGACCAAACTTTAACTTTAACTTAAAAGTCGTAGGAAGAAGGGAAAATATGCTATTTAGCAAAAACGACTGATTTCGGTCTGTTCCACACACAAAGCTATGATACGACTTTGAATATGTAGTTTAATGGTTGTTTGACAGCATTTATCACCATCCACTCCATTTTTATTGTAAGGTACTGTACGAATCACTGACACATTCCACATTTGAATGACAGATAAAAAATCTTTCAATATATTTTGAATGCACTGACTTAACCCCCCTCCCTGTCGAGTCTTGACTATTATCTTCCCTGTTCAAAGGAAAAGGAGAGGGGCAGTGGAGTTCATCAGAGAGAGAGAGAGAGAGATGAACGTATCTAACAAGTCGTCCCCATGACAGTGGCTGCATCACGCCTGTTGTTTGACAGGAAGTTGAAATGCACACAAGGTGGCTGGCGGTGAGACTGTCATCTCAACTAACAGAGACTGACGTGCAGCCGGGCCGCCGCATCACACATCAAGACGCAATTCAGCACGCACTTCAGGCTGATGTTTATTAGTGCGTGTGGGTAGGTAAGCTTGTGTCGTGACTTTGTGTGTTTGTGATATGAAATATAACTCTTATAAATCTTAAGCAAGCATGTCTGTTTAGGCCTAAAATAACTTAAAATAACCATCATAAACCTAGACTATATTGACCTAAACTAGTCTTTTCAAGAAAACAGACAGGACTGTTTGGACGTCCTTCCTCTCTTAACACTTGATTCTTTTATCTCCACTCTTCTCTCTCACCTAATTTCATCTTTAATTAGGTCTGGGGATTTAAGAAAGATCTTTTTTTAGATGCGAGCTTGAACAGCTTGCTGACAGTGATTGTCAGGAGGCCATAGAAAGTGTTTGCCCAACTGGGGTTTTAACGTGGTTTTGGCCAGATGAGTTAATGAGCGTAAGGGTCGGCTCATTACAAAAACGTCACTCTGATCGAATCAAATCCATCGCTTTTCCTTCGAGAGATGGACCTGAATAGATCTGATCAGTTATGTGTGTTTGTCTCAACTGATTGGAGGTTCAAGGGGTTTATTTGCCGTATGTGATGTGACAAACATATTTACAAAATCTGAAACTGTGGAGGGTAAAATCGAAGTGGTTGTGTTGCTCTGCGGTTGCTGAGGTGGTTGTTAAGTGGGTTTACTGGCTAAGCCCCTTTTGTAGATTTTTGTCTGTAGATATGAGCAGTTTAAAGCAAATGTCAACCTTACTATGAAAAATAAAGTATTTACCAAAGGTTTTCATCATACTCATACTCAATATTTGGTGGTTTTAATACCCATGTGAGGCCTCTCGTAAAGTTTTTGAAGCATTTTTTAGGTTTAACGCATGATTTTTAGTCAGAATAGACAGAATTGTCACATCCATAACACTCCATACCTCTCATTAATGGGCACATCAAAAAACAACTATTTTATGTTCTTTGAAACAGTCATCACTTCTCTGATTATTGGATATTATTGCTTCTGTTTTGTGAATTTTTTTATTATTCACAAATATCCTACAAGTATTTTGCCTCTCAGATGCATCTTTTTTGTCACTTTTTTGCATGTAAATAGGACACTTTTATATAAACTGCTTTTTTCTGTCTGGGGTTTAGTAAGATATAAATAGATGATTCAGTATATTGGTATTAAATGCATTCTCTGAGAATTTATGTTCTAACTTTTGACTGAAAATGTCACATCCATAAAGCTGGAATTGCCCATATAGCCTCCTCCAATGTAAATTCATAGATTATGATTTTACATGCTTTATCAAAGTAAAAATAATACGTCTAATTGGTTATAAAAATCGTTTTATCAAATAAAACGTACAAATGAAATGTTACGAATTCATTCAAATTAGCAATCTTGTAAAATTTGCCATATATAAGTTGCCATATGATTATATAAGAAGGTCTACATAGAATGTTGACTCATGAATGGGTCTCTCTCAAGTGATCTCTGTAGTGATGAGGATTTTCTGTGCTGTAATTTTGCGGTTTCAGCGAAGGCAGACCTGTAATCTGCTTTTAGATTGTACAGAGCGCTGGGACCACTGGTAGTTTAAGCTATGGGGAGTATCAACCATTATTAAAAGTTTCATCCACCCATTTTTCGGTGCCAAATTTTGACTCTGACTCCCTTGCCTCTGATTGGTTGATATGCTGGGAAGGTTGCTGCTGATGTGATTACATCACATCACCTAATTGTTATTCACGGGAAACCCTGATGTTTATAATACACAGATTTTCAGATCCAGCAAATAGATTAAAGTGCTATAAGTTATGATGTTGTGATGGATTACAAGATATCTTTAGGACTGAGCGTGTTATGAAGAGAATCTCCTTGGGGAAATGACAGATATAGTAACTCCTTCATAGCTGATATATTTATGCCACTGAAAACTATACACTTTTTTTGCAAAATACAGATCTTTTTTGCTGAACAATATTGTTTTGAGATATTTTGGGTTTGTTTTATTCATTTATGGCATAAGAACGATTACCACAAAAAGTATTTTCAAATACTAAAACCAAATTTTGTTTAAAGTGAGGAGGCATTAATATAGGCCATAACAGGGCAATGCATTTAGGTTCATAAATATTAAATGCTACAGTAAGTACTTTAACAACATACAATAATCACATTTCTACTTTCAAATACAATTGAAGTACAGATTTGCAATTGCAAATAAGTGCAAGTATTTTAGTAAAACATACTTATGCCACACATCTTACCAATACATCTTAATTTGTTAAGCAATCCTTTATTAGTATGCAATTGTTTTTTTAATTCGTGACCTTTTCTGTCATGTCTTCCCACCATTATTTGAGTTTTTTGATGCCTTTTACAATGAATTTAAAATAAACACACATTCTTGGTTAAATGCCATTTAGCAAATTATTTTTATTAAAAAATACTTACAGTACAATAACTTCAGGAACAATCTGAAATTGCTCCCATCGCTCACCGTTTTATGGGATCTCAATAACATTTCACAGATCCACTGTATAACAAACTGAAACCTTTGTGATTCAGTTTAAACAAAAATGACTTTCCTGTATATCTGGTCCATGAGAAAAAGAGTGAACCAGCTTTTCTTTGCTATTAACATGTTGTGACATTTTCTATACATTTTTAGTAGACAGTAAAAATGTGTTTTTGCTCTTAATGCTGCAAAACAAAATATTTCAAAGTCCTGATTGACCAATTTCCAAACCAGTCCAGTACAGTAAATGGATATAAAAAGCCAAAATAACAGAATGCTTGAGGTGAGGTATATACATCCTTACGTCAATGACTTTCATTTCAAATCCATAACGTGTAAAAATATTGATTGTAACAGTTGCTTGTAACAAGAAAATCTTGTGTATTTCTTTATTACCTTTTACAGGTTTATATGCCTTTACTGGAAACCGCAAAGAATGTCTGGTGCTCTTAAAGGAACAGATCACCCAATCGTGTTAATATTTACTCATCCATATGCCAGTCCATAAACTTTTAAACTTATGCAAAACACAAAATATAAATTATTTATGTTGTAGAAATTTATTTGAAAAAATATCCAAATATTTTCACACACTGGAATCGATAAAGAACACATTAAATGTTGCATGAAAACACTTTAAACAACAATTATTTATAGATAAATAATAAATATCTACCTATAGATAAAATATCTATAAATGTGCATTAAATTTAACTAACAATATACAGTAGATCTGATCATTTATTTGCATGAATCCCTATGACTCAAGCAGTATATTCACAGTTTTCTGAGGCAATATGATCAGTTTGTATGATTAACAAACTGAAATGTAAATGTATATACAGTCTTAAGAATAACTTCCTTTGCTTTTTTACAGAAAAAAGAAAGTCAAGAGAGAATAGAATGACATGAGGGTGAGTAAACAATTTAAATTTGTGGGTGAACTGTCCCTTTAAGAAGCATCTACAGCTCTGCAGATGTTTGGCAAAGTCTCAAAGAATACCAATAGACTCCAGTTCCTTGATGAGAATGGTTTTCTTGACATCACTGAAGACTTTACGGATGTTGTCCGTGTCAGTTGCACAGGTAGGGTGGTGGTAAATGGACTTTCTTCCTCCTTGTTCACGATTTGAACCATGTGAAAGGTACAGATTACTGATGTGGTCCATTGCAGCATTCACATCCCCTCGATGGCCTGGTAGCATATTAAGGTTAGAAGAGTTAGAAAACAGTGGTGGACATTGAGATAAACAAGACAAAGAAGTAAGACCAAATATAACCAAAATACAAATTTTGGTATGGGAGTGAAAAATAAGAAAAAAAAACAGCATTTTTCACACCTTAGGAAACCATTTTATTAATAACAAGAATCCTAGAAAAACAGCAGCAGGTGTTATAATCTAATCTGACATTGGTAATGGTAATGAATAACACAAGTTTCTAGTTTATAAATTAAAATGTAATGCTTCATTCTATTTCCTTGGTTTAAATCAATCTAAACCATTTTAAAGTCAATTGTTTATAAAAATGTTAAAAGTCAACAAATAATTCTACATAATAAGGAGAGTTTATTTATAGGCTATACCCAGTATGTACTAATCCCTCCAAAATACTATTGTACGTATAATAAATAACTCATAGACATTCCACTACATTACAGAGGAAAAATGACAGTATATATATATATACTGATATATATATATATCATAAACAAATTCATACACAGTATATTTAACAGAAAAATAAACTTCTAAAACTATCTAAACTATCTAAAAGTTTGTGTGACAGAATGAAAGTTCATCTGATTTCAGGAAATTTATACATAACCAGATTATCTTATTTCAACATTTCTAATTTGCATCTGAGATTTTTTGAGGTTTTAACAAATACATAAGAAAAAGAAATGTTCAATCTGTTACCACGTTAACATCTTTACACGAAAGGTTAGATCTTCTTGCTTCCAAGATTATCCTTAACCTATTAACTGTCAATGTACCACAGGTTATTTCACTTTAATATTTCATAGTTGAATTCTAATCTAATCAAATCTATATATTAATCAAAAAGGTCTATGACTCAAAAATAAATATTTGACAAACAATTCATAGCAATTAAAATAAACAAAAGAATGTATTAAAAATGTTAAATGCCTAAATACCTAAAATGTATTTTATGTGTATGTTTAATATGTGCAGTGACAGTTATCAGGCTAAAGATAATAAGTCAAATTTTGCACATATTTGTGCCATGTCACCTACATGTTATTATAACAAAAGTGGAACATGTAAATTACTGAGATTTTACAATTCATGATAATTTTGTAATTAAGCTTTTCAATTAATATTATGTGGACTTTTCAAACTCATTGTGATGTTTTGTGGTAATCGATGCTTGGCCTTTTATAGTAAAAATACTACATTTTAGGTTCTCCTAATGCCAAGTTACAAAAAAATAAACTACTTGTTAACCATTTCCTTATCATTTCCTTTAAAGCATTCTACCCTCTTGTTTTTTTCAAGTAATCAGTAGAGTGGAACATATGGGCAAGAAATAATACCTAAATTATTTAAATGGTGTATAAAAAGGAGACAAAAGTAATTTTATATGGCAGCTAAAGTAGTGTTTCTCCACTCCTCGAAACCAAACCTCGTCACCCTGAATGTTTAGTCGGCTGTGCTGCATTCCTGCAGAGGTGTGACATGACACCTTCCTCATACCTTCAAAATGACCTCATCTGACACATGACAGGGAGATTTTGATTGTTTTGATATTATTCTTTCAACCTGTGTGAGGCGCTGTGTGCCTGTGCAAACGTCTTTCACATGACTAAATACATTTACAAACGTGTTTTGTATTTTCTGTTCTGATTTGGGGGAACATTTATAACATATCTTAAAGGTGCTAAACGATAGAAGAACCATTTTTGGTTTATTGTTGCATTAAGAACCTTTAACATCAACAAAACCTTTGTGTTTTATAAAAGGTTCTTTAGACTATAAAGAGGGTAAGTAATAAATGGTTAATTTCTACAAAAACCATAATCAAGATTATGACCCGGGCCTGGAAATAACCCACAATATGGTATTGAGCATTCATCAGGTCACCCACCAAAATGTCAAAAAAGAATAGATTAATCGAAAGGTAAAGACGGGAAAGGTTGCATAGGCAAAAGGAAATACAATTAACGGTATTTTTGCGTGTTCCACTTAGGTCTTTTTTGCAAATCCAGAGGCCGAAGTGTAATCTGCGCTTATACATCCAGAAAGGCTTCTTGGACCGGTTTAAAGTACTCCATACTCCTTCAGAGACGAGATAAGTACAGTGTCTTTCACATCACTGAAAACCTTCCGGATGTTATTGGTATCCGTGGCGCAGGTGAAGTGAGGGTAGATGTGTTTACATTCCTTGTTCTCAACATTGACGGCCTTCTGATTATAAATCTCTTGGATGTACTCCATGGCTGCTTGCGAGTCCCGACGTTTGCCTGAGGGTGGCACCAAACCACAGAGGAGGGGAGGGGTTAGTACAAGCTTGGAAGATAAAAGTTATTGAGCTGGGAGGAGCACACAAATTAGGGAGGTGAGTTAATATTTATCTCATTGAGAATCATCAGGAGTGGTCAGTGTTGTATTCTATTAAAAGAAAAGTTTACCACAAAATGAAAATGTGACCCGGTGTGTGCAAACCCACCTTTTTTGTGATTTACTGTTTTTTTAACCTAAAATCATTCTAAACAATGTAAAGAACATTCTGTAAAAATATAACATTAATATATTTAACATTGACTGAGTAATGTCAAAGACTCACTGTTTTTTTCATGCAAAAAAAAAATTTCAATATTAAAATAAAAAATTTGAGTACTGTATCTCAAAATCTATCATATTATCTATCATTTACAGCAATTAACACGTTAACTACACATTAATTTCCATTTTTATGGTTGTGGCTAGTAATTAGATGCAACTTTGATGTGGATTTCACAGGCGAGGTTACAAATGTTACTATTTACTCCCGTGTCTTGTGTCATTTCAAACCCATATGATTTAGTCCTTCAGTGAAATGTTTTGTTAAAGAAAACATATAGAAATAAAGTAACTTTTGTTTAAATCATATGAGGTGGAATGACACAAGAATGTGGATGAAGGATGAAAGACTTTTCTTAACTTAGCAGGTCTTGATAGTATAGATAGTAGCAGGTCTTGCATTTTATCATCTACTGTATTAACCCCAGTGGATTTAAACAGGACTTAGCAGACCCCTAAGGGTCCATGAAGGTGGATGGTTAGACAACTCCTGTTCTGTTGAATGATCTTCTCTGTGCACGCATTTAACATTGCATAACGTTAAACTGCATAATGTTATATCTCAAAAGATGGAACTACCCCCTTCAGTGGGAAGTCTGTTTTGCCTGTAAATGCAGACAATTGGCTATTATATGGTTGCCGTTGGTAACGGGAGAGAGAAACTGGGACCATTTCCACAAACAGTGCTACCATATCAGCTCTAAGAGATAAATACCTGTCCAAACTCCATCTAATTTGAACCTAAACCTTTTACAGTTGATCTATACACACCACACGAACACTGGCACCTTGTCTGATTTCCATCCTATAATAATCTGGTGGGCCATTTCACAAAGTTGATGCACAAACCCTTCAATACCTTGGAAATCCGGGAAGTATGTTTGTAGATCTGACGTCTGGATCTTTTCTGCCAGGATGTCCATCTTGTTTAGGAAAAGGATGATGGAGGAATTGGCGAACCACGGCGAGTGGATGGTGGTGTAGAAGAGCGACAAGCTCTCCTTCATACGGTTCTGCAGTCAGAAAGAGGAAGAGTTTACAGGAGAAGTTCATTATGTGAGAAATTACACAGTTTATCAGTGTGGCAGGGGAAGAAAAGAGGAAGAAATGTTTCTGGGCAGATACAATATAAAATTTTCGAACCCTGTTTCATAGTATCTTATAGGAAGTTTTTTTTATTGTGATGATATTGTTGTAATTATTAATAAATTGCAATGACTTGGCATACTATTATGCAAAAAAAATCATTGTAATTGCTGAAAATTAAATAAATTGTTGCAGTAGCCAATATGGAAGTTGTTATGGACTTATGCTGACACCTAGTGATGTGGATGCAGCATAATGCAAATTTAGATTTTCGATTACCAATGCCACTGTTTAATGTTTAATCATTTAAATTGTCCAAAGAGCCGTAAATATATTTTTGGGCTATAGAATGGATGTTTGCTTGTGTATTATATAGTTTTGGACGGTTTTAAACACTGTATACTGTAGAAAGAAAGACAGAGCAACATTTTTTTGATCCCTAGTTTTGTATGATTACGAAGAATTTCAGTAAAACACTAACCACTAAGAAGACCCGAGTCAAATCTTAGCTCACAGAACAAGGAAAGAAAGAAAGAAACAGACTAAATCTGCTATTACAACGTTCATTAGCCACAAATTTTCAGATAACGGGGGTTACGTAAATAAAAAAATTACTATTTAACAGGTTATATATTGTCAACATGCCTTTCCCCATAAAGAAAAACAGCTGTGGCTTATCCGAAATAAAGCACAGCCTCTTGCACCTTATTGCTTACTAATAATGATTTTAATACAAAGCAGTTATTGTGTCTTCAGATTCACCTCTTTGTTATTCTCCTCCAGCACCTGGTCGTACTCGCTGAGGGAAGCTAAAAATATGAGAGACGTGACATTCTCAAAGCAATGGATCCATTTCCGCCTTTCTGACTTCTGCCCGCCGACATCAACAATCCTTAAAAACAAGAGTCAAAGGACAGAAAAATTCAGTTCGTTCTTTCATGGAACTTTTTGTTTAAACCAAAAACAATCAACACTTACTGGCAGTGGTTGTAATATCTGTAAATATCAAACCTGTCTACTGTCTGGATCACATCAGATGTTATTGTTTTTCTCTTAGTTTAACAATGTCATTGTAGAATTGTTCTAAAAAATGTAATGGAAGAGTTTTAACATGTTGCTGTGTGGTTTCTAAGGGTATTCTCTGTGGTTCCCGTACAATCTGATTACGCATCGATGTAATTTGTGTGTTAATAACTGTACCTGAGGGTGATCTTCTCCACACTAAAGGAATAGTCGTTGATGCCTGTGGTGGGGAATCGGACTCTAAGCACATCCTGAGATGTGGGGATGTAGTCTGCACTTGCTATCCGGTCTAAATTTTTCATATAGCTGAAAAAAAAACATTACAAATGTACATCAAACATCTGAAATCATGTTACTTAAAGGGACAGTTCAACCAAAATTCTTTCACTAAATTTATGGTCTGTTCCTCACACAAGTACTGAATGGCTTTGGGATATGTGGAATATAAGTATAATTTGAGCTACTTTTGCTGTGCTTTTTTGTCATTTTTAAGTTTGGCTCTTTAGCTCCAGTCCCCATTCACTTTTATGAGGAAAAAACATATTTTTTTAAATTAATCACCTTATTTATGACAGAATTTTTGGGTTGAAGTGTTACAGAAGAGCACCATCAACTTCAAACATTCCCACCACGTTTTAAAGACGTTACATCAGCGATACATTTCAGAACCGTGTGAGTGATCAAATGGATGTATGGAGTTTTTAAGTTCCATCCTGTTTGCTTTTTGCTTTATTGGTGTTTGTGTTGTAGATGGCAGTTTAATTAAATTTCTTGGTTTGTTTGTGTTTCTTATCATGGCAGGACCTGTAGAATTGAAAACATGATCGGGGAAGGAAAGAGAGGTGGACTGGCGAGTGTCGGTTAACAGGAACATTCTTGTGTACTTTACAGTAATACTTCACAGTAGATACAGGCAACACAGTACTGCCTTAAACAAACAGATTTAAGGTATGTTTACCTCAAATTTTACAGAGAAAAATCACCACAATGCATTCTGTGAACCAAATATGTGGCAATAAGATAATATTAATAAAACAAAAGACAACATAATCATGTATAGAAGAGATTATTTGGATCTGCACATGGTTTTCAGAGCATATACGTTAAGACAGGACAGACTTTCAATTAACCATATGTATATTACATATGTATCTGTATGTATGTATATGTATGTATGTACATGTATATTACTATAAAATCAGTGTTTTAATTATTAGAAACACACTGCCTAAATATTATTCATATAAAATATTATCGAATAAAACCTTTAACTAATAACCCCTTATGTTGTGACTGTATTCACAACATAGAACAACCCACTGTATCTAATTGTCTATAGTTACCACATAATAAAAATATTGTGAACAGTACTGTATAAAAGCTAGCTGTACATTATCTCTTACATCTTAATACGTTACGTATACGTTACTTACTATTCTGTAGAGTCCAGTAGCTGATACTCTCTACGGCGACTGTAACAGGCTTTGACACCTGCGTCAGCCCAAAGGTGACGAATAGCTTCCACATGCATCCTGTTTAAATGAGTCATCTGATTTATTTCCATGTTCTGAAACTGCTGGGCATGTATCTAAAACATATAAAAAGGGAACAAAAAATGTGGTTATTGTCCTGTAATGCTAAACTTTTTGAAAAGGGAACTGCCACAGCTATTGTATTCAAACAGTTTAGGTGACTGACTACATCACCTTAATAATGACTACATCACATTTTACATTTTCTGAAGGAAATGAGTCCATCTTTAGAGATCCTGATGATAGATGCAGAATTATTAATCAAAAAGCTATTTAAACTATTCAAAAATTTCAACAAAAAAATTCGACCAATCACCTCATTTTGTGGGGTGGCATAAGGAATCCTCAGGGTGTTCATCGCCCCTGTCAATGCCTTCATAGCTGTGAAGATATTCTGGAAAACCAGCTTAGCATACGCCCGTCTATCCTCTTCCGAAAAACCCTTTCCGTGAATTATCCTCATTTGTTTAATAAAAGTTGTCTTCCCACTTTCTCCAGTGCCTAAATTTAATTAAAAAAAAACAGAAAAGTGGGCGGGGCACGAATGTTCATACATTAAAACCAGGTCATGGCATGTCAGAAATGGTGAATAGGCATGCACGGTTCAAATAATGCTGTATCCCGAAACCACTCCTTCGGCTAAATGCGCAAGTTTTTCTCGTGCGCAGTGGAATGTTATCTGTCCTGTTAACAAAGAACCCACAAAAACTAAACAAGACTAATCACAGGTAGACTGACTGCTAAAGTGCAGAAAAGCATGTCGCCCAGCGTGTTTGGATACTTTAAACTCAAGGTGGGAGAATTCCTTTGGTCTTCTTTTCGCACATTTGCACTGATGTTCTCTGCTGTCTGAAACAATTTTCCTGTTGTTTTCCAATTTCACTGAAAGTAATTTAACTAGACAGGCGTTAACAAGTTATTGATGACTCACGGCAGTCTTCAGTTTAATCACTGTTTTTCAAAGGGCAAATATTTGACAGGCAAACAATCTCTTACCACATCAAATCAGTGTAAAAGGGCAAAGTTAGAGTAAGTGAATGGAATGTTACAGAATTCCCATTTTTGCCTAACATGATGACAAAATGTGCCAAAATAAATCAGATGCTTTGTAACATCATTGCAAAACATCACTGGCATGTCCTGAACCTCTCGTTTATCTGCCAAGAATGTGTCCGTCATGAGATATCAGAGTACAAATTTGAACAGATAAGAGATTCGACATAACAATCTGCCATTCACAGATATCTTAATAGTTAATGGACACTTGATATGAGATGTCAAACAGTGTCCTTCAGTGTGACAGGCTAAACTTTGTTTTAAACAGCATTTTTGGGATTCATGCCTACTTTTTACATATGCCGTTTCAATAACGATTAAAACTAAAAAGTGGTTAAAAACTTTTTCATAATTTTATCTTGTACAGTACATACTTGAATACTTGTCAGCTTGTGATTATTTGTCAGCTACCCTAATGTAAACAATACATTTAATGCTAAATGCTTTTCATCATTTAATTGCGCACATACTGTACATAGGTCCCATCAATCAAATAATCATTTACACCCTTGAGAAATGACTCAGTAATCCTGATATTCACATCAACAAAGGTCTCATCTCCCTGAATGTGGTCCTTAGTTTACATTATTGTGTTTATACGTTTATAAATGTAAAAGAAGCATCTAATAGGTGGAATATTCTTACCCAATAAAAGAATTTTGATTTCTCTGCGTTCTCTTTTCTTCTGCTCCGCCAGGACGCGTTTAATTTCATTGTGTACCATGATAGAGCTTCTCTCCTCTTCAGATAAGCAACAGATGCACGTCCTGTAGCACCATCTCCAACAGCCCCCCATCTCCCCTATAGCCCAAAATAAATATATAAATACAAAACATTATTAAAGAGTGCGTAATAACTATGCAAAGGTCATGTATTTGTTGTTGGCCTACATAATATAGCTACTGTATCCAAGTTACAGCGTGCATTGTAATGTATAATATTGAAATGCAAATTACACTCATGCGTACTGTACAGTAAAAAACAACTATTGTTTGTTTTCATATTACTTTTGAGGTATTTGCGAAAGCCAAACATAGCCTACGTCATCCTGTCTGTGAAACCCAGGCAAAAATATCAAATAACGAGGTAACAAGCATTAAAGTTTGATTTCACCTATAAACATCACTATGATTGCAATCTTTGACTTGTCATTACTCAGTCAACATTAAGGTTTTATTTTTTACAGAATGTTATTTACATTTAGGATGATTTTCTGTAAAAAAAACAAACAAACACCAAAATGACATTACCTGTGTTTTTACAAGCATAGTCACATATTTTACAATCTCTAACTTTTCACGAGAATAAAATATACTAAAATGCCATTTATTCACATTTTAATAACAGTTTATTAGTTGGGGACTACAGCACGAGCGCGATGAATCACTCACCTGCATTCGTCGTCACACCTGTACGGGGAGTCTGTTGCGTTTACGAAACGCGATCCATCTTTTTTTAATCCCTACTGAGGCTGAACCAGCTTGTTTCTGTAAAAGTTTCCACAAAAGTTTCCCCCGAAAATAATCCAGACGCTTCTGTAAAGGTTACATCATTTCTTAGCAACGAACAGCTCAACTTCCAAGTCTTCTAACGCGGATGTCTCGTCTAAGCGAAAGCGCGCACAAATGGACTACGTCTCACAACCTAGTACGCTTCCTACCTAGACAGCAGTTAGAAGCGTCTTAGAAACTCAAAGGGGGCGTCGTTGCGTTACAAACATCTAGATTAACTGTGACAGAATAACCCTACTGCAGGGGTCACGAGACGCGTTTTTAATTTGACGGGAGACGCGACGCAACAGTGAAGACGCCCATCATGCGTCCACAATGCGAGTGTTATAAATTAGCGCACATTCAGTACAACAACTCCTCCCGTGTTAACTCCCCTTCTGAGTCAGCATTTCCAAGTGCTTTCCAAGACAGCGTTTTGGGGAACAGAGTGTCAAAATATATTGTCTAAGTAGGCAGCACACTAGGTTTTGAGACGCACTCCCTTTGCGTATCTGTGAAACGTGCCGTAAGTGCCTAAGCTGTGATTAATGCTGATCGTACGGTGGATAAAGTTTCTAGTGGGTTGAAGATCCTATTTTTACCAAAATAAGCTAGCAACTAACTTCTTAAAAGTTCTTTTAATCCTTAAAAGTTGTATTTGAATAACTAATGATGATAATTAATAGAGTAATTGTACCTCCGACGTACAATTTATTTCAAAAGACACAATTGCTACACACTGGCCTACGTAGATGGGAATATGAGCTGGTGTAAGTATTAAATATAGGAAAAACCTCCGATCAAAGCAAAGTAGATGCTTGAAACCTGTTTTAGAAGTCAAAAGTGGTGTTAACTTCTTGAATAGCTGTGCAGGTATTTGACACTCCTCTTTCATGTGGCCTCTGTGGATGTCAATCTTTTGTCTTCGCAGGCAGAACCGGTTTATCAAGTCTTTCATGCGCAAGTCAAAGATACTGAGATACTGCTTACACTGCCATGGGATATTGCCATGGGAACCAGGGTAAGTAAAGTATGTCAAAGTCCTAAAAAGATGAAATAATCATAGAAACAGTTTTTTTAATATAAAATATCGGTAGTACATTTTACACTAAAAAAACACACATTTTAAAGTTTTTAAATGAATAGAGAGATAGAAAAATTAAAGTGATCTTCTTTAGAAAGCACAGTATTGAATTCCCAAAGGAAACACATTGTCCTCTTCAACTACTGTAGCTTTCTAGTTTTGTTGTTCCATGAGCCATCAAAGATTTTTTCATGGTCTTGGTCTGGACCAACTTTATTTTTTCAAGATGGGTCAACTGTGGTGATATCACTACATTTCCAGAAAATTGTCGGATGTATTTATAAACATCATTAATGTGACTTTGTAATTTGATTTATTTTGTTATTGTTGTGCAGGGTCATAAATAAACAGGGATTGTGTCAATTTTTGTTTAAACACCAAAATTATAGGTGTTTTAAACATTCTGTGGGTATTCAAGGAACCTTAAAATGTATAAGTGCCTCAATACTCTTACAATATGGGTTACTGTTGGAACCACTAAGTCTTGTAGTTCATCTAACAATAAAAACAGTTTGTATTTGTTCGCTTCTAAAAACCAAAAGAAAATTTCTACATGTAAAATTAATATCTGAACTATTTTTACTATTATTAATTTAATTATGACTTAGAAGTCTTTAATTTTAGAAGTGCTGGTCTGGTCCTAGTCTTGTCTTGGTCTCAACAACTTAACATCTTGGTCTTGTCTTGGTTTTGGCACACTTTGGTTTTGGTTCTGTCTTGTTTTAGAGGTAGTCTCTGCTGTCTGTGGTTCTCACTTTAAGAACTGCTGTCATTTCAGTGAGCGACTGGCGCCATCTATAGACACACTTTCAGTCCTGATTTCTTTGTAGCTCATCCATAATGTTTCCTTTTTAGCAAATCCGAAAGAAAACACACAAAACTGTGTTGGGAGATTGTTTTAGATGAGCATAAAAGTGAAGAACCTAATACTTTACTTTAGCAGGTGCTTGAAGGACGACAGCTGTGTTTAATTGTGCAAAACAATGTTTACAGTAAATTTGGCTTCTTGGTGGCCCAAAAAAGTCAACACTGTCACTGATTTGTCATAAGCATGTGCTTCGGTTAACAGTTTTTTTTTCCGTTTATTTCCTGTATGTATTCTTTGTGTTGTGATGGACTCATTGGTCATGAGATGTTGTTGGTTCGAGCATGTTTTTTAAACAAGACCTCTCTGTGCCTGTATTAGCCAGCTGAATAGATAATATTGTGCTAATGTAACATTCACATAAATCCTTTAGATTAAGTGACACATAGTTTGAAAACATCTATGACAATCCAGAGTGACACTGATTGCTAGATAGATCTATTTTAGATCTTTGTGACACCTACATTTTATTGCTGCAAAAATAAGTATTTTTGTCATTTGCACTTATCCAAATATGCAATTATGCTTTTTACTAACTGTTTAAACTATAGACTGTGCATTTGCAACCGCAGCTTAAACAATGTTAAAATGCTAAAAACGTATAACATATACTTAACGAACACAAATCATCTTAGAAACTCATAATGTTGTTTTAATGTAAAATAGATCTTAAGATCATACAGTCACTGCTGTACAAAGATCAAATATGCAGAAAATCTAAATTCTGCATGACCTGGATTTCTTTTCTCTTTTTTTGAGACCAGTGAACAATTTATTGGCTCAAATCAAACAAGAAAAACGTATACAACTAACACAAAACATAAAAACTGTCATTGATTTTTCAGGTTGATTGTATTACGTATTATATGCTAGTAAACTTTAGAACTGGGTTATTTGTAGAAATTAGAAAATAATTATTTATATATATACATATATATTCTAATAACCAGTTTTCAATTAAAAAAGTTATAATTTAAGTTAATGACACACATATATTACTTTTTGTTTACTGCAACCACGCCACATGCCCACGAGGCATGTGTAAAAACATAGTGTTTAGGATTAAAACTAATATTTGTGTTTCAAAAGTAGAGCCACTTCTCATAGCACAGGTTCTGAAAAGGCCCATTGTGTGACATTCTGTGTTCATTCGTAACATTATTCGCAATAGTGTAAAAATGAAAGCGGTAGGAATTTAAGAATAGGTCAATCAACCGAGATCTGTACTTATACATCCAGAAAAAAGCAGTGGTTTTTGTGTCAGTTTAAAGTACATTATACTTCCTTACAAAATGTAAAAGGAAAGCATTTTTAATAACACTGAAAACCTGCATGTCCTTGGTGTTCGTGGCACAAATGAAGTGAGGGTAGATGTGTTTACAGTCATTGTTCTCAGCATTGATGCCCTGCTGTTTATACATCTCAGCGATGTACTCCCTGGCTTTTTGTGGGTCCCGACGGTTTCCTGAGGGTGGCAGTATTTTACGAACTTTTATTAATGGGACAGTACAGATTTTGTGATTGTTTATGTTGCATGAAACCCATATGATTAAATAAGTAAATTGTTAAATAGTTTTAGAATGATATAAGGAGGCATACCTTGGAAGTCTGGGAAGTATGTTTGTAGATCTGACGTCTGGATCTTTTCCTCCAGAATGTCCGTCTTGTTTAGGAAAAGGATGATGGAGGAATTGGCGAACCACGGCGAGTGGATGGTGGTGTGAAAGAGCGACAAGCTCTCCTTCATCCGACTCTGCAGTCAGAAAGAGGAAGAGTTTACATCAGAAGTTCATTACACGAGAAACAATTTATCAGTGTAGCAAGTGCAGAGAAGAGGAAGAAGTGTTTTGGGGCAGATGATATTAAAAAAACATTCAGATTCATGCGCAAATGTGTCTAAAAAGTATAAAAAGACAAAAAAACATATAAGTAAAATAAAAATAAGAAGAAGAAGAAGAAACATTAAAATAAAAGTTAATAAAACTCACCTCTTGGTTATTCTCCTCCAGCACCTGGTCGTACTCACTCAGGGAGGCTACAAATATGACAAATGTCACATTCTCAAAGCAATGGATCCATTTTCTCCATTCTGACTTCTGACTGTCAACGTCAATAAACTTTTTTAAAAAAGAGTAATAGGATGAAGTTCAAGAAGTTCAGTCAGTCTGAGGGCAAAACACTGTGACCCACATCTCAATAACTGGCACTAGTGTGTTTATTACTGTACCTGACGGTGCACCCTTCTATAACAACAGAATAGTCATTGATGCCTGTGGTAGGAGATCGTACTCTGAGCACATCCTGGGTTGTGGGGATATAATTTGCAGCTGCAATACGGTCCAGATTTGTCATAAAGCTGGGAAATGTGAATTTTAGAGAGTTTTTTCATTATGATTAACAGAAACATGCCTAATTTTACAGTTTTGCTTGTCCTTACTATTCTGTAGAGTCAAGTAGCTGATACTCCCTACGGCGCCTGTAACAGGCTTTGACACGTGCGTCAGCCCAAAGGTGACGAATAGCTTCCACATGCATCCTGTTTAAATGAGTCATCTGATTTATTTCTACTTCCTGTAACTGTTGACTGTACACCTGAGGATATAACAAGGAACATTTGAGGTTGATAAAAATGTGGTTATCTGAAAGGAAAACTGCCTGTATACTGTATTAATACTGTATGTAATACTAAATACTGTAATAATTTAGGTGACAGCTGGGATGACATGGGGGTCAGTAAATTATGAAAGAATTATACAAATTACACATTAAACAGATAGTAAGAGATATTACACATTTTGACTGATCACCTCATTCTGTGGGTTGGCATAAGGAATATTTAGGATGGTCATTGCCTGTGTTAATGCTTTCATGGCTGTGTAGATATTCTGGAAAACCAGTTTAGCATATGCACATCTGTCTTCTTCTGAAAAACCATTTCCATGAATTATCCTCATTTGTTTAATGAAAGTCGTCTTTCCACTTTCTCTGGTGCCTAAATTTAACAAGCAGTAAATGAAGAGGAAGGACTGTCAAACTCAGTTTTGTTCAGACTTTTCTTTATGTGGGCAAATGGGAAACTAAGCGTGCATGCATGACAGAATGAAATGATTTTAAGGACCAAAACACTTTCTTAAGTGAAATTTCTTACATTGATTTAAATGTAATAGATATGCATTGGCTAATTTTATTTTTCTTTTAGTTGGTCAGCTGTAGTTTTCGACATTTGAAAAAGCCGTACGTGCTACTCGAATCACGTGACGTCATCTATATTTTCCACCAAGCAAAATGCACCTTGCTTATTCGTAAAATCTAAAAAGTAGTTAATACACTTAATAATGTAAAAGGTAGCACCTATCTAATGATCTCACCTAATAACAGCACTTTCATCTCTCTCTGTTCTCTTTTACTCTCGTTCAGCAAGACGCGTTCAATTTCATTGTGTACGGCGATGGCGTTCTTCTCCTTTTTGGATAAGCAACAGGTGCACCATCTCCAACAGCTTTGCGTCTTATCTACAGTCCAAAACAAATACAAAACAGATTTTAGGAAGTGGTTTTCCAATTTACAGTGTATTGTCTGAAGACTATGTGTGAATGTGCGTGCATGTTAGGCATGCATTGTAATGTATAAGTTCTTGTGTTGTTTGGTTACTGGTTTTGAGCTACTTAAAAACCATATTTCGCATCTCCCTTGAGTTATCACAACAACCCCCAACACTCATTTTAAATGAGCGCAAAGCATTCATTCACATTTAAAAAAACAAAAAAACAAACGTTTAATAAAGTCTAAAATTGACATGAGCGCGTCACTCACCTGCGTTCATCGTCACACCTTAAGTGCGATTACGAAACTTAATATTGTTACGGTCTATTGCCGTGTTCTGTAGGAAGTCGGAGGTGGGAATTGTCATTTATTATTTAACGCATAGAAAAGACTTTTTAATCGTGCTGTCAAAATACTTTAAAGCTTGTTTTTAATGTTTCGCATATGGTAACTCTTTACTGGAAGCAACTTGGGCGTGACGTCAAATGACGCGTCTCCCCGAGGTCGCTTTTGATCGATCTGCCCCGACTTAAAAGTCGGACATCCGACTTGAAAGTTACTACATTGTTTGAGGTGGAAATGTCTTAAATACCAGTTGTTTGGAACGCAGCGTATTATGTAGTTAGCGTGGGGCAGGTTACTGTTGATAACATACTACATTCCTTAAGACAAACGCAATGATCATCATGACATCTGTAAACCATCAACAACCAGTTGCATAAGGTTTAACGATTAGTCAATAGGTCTAATGTAACATTGTCCATCTCCCCAAAACTGAGAGAACAAACACAGACTCGCAATGTAAAATGGAAAAAGATTTGAAATGCATTAAATGTATTTTTCAAGAGAAAGCTTACATTTTAAGAAGCAGATGCTTCTTTCCAAATGTAAGCAACATTAATTTTCCTGCTGCTTTTACTTATAATATTACACTTCTTTTTGAATCTATCTTTTATTTTGTAATTTCACTGGTCCAAGAACTAGAGATAGCTTCTGTATATACAATGGTAGTGAACACACCACACAAAAAACCATAAGAGCCACAAGTAACCACAAGTAAATAGTTTGTACCTTGTCTGTAAATTGTAAATCTTTATGATAAATAAAACATGTTTAGAAAACATTTACATCTCTGTCTCTGCTAAACTTTATGTGGTATATTAAATGAGTTGTATTTAGGTGTTATTATAACACAAGATTCTGACATCCCACTTAGTCTATAGGCTACAGTATCTTGCATGCAAAATCAGAAGCACTTTCATAATTTGGCGAGCTGTAATGCCTTTGTTATTTCAAAAAAATGTTCTTCATCAGTTAAAACTGTAAGAGCAAGTTGACATAATGAGCACATTTAAAGAATCAATCTTAGTAAACAACTGCATATTCTCCCTTGTGTTGCAGTATATATCAAACGTATAAACATATGTGGTTAAACATTTTTAACAGTTTGTAGGGAATTCAACCTATCATCTCTAAACTAATGTTTGGTCACTTTACAGTCACTCAGGCATGTCAGTCTTTTAGGATGATGGATCATGTCCAGAATAAATTAAACTATGGACCAGGCCATATGCCAGTCCAGAAGTATGTCTCAGTTAAAGATAAACTCTTTTATAGACTTCATGAGAACAGTGTCTTTCACATCGTCGAAAACCTTCCGGATGTTGTTGGTGTCTGTGGCACAGGTGAAGTGAGAGTAGACCATTTTGGTGTTACCGGTCTCACGACAAACTGCCTCGTATAGATATAATTCTCTAATGAACTTCATGGCCTCGTATGCATCACGCCGTCTGCCTGAGGATGGAACCACAGAAGAAGGTTTTGGTTGATACAAAAGAGACAGACTAATAGAAACATTACTGCACTATAATGCACTTGAAATTTTGTATTGCTCTGTTAGCAACAGGTGAAAAATAAATTCTAATACACATCATAACAGCATTTAAAGCATTCCGTTTTGATTGCATATATGACACTACCTGTGAATTCAGGATAATACATTCTCAAGTCAGAGATCTGAATCTTTTCGGCCAGGATGTCTTGTTTATTCAGGAAGAGGATGACAGAGGAATTTTTAAACCAGTTTGAGTGGATGATTGTGTAGAACAGAGACAAGCTCTCCTTCATGCGATTCTGCAGACAGAGTGAGAATAAAAGCACAGAAAATCTTAATAAACTTGAAAATGCTTGTCAGCAAGGTATGTGACATATTGGTAGCATATATAATGCAGTTGATCCTAACAATTTAGATTTAAAGAAACAGTTCACCTAAAAATGAAATAATTACAAATCCACTATAAATCCACTGTAGTGAGCAGTTACCCACTGCAAACTCATTCACTGATCTGACTCGAACTAATTTTTGCTTCTTGAATCTGACATGGCTGATTTTTCACCAAGAAGAGGTAAGATGAATGTTAAAATTTTTAGTGAATCTAAATTTTAGTTGGATGATTTAACAAGACAAGATATTGGTTTAAATGTTTACAAATTAGAAACCTTAAAAATAGTTCTACATTTCAGTGAGTTCAGACTAGAATATAATGCATAACTGGTATGATTTTGATGAATTTTTCATTATACTGTATGGAAAACAGTGGCCTGTGTCACTTTTGCAATTTCTACTTTTTCCACCAGAGGTCACCACACTACAAAGTCTTTTGCTGATGGAATGTATTGTAATTACTTTCAGCTGACCATCTTCATTCACTGACCATCTGAGGCATGCAACGCATATATATTTTTTATTATGTTTGTGACACAATAAGTACTTTTTGGACATAGACTTTATGATCATCTGTAGTTCTCTTGCACATTCTCTGCATATTTTGGAGTTTTTCGAACAACTGCTCACAGATCCTATCATGCCATTTAAATATTTTTCAGGTTAAGAATTTCCCCTGCTAATCTATTATTGTGAAATAATCAGATTCACATAAACCTGCATCTAAATTCATTGGTTGCTTTAGGTGTTTGAAAGGTGGTCTTTTCCTGTCTTGGGTGGGAATAGACAATGATCAAGCCGTTTAGTCAAAGGGATTTACCCATCCAAAACAGACCCAGTGCCACTAAGACAGGGAAGGAGAGAGGGGTAGAAACCTACAATTTTGTCATTTTCCTCCAGACGCTGGTCGTACTCGCTGAGGGAGGCTAAAAATATGACTGATGTCACATTCTCAAAGCAATGGATCCATTTTTTTCTCTCGCCCCTTTGCCCCCCAACATCTACAATCCTGAAAACAGAGACATTGTGATGAAGAATTTTCTATGAATACAATACAATCCAAACAATTTGCTTTTTGATTAAGTCTCACAAGAATCCAATAATCACAAAACATTGCAACTGAACAACAAAAGAGCAAGTGCAGCAAAACTGGTCTCAGTTAACCTAACACAGTATACACAGCCAAAATTTACAAAAGTATAGAAGGAATTGAAAAAGAATAGAGAAAGAAGCAGAAGTAATGATAATTGGGTCAGGTGTTGGCGAAAGTACTATTAACACTTGTTGTTTAGCAGGTGAAGCTCCAAAGAAACAGAATTACAAGGGGATTTTCCACAGGCTATTCCTTAAAATCTCAGAATTTCCTGTTGGAAAACATGGCATTTAGTTTTGTCTGACCTTTTCCTTCTTCCTTTCTTCTCACTATTATGAGTTCAAGTTCTCATTATAATAACATTTTTATAAAATATCAAGTCAAACATTAGTCTGTTTACTAAACAAAGTATGCCTTCAGAAGACTACAACATTTAAGTAACTTGAATTGTGTTAAAATTTGAAATTTGACAGTCCTTATTCACTTTCAAATAAGGAAAAGAGTAGCTTGTGTTGCACAGAATAAACTAAAACAGGATTAGAAGAACATTAGAATGAGAGAAATGACATTTTCTTTCCTTTAAGAGACTTTGTAAAATGTTTGGATCCATACCTGAGGATGATATTCTTTAAACTAAAGCAGTGGTCTGTGATACCAAGGGTGGGGAATCGGACTTGGAGAACATCTTGATCTGTTGGGATATAGCCTTCAGCCGCGATGCGGTTCAAATTCTTAACGTAACTTTCATTTATCAAAGAAAAACAAAAATCAAAACGACATTTTTCGCACTTACTTATATACTATGTTATACAAAATGTTAATAGGCTGTTATGAAATATGCATTTCATTCCTATAATAAAAAGAGTTCACACTCACTAAGAAGTGGAGTCTAGAAGCTGGTATTCTCTGCGTTGCTGATAGCAGAACTGAATGCCCTGATCAGCCCAAAGTTGATGGATAGCATCTACGTGTTCTCTCCGAATGTGCATTATCTGATGTATATCGTTATCTTCAAGGCACTGGAAAAGCTGGGAATTTGTCTATGGGTTTTACAAATAAATGAATGAACATACTGCACTCTGTCATTTATAAATAGAAGTACAGTAAATGTATGAAAACATTTTTCCTTTAGAAAACTCTAAAATTGTTTTTGGTATGTTTTCTTTTCTTTATCATAAGTGGCAATTAGTTAAAGGAATGGTTCACCCAAAAATAAAGATTATTTTATCCTCCCTCATGGTGTTCAAAACCCATATATGACTCTTCTGTGAAACACAAATTAAGATATTTTGAGAAAGTGGTTTTGCATCCATACAAGGAAAGTCAACAGGGGCCAATGGCCAATGTTGTTTGGTTATTAACATTTTTCAAAATATCATTGTTTGTGTTCGGTAGAAGAAAGAAGGTCATGCAGATTTGGAACGACATGATAGTGTCAATGACAACTTACCCCATACAGCATAACAGCAGGGCTTTCAACCGGGGCACGTTGTCACAAAATGACAATGTATTGTACATTTTGATATATTTGACTTTAACATGTTCAAATGTGGTTAGCATAAGGCAACTCATTAATTAGCATACTATCATTAAAAACTACCAGTAGAAACTGTGCTAACCTCATTTTGTGGGTTGGCATAGGGAATCTTTAGAGCAGACATAGCCTGAGTCATAGCCTTCATAGCTGTGAAGATATTCTGGAAAACCAGTTTTGTGTAGCCACCCCTCTCATCTTCTGAGAAACCATTTCCATGAATGATCTTCATTTGCTTCATAAATGTTGTCTTTCCGCTTTCCCCTGTGCCTAAATGCACATATATTGCAAATATATCACATATTGCAAATATTGTACACTTGCAAAGAGGACTATACATTATATTCAGTGACTAAACATTGCATTGAGATGTTATTTCCTATTATGCACAGTGGAATGATATCAGCCCTGTTAAAAAATGTGCTAAAACAATTAAGATTTTTTATTTGTGCCAGGAAGCATAGGGTGTGTTTGGATGCTTTTTTCTAAATACTGTGCGTGTACTATCATGTCTTTGTTTACTGCATCACAATGCTTTATTTGAAATATATTATATTATTTATTATACATTTGAATACTTTATTTATTGGAAAAAAGTATAATGAAAGGTATAAGGATGCTTTCTGGTTTAACCACACCTGCACTTCATCTCATATAAGAAACTTGTCTGAACTTGGGGAGAACTTGTTTTTTTACATCCACACAAAATTACTGTGGGAACAAGTTTTGGTGGCTACAAGATTGTTGAATACAAAGGTTTTATCTACTAAGGTTTTACACAGACCCCACGTAAAGACCATATACAACCTAATATGATTGAACTTTTAATTTAAGTTTCAATATTTGAAGAATAACCTACAATCATTTTAGGATCATCTCACCTAATAAAAGCACTTTGGTCTCTCTACGTTGCCTTTTCTTCTGTTCAGCTAGAGTGCGTTTGATATCATTGTTTAAATAGATGTCTTTCTTTATATCTTCAGACAGACAACAGTAGCAACATGGCAAGTAGCTTTCACCCATTACGTCTATAAAAAAAGAAACAACAATAGCATTATTGAATTCTTCAAAAATAACAAGCATTACAATCTCTTGTAGTTGTTTTATTTTACGATATAATAAAACGTTATCGTTATGGATTGTTATTAGGATTATTATGGATTAGAATTAATTATTCATAGTATTGAAATTCCCAATTATATACTCGATCCCTGAATTGCGTTGTTTTATATTTAAAACTAAACTATATTTTTATAATATCTCCGACTGTAACGAAAATAGTGAACGTTCTTCTATGAACAACATATAAAAACACCCCTAAAAAACAACAAAACAAGTTTAGTTAATAGATGCAACGTAAATAGTAACAACTCACCTTCGCGCGTAATCCCTAAAGTTTAAAACAGGAAGCAACATCCATCTTCTTTGAAACAACCTGGTACTTGTCCAATTTCGCCTTAAAGGAGGTTTCCCAAACCCACTCTGTCTGGTTTCTGTCAGTTTCGTAATTTTTTTACGATAAGCTACTTGCTTTTCTCGTTTCTCATAAATCTGCCTGTAAAGCATACAGGTATGCGGAGCAGCCATTGGGCAGCTCAGAGGAATGCGCCCTTGCGTTACTCCTCTGAAGTTCATAGTAAAATTACAACTACTGGTAGTTGGTTTAATAGTGCTAGTATCGTACTGCATTTATACGTGCTATTCATTAGCAAACTCCTCCAGTAGTGACTTTTATTAAAGTAGAACAACCACTAAAAGGATGACAGATAATGTTTCAATATTCACCTACAGATTCAGTGCTAGAAAAATTCCTACAGTTAAGATCTGGTATGTTTGACACAGTTGAAGAAAATAATAATTTCATGGAAATTAAAAGGAAACAGATGTGCTATTCAGAATTACAAGCAAATACTGTAGCTCGACGCTTGCTTTTGTACAGTACGCGTTACAGTGCTTCAATTTTCCTTCAATGAAAATGAAACGTCACGTGATCACGAGAGATAGTTGACTGACCTAATTCCTGAATTTCTGTCTTTCCGCAATTTCCACATGGTGTCGTTAAAGAGCTGCGAGAGTCGTCTGCGAGCATAAATCCTCTGTTTCATAATAGCATCTCTCATGTCACTTCTACTGTAAACGGATCTCACCATTTCCTTTTTGTGAATGGTATGAGGGTAAAACTTCTAGGCATGTTTATGACAATATTTTATGTATTTTTGTCTTCTTAGCAGGTGGTAACACTGACCGTGGGATAATATAAAAAATAATTAGATCCAAACAGTCTTTAATTGGTTTTCATCTATAGTTTTGAGCAGATACTCCCACGTATATAAATTGTAGATATCTGTGTTCACTAATCTAACTACTTATTTGACGGCTCTAGAAAATATGATGTGTTTTATTGTACATATTTAGGAAGAAAACTCAACATGTATGTTTGGCTAGGAATGGGCGTTGTCCATTCAGTCGAATAGCAGGGTTTGTGACGGGACACGCCCAGTCTCTCTTACAACCGTTACTCCACCAACCTTTGCCCCGCCTCCCTGCGCGCTTCCTCTTCTGATTGGTTTATCTCACTGTCAATCACGTTTCATTTCAAGCTGTCGCAGCTCCAGGTTTGTGTGCGACTCTCACACAGGACTGGGAGAGACTGACGGGGGTGACGTGCGATTATCGGGAATTTTTTCCCCCATTCCGTCGATTTTTACGAGTCTGCAATCGTGTCATTTCTTCGTCAAGCTCTGAAGTGCACAATTTAAGCTTTGATCCACCAACCATAGTCGGATGCAAAGAAATGAACGATAAAATCAGCGCGTGGAGTGTAAATACGGATCCGGCTAGCTAGCAGGTTAGCCTGCCTAATTAAGCTAGTTAGTGCGCTTAGCTAATTAACTTTGGGGATTTTGCATCCTCAAAATCAAATGTTTGCATGGTAGTCAGTGTTATATGGATGCACGGTGTTTTTAAAAGCTCAGATGGCTGTGGTCTGCCACCTGTCGCCGTGTGTTAGTTAGGGATCCGGGCATCTGATGGACAGTGTTGCGGTGAGTCTGGGCACTGGGGCGGTTAGCTTAGCGAGACAGCAGAGGACAGCACGGATGTCGTGGCAAGCTCATTTGTCCCTCAGGGACTCTAGTTGGTAGTCATCTTATATTATAAAACAGGGCTTTGGTTGGTCTGTTAGTGGGGAATTTTTTTAATTTGGACTAAGGGATTCACACACAGCTGGCCTCCAATCTCATCCAGCATTTGGCCTTGTTTGATAGACGGATCTGTTTGTATGAGCACGCCGGGTTGTGTTTGGGTAGTTTTCTGTTTCGGTTCATAGTTTTATATGTGCCATAAGGCATCTTGATTTCAGAATCAGTGCAGAAACGAGCCAGGGGCCTTTCGTCACATATAGGCCCATCATTGGAGCTGATCGTATAGGCTTTTCATGCATTAAAGGCCCGGATCGCTGCCTTTTAAAACATTCCCCCCGATCCAATTTTCCTCTTTCGATTCGTTTGCACACGGAAAGCAGACAGAAGAAGTGTGTCAGATCAGGATTGGGATCTTTAAACGTTGCGGTGATGACTCTGGAGTCCATGATGGCCTGTTGCATGAGTGAAGAGGCGAAGGAGTCCAAGAGAATCAACGCTGAGATCGACAAGCAGCTCCGGAGAGACAAACGAGATGCGAGACGAGAACTTAAACTTCTGCTGTTGGGTAAGTTTATAAAACACGGTCGTTTTATAAAGCGTATACATGGAAGTTTTAGTGTTCATGTAGATCACATGGTGTAGCATTGCGTTAGCAACCGAAACGTCAGTGGTTTGATTTCAAGGGAACATGCACAGTGATAAAACGTATTGTTTGTAATGCATTTTGGATGAACACAAACTGATTTTTGGCTTGCCATGTATATCTGCACTGTGCTGTTAAAGGGATAGTTCATCTATTCACTCTAATGTCATTCAACATTGTAACACAAAAGATACTTGGAGAAAGAGTTAGGGTTACAAATTTGGTAATGACATGAAGGTGAGTATATAATGAAATAAGTTTCATTTTTTGATTAACTATCCTTTTATGTTTTACTTTTGCTGCTTGCAGTTTGAGAATGCGTTTCAAAATCTTGTTTCAGCTAATTATGCTTTTATGTTTTACATTATATCGTTTATTGGTAATCTGCTTGAACGTGCTACTCTGTTGGGATTTCTAATGACATTTCTGTTGAAATCCTAATGAGAAGAATAAAGAGATCTGTGTATTACAGAGATATAAAAGTGGAGTTATATACTAACATCCAGTACTATGGGTCCTTACATTGTTTCTAGAACGGAGTTGCTGTAACTATCAAAATAATTAGATCAAAGGCTTAATTTAAAACTCGGGTTCCAGAATCTATTTAGGACAGTGTTTGCATTCCACTTTTAAGTTTATGAGTGTTAAAGTCAGCAAAAGTCTTGATGGAAAGAGCATGGGAAGGTTTTGTCTGATCCTGTTTTTAACAAGTTTGAAATGGCAGACCAGAAAACATGAAGGCAGTGTGTCAGGTGAGCTCTGGAAAGTGAAAGTTATTCTGACCAGGTTGTGGTTTTACCAGATGATCATGTTTCCAAAAATTGTCAGAACAATTAATGTAGCTGCTGTGTACAGGATTGTAGTTTGCCGATGCATGTGGATGGTGTTATAGATCAGGGTGCTGTTAAAAGTGCTGCAGATCCACTAAACTGGTCAGAAAGGGATCCTGAAATTATTGCGTAGATGTACAGATACGGTCACGGGGCTGTGTTGTGTGGGCCGACTCGTTAAAGTGTTGCATAAAATGCGCTTTCTGAGAATGCTCGGGCCTGGCCGCATGCAACACAAGCAGCCTTTGTGCAGAGATTCACAGAGGAAAGACAGCAATAAGATACGCCTCAATGGAGGAAGAAGGCCTTACATGACCTGCAAGCTCTGTTAACCTTCCCCGTCTGGTTTGGTAAACTCGACTGCTTGGTCTGAAAGCTTAGAGAAAGTTGTCATAGTCTGTCTTAGGGCTTAAGGGGGTTTGCAAGTTCCTCAAATAGTTTTTTGAGACTATGTTCTTAAAGAGATAAAAATTTGAAAACAAAAATTTGGTCATCATTTATTCATACAAAACCTGTGTATGACCTGTATATTATTCTGTGGAACACGAAAGATATTTTTAAGAAATCTCTCAGTGGTTTTATGTCTATACAATGTAAGTGAATTGGTACCAGCGTTGTTTGGTCACCTACGTTCCTCTGAATATCTTCTCTTGTGCACTGCTGAAGAAAGAAAGTCATACGGGTTTGGAACAACATGAGGGCGAGTAAACGATAAAAGAATTTTCAAAAAGATCAGCTGACTTTATTGATTATCAGTTTTGCTAATATGCAGAATATAGTCCTAGTCATTTTACAAAAAGTTTTCACAGTTAAAATTTATAACTTTTGCTTGTGGTGATGGTTTAGATGTGTGTAAACTGTAATTCTCTCCCCTCAAGTTGTTTAAAAAAACAAACCTTTTAGTTGTCTGATTAAATCTGGTTCTCGTGAGCATTGTTAATAGACATGATACGACTCATTTTCACCCTTTGCTCTCACTTGGATATTTGGTTAACTTTATAAACATTAGCACAACTACCTTTTCAGTCGTGAAAGATTGACTGTAATTTCCTTCTGTAGTAATGCATTGGTCCATAAGAGGTTCAGATGGCACAAGGATGAGTTAATAATTGAGTTAATCATGCCAAATATTTCCAGTATAACCTATTGGATAACCTATTTTTTAAAGCAATTTGCTGGTTATTAAAGAGTAAATGGGTTATAGGTAGTCTGAAATGTTTAAAATTTAAGTTTGAGTGCCAAATGAAATGAAAATGCATCTTTCGTTTGCGTCTGTTTTTGGACGTATCATTGCATATTACATAAACCCAAAACCAGTCTACTTATTCAGGTCTTCTGTAAAGTGATTGATTACCCCAAAATAAAAAGTTTTGTCATCGTTTATTCACCCTCATGTTGTTCAAAATCTGTATATGACACTTTCTTCAGTGAAAAACAAAAGAAGATATTTTGAGAAATGTTTTAGTGGTTTTGTGTCGTGTCCATACAATGGAAGTCAATGGGGGACAGTTTTGTGTGGTTACCAACTTTCTTCAAAATATCTTCTTTTGTGTTTTGCAGAAAAAAGAAAATCATACAGATTTGGAATGACACGAGTGAACCATACATTTAAGACTGATTAGTCGACTAACTGTTTAACCAATCCAGCAACTAGTTAATTTTGCAGTTGCTTTAGTTCATATAAGCACAGTTTTGCCGTTCTTTGGTTAAGGAACTAAGATACCACACGATTGAGGTAGAGTGTGTGTGTGTTAAAGTGTGTGTGTTGGCGTTCTCTGCTGGAGGGACTTGAGCCGAGGGCAACCACTCTTCATTTTCAGCCCACACTTCTGCTGCACACATGAATGTACGCTGTTGCTGTGTCACATGATCCGGATGCAGAGAACGGCAGAAAGAAAGAAAGCCAAAGGATCTGATCCATCACTCACTTAAATATGTTATTTACCAGAAAACGTGCCGCCAAGCGCATTCCTTCTGTTACGGGCACGTCTGAATGACAACCCGGACTTCCAGGTTTTACGCCACACAAGCTCCTCCAGCCAATATTTACCTAGCCGAGTCGAAAGTATCTAGTATGGAGTGTATAACACCTGAGTGCTGCGGAGGTGCTCGATGACTCACAAAGATTGTAGAGAATGTTTGTTTTTTGGACACACCTAGCACAAAGCCGACACTGTTCTCATGCAACCAACGTATGGCCTATTTTTTATTTCGCTTAACCCAGTAGCCAAGTCCATGTTCCTCGACGGGTTTTTTTTGTATTGTTTTCGTGCCAAAGACCAAGTCAAATTTCGCTCTAAAAAGCATGACATAATTTTTTGTGTTGTTTTTCGCTAAATAAAAATATTGTTGTTACCTATAATCTGTCTGAAATTGATTCCTCACACAAGCAAAGCAATCTGTTCGCTCTGGTGTTTATGAAACGGCAGGTTTACATTTGCAACCGCATAACGATAAGGTTAGCGTATTTGCATTTGGGTTTAAAACCATGCAAATACCCACTAATACCCACCTCATGATTTCCATGTCCAAACCAGAGAGCAGTAGTTGAAAGATGGCATAATCTATTTGTTAACAGCAATCTAGTATCAAATTTATTGTTGTGAAATGGGAAGAACCAAGTAGTTTTTGTTTTAAAGCATGCGGAATTGTCTCACTGCCAAAATAATGACAACTGTGTTGTGGTTTTATTGATTAACTTTAGGTCTGGTGACATTGCAATGTACTTTTGTTTTACTGTGGTGACTTTCACTTATACCACAAACACCTACCTTAGATGGTTTGCATTTTGTTTCGTAGTAAGATTACGTTGTCTGTTGATAAGGTGGAAGCTTTGTCTGTGACTAAACCCTTGATTCCAGTTCTCCGGTATGTATGTGTGTGTGTGTTTTGCAGGCCCCCCACACACACTTATATGCTGAAAAGGGAGCATTAGCTGATGCGAGCTGATTTTCCACGGGTATCCGCCATCTTACACCAGTGGGTTAAACATGTAGAGCTGGAACTTATGATTGAACCAGCATAACAACATTGGGAGGATAATCAAATGAATGTTATTAGATAGACCTTCACAGTGAAATATGATTTGTGTCTAACCATTTAGAGCTTTTGTACAAAATGTGCATCAGTTAAATTGTTCCTGTTGGTTGATGCTTTTGTCCAGTGGTTGAACGAGATGGGATTGATGCTGACGCTAAAGCTAATATATAGATTGCTATGTATTTATGATATAGGGTTGTGCGATGGTATTGTGCTTTTGCCTGTTTTCTGCTGATATTTAGTCTGTTGAAGTGTTTTAAAAGTATACAATTTGCGTTTTTTTAGTTCAAGTAATGTAATTGACCATTGCAAAATAAATTTGGAGTTTTTAAAGGAATAGTTCAATGTGCATATGACAACAAATCACAAGACCTGAGAGAACCAATGAGATTCAAAGTTATCAACATGCAGCCAACTTGGTGTGCTGATTAAATTGTTATCATGAATATGTGATGTAATGATATCTAAATCGGCTTAAAATACTCACAAACATGCATCAAAAGACATTTATTTTTAACCCTCTGGAATGTATGTGGTCTTTAGAGATTTAACATTTTAAACCTCATATAAGAATATAACATAATGGCATTAATATATAATTATTCATTTGTGTTAAACTTAAGAAAATAAGTCATATACGTCTGGAATGGCATAAGGGAGAGTAAAATATAAGAGAATTTTCATTAAACATTCCCTTTAAGCAGCCTAACCAGCCTTGGCCCACAACAGGTTAAATTCATGTTTGTTTTCTTAGTTTGAGGTTTCCAGTTCGGTCTCTGTCTCTGATTCTGCCTTAAAAAAGCTTGCCATGTTTGCTCAGTCACCTATTATAACCGTTTAGCAACCGGACACGCCATATATGTATGTCGGAAAGTATAAATGACAAATTTGATAATGACTGCATTTCCGCCTTTTACGATTGACACATTTGGTGTTGAAAAGCTTGCTAATGTATGGCTCGTCTTTGAATCATTGCTGTGTGCTAAATGCTGTAAAAATGTTGTCATGGCAACCAGTTTTGCTGCACCGTGAGCTCACAGGCATGAATATAGGATGGATCTTGTCTTGCTGGCCTTCCCTGATTAAGAGATGGAGAAAATGGAGTTTGAGACATAGATCTGACCGCACTGTTGTTGATGCAGTTTTTCTGAAACAAGTGTGCCTGTGTATAAGTGGTTGGTGCTTTAAAGGTAACATGCAAACGATCTATGTCATCAGATGTTTTAAGAAATTTCTGGTTTGTGTGGTTTTGTGTCCGTAGAATGGAAGTCAATATGTGTCGTTGTTGTTTGGTTACCAACGTTCTTCCAAAACCATCTTTTGTGTTTCGCAGAATAAAGTCATACAGATTGACTTTATAAGACAAGACTTTATAATTTTTAGGTGAACTTTCCATTTAAATGATTCCTTTAAAAAAAATTGTGAATGTCCTGTTTTATTTGTAAGATAGCATAATATTTATCAATCTTTATGTATGTTGTATTTTTCTGACTTTGTGGAAGTCACACATTTTGTGCAAATTTTGAAAGTTTTATAGAAAGTTTACAAATTTTGTGAAGGCTTGGCTTCAGTATTTCTTACAGGAACAGGTTTGCGTTTCTGTTTTTAGTTTCCCTCTTTACTCCTACTTTGTCATTCATCCAAAAGCCTGTGTGTTAGACACAAAATGATCTAGTAAGGAAAACAACTTGATATTGGAGTGTTCCTGATATCAGGTTATCTTCAAATCTTCAAACAGTTTCGGTTCGGTTTCTGCAGAGCAGCCGTGCTTTTGTATGTTGCAGGGAGGTGCAGTAATTTGGCAAGCGGAGGGAACCGGCGGATAGCAGCGGTTAACAGCAAACAGGATGTTTTATGGGTTCCCCTGTTGGCAAACCATTGCAGAGCAGAAAGACAGGCAGAGAGAGAGACAGACAGGGTAGTCTTTGAGACCAGGCCAGTATAATCTAACTGCTGAAGTTTAAGATACCTGTGAAACAGGAAGAAGAGGAATGAGGCAGGAAATGGGACTTGGAATTGAGGCAGAATCTCCTGAATAAGCTCATGTGTAAACGAACCAATTGGGTTTGGCTTTCAAAAAAAGAAATTTTTCTAAATGGGTTTCAGTTTAGAAGCATGCAGAAGCATTTACATTCAATGCATAACCTTTCCTCCAACATTTGGGCTGTGAACCACTCAAATATTGTTTTTGTTTTTTAAGAAGCATTATATAATTTTCCTAAACTATCAGAAAAAGTAAATAAACAATAATCCTATACATTGGAGCTATATATAGGAGCCAGTTAGAGAATTAGGGTCAGATTTTACTGATTTGGGCCAATAAGCAACCACAAAGCAACACTCTGGCAACCACCTTTAGCATCTTTGGGAAATATGTGCAAGCAAGCACCACTCATCTAGTTTTTTTTTCGTTTGGGTAAAGAGCGCATATGAACTAGAATGTTCCTTAACCTAAAAGGTCTTATGTAGCTACACAATACTTTGTTTGGCCTACAATGTTTATTTGAATTAAATGACAGTCGTCAAGGATGTCAGTGCTGGAATTTAATTTACGCCGAGATAAAACCTGTGTAACTGGTTATTATACCTTTCGATGCATGACTTTCCCATCTGTTGACACTCCATTGTCAAGGACTTGATAAATTTTAAAAACTGGAACCGTGACTCGTTTTTCCCCTCTGCCGGTCCAAGACCTCCCAAGTTCCAGGGAAGTTGTGTTGTTGAACTTTAGGGATGATTTAAATAGTTTTCTTGCATGAGTCATCAGGTCTAAGGAAATACAAAGAGAAAAATGTCTTTCTTTTTCAAAATGCTTTGTTTCATAATTTTATTTTTATGTATTTTAAATGTATGCAGGTTATAATGTCCTGTAGTTTGATTTAGGGATGCTGCTGCACAAACATTTTCTCATGCAGATTACTCATTTATAATGAATTTACATTGAAATGCATTTTTTGGGGACATTGTGTGTAGTGAATCAGAAATAAGAATAAATAAAATTGGATATGTTTTTTTTCTTTGGTATTTAAGTTAATCAATACACATTTTAGCACGTTATTTGTTACTAACATGAACTAACAATACAAAACTTCCACAGCATTTATTAATCTTAATCTCATTGTTATTTCAGCATTTACTAATGCATTTTTTCCTTTTTTCAATCAATTGTGTAACTCTACTAGTTGACACATTTGGGAAAAAGCTTCCATTGTGTAGTTTATTTTACTCATTCTTAAATTTTGTATATTTCCTCTTCAGGCACAGGCGAGAGCGGCAAAAGCACGTTCATCAAACAGATGCGCATCATTCACGGCACAGGCTACACCGACGAGGACAAGCGTGGCTTCACCAAACTCGTCTACCAGAACATCTTCACCTCAATGCAGGCCATGATCCGCGCCACTGAGCACCTCAAAATCCCCTTCAAATACGAAGAAAATAAGGTGAGAGTTGCACGCACAACAATCTGGCCGTCACTGCACCGCAGTCATCTCATTGATGCACGTTGAGATGCAAATCATACTCTGATAAGTCGTAAACGTGGCTATAAAAAGTGCAACAAGCCTCACTTGTAAATTTTATTGCCGTCACACCGCAGTCAGGTGTCGGTCTCCTGTGCACGGTTACGGTTAATTATTCTCAAGTTTTGGCTTTAAATATCAGTTAATATTTCTTAGCCAATATATTTGAACTTTAACTCAACAGTTTTGTGACCTTGCTCGTTGTAATCTCCTTTAGAAGCCGTTAGTATTACGCAGTTATGAAGCCATAAACTGGCTTGTGTTTATTGTGTACTGCGTATTTATCGACAGGCCAATGCTCTGCTGGTGCGTGACGTCGACGTAGAGAAGGTTTGCTCCTTTGACCAGCCCTACATCAATGCAATAAAGATGCTATGGGTGGATCCAGGCATCCAGGAAGCCTATGACCGCAGGAGAGAGTACCAGCTTTCTGACTCCACTAAATAGTAAGTGTGTTTGTCATCAGTGGGCATTAAATGTTTAACTTTATTGCTTTCAATTGCAATATGTTTAATTATGCATCTCTCCCTTAGGTCAATCTTGTTATTGTTGTGGTATTATAATACACCGTATTACAGTCCTGCATTTAAAACACTGCAAATTATTCTTCTGTTAAAAATTGTTGTTAAACCCATACGGAATCTGCACCAGAAAAACTACAATGATTAAAGTGATGAATTTGCACATGAGTCATTCACAAGTTTATGCATAATGCACACATTGCATGTTTGAAAGAAAAAATATACCTCAAGTGGAAATTGTAATTTTTTTCTGTCAAACCAGAAATTTTAAAGAATGGTAATGCTGCTCTTCAATGCACCAAAAGCATGCATCACTGAAGGAAATGTAGTTCTGTAGTTCCGTGTGGGTCTACTTATATAAATCTATATGTAGACATGTACATGTCTTCTCACCGGTTCATCCCACAGTTACCTTAGCGATGTAGAGCGTATTTCGACGCAAGGATATGTGCCCACCCAACAGGATGTGCTGAGGGTCCGAGTGCCAACAACTGGCATCATAGAATATCCCTTTGATCTGGAGAATATAATCTTCAGGTATCGCCAATCCATGGCACACCTTCACTGTCGCCGCTCTCTCCTGACCTTTAACCTGCTGCTCCAGTCGCACTGCTGCCTTCCTTGTTTGCATTCTCCAACCCAGCCGGGCTGCTGTTGTTAGTTCAGGGCCTGACCTCCTAAAGGAATAGTTCACCCAAAAATGAAAAACCTTTCATTTACTCACCCCCTCATGCTGTTTTAACCCCAACTTTATTTCCTGGAATGAAACATGGGAAAGTTGTTTAGTAGATTGAGTTTCCATACAGTGAAAATGAATGGGGTCCAGGGACCAGCCGTGAGGGTCACCAAAACTGAATTGGACATTTTACAAAACCCCCTTTTGTGTGAGTAAATGTTAACCAAATTTTTATGTTTGGGTGAACCTTCCTTTTCAAATTTAGGAGTTGAACAACATCTTTGTGAGGTGATGTTCTGGAGAAATCTCGGCAGAATAAACAGAAGGCCGCCACATCCCAGGAAGCCTTCGAACTCTTATAAATGTTCTGCTGCAATGCTTTATTCTTCTTCTTTCCTTTTCTTTCTCTCTCTTTCTTTCCTTGTCTCTAGCTATCTAAGTGATTTGGATCGTATCGCAGACCCATCGTATCTGCCGACTCAGCAAGACGTGCTTAGGGTTCGAATCCCAACCACAGGGATTATTGAATATCCCTTCGACTTGCAAAGCATCATTTTCAGGTAGAACTATGACGTAGATTGGTCCTCCCCCAGTTTACATTTTCTCATGTTCATTATTCATGTTGTCAATCTAGTCTGCTTTAGTCAGTGAGGCTCAGTGTTTTATTTGCTTCTATTAGCCTCTGACGTAAATCTTTTCGCTTCTGTGGTTTTTAGATACAGCAAATGTTTTTGTCATTAACCTTGTCGCATTATTGCATTCTTGCACATTTAATAATTGTTTCCACTTTTCTCCACTTTTTCCACGGCTTTGGCTGTTATTCTGAAAGTATGCCTCAACACATACCTATTGTTAAAAATGTTAGAAAGAATTATCCAACAATTAATTATAATATACACTACTCACAAAAAGTTAGGGATATTCAACATTTATGGAAAATGTAAAAAGTTATATCATGAAAGTATCATGAGTAATCATGATTTACCATTGCATGCTTCTACTTAAATGCCCTACTTTCATGATATAATATCACTGTGGCATGAACTTTTTCCATTTTCCATAAATTATTTATTTATAATTTATATCCCTAACTTTTTGTGAGTAGTGTATATATTTATGTAATTGAATGTCATTTTAATACAATCACAGCATTCTCTTAAGGTCTACTGCAATTGCTTAAAAAGTCTTTGATTACAAAATAAGCATTGTAACTTTGTTGCGTAACTTGGTTACGTTAACATAAGGAATGGCAGGCTGTTAATTAATAATAGTAATAATATTAATGAATTAATAAGAGAAACAATCAGCATTTACTATTTTATCATCAACACACTGCCAGTACATACTGTGCAGTCAAATTATTGCGTAATAAATAATTGCAATAACTTAGAATAAAGCTCTAGCCAAGTCAGATTTGTATATCTAGAGAATCTGAAGTATTTTTTTATTTGACATTGAACATAGTTTTTATCGCAGTTATATAAATGACAGTCCTTTAAGTTGGCATTTTTTGACAATAGCCAGGACATACTTTTACCCATCAAACATTTTAACTTCAGAGCTGCTAGCCAACTGCATTCCTCACGAAAGAACTCTACCGCACAGGCAGCAGTTTGAGATCAGGGCTGTGGAGGAGAACGTTTACAAAGCGTATCTCACCCCTCCACCCGTTTAGAGTCGAGATGAGAGCGAATGCTTCCAAACAGAGGTGATCACAAAAGCCTGGGCATCGATTGGAAGCCAGTATGTCAAACCCCTCCTACGCACCCTGGCGCCAGAAATAACTTTGCTTATAACGTGAACTCGAAATGTTCCCTCCCATTACATGGTAGATGTTGTAACGTTTTTGCAACGTTTTTTCTTAGTTTCCCTAATAACTGCCCAGGTGGCGGTGGGGTCACATTCCACGTAGATGTAATAGTACTTTTACTTCTGAGGCACGTGTAAGGCTAAGGGCGTAACTAGTAACCATAACTGGTAATAGTATGAAATACAGAAAGTATTTTAAGTAACACATCTCAGCCGTTTTGTAATAACAGTAAACAGTCTCTTTCTCTCCACGACGTCTCGTCCTCCAGAATAGGAGAGCTTATCGTCGTAAGTAGGTCAGTTATACCTCCTGCAGGAATGGAGACTGGCTGAAGGGGCTTTATTTTAGGTTGTAGCTCCTGAAGGAGTCCATTTATCAAAGCTGTACGCCCGGCCACCAGAGACTGAGCTAGCGAGACTGCGTTGCCTACTTAAAATTAAAACGCTGCTCTTGTTTTCGGATACTGAGATGGAGTACAGGTGTAGTTGAAAAAAGATTATACAATAAAACAGCTAAGGTTGTTTTAGATTGAACCTCTGTAAATCTGTCTCAACATTTTCATTAAATTAACCTACATTTACCCTTATGCGAGTTGCTAAAAGTGGGTCGTGTCTCAGAACTTTTTTGTTAACGTTAAGGCCTGTTTGTACCAAGAATGAAATGAAAACGCCAAACAAATGAAAGATAAAAGGTGTATTTACACCATATTGAAACAAAGACATATACCTGGTTCAATGGTAAAATTACTTTGTGTTGTTTCTGACCAATAAAATCAGTTATCCGCTTAGAAGTCAACTAGCTACATTTAGTTTTGCTATGAATGGGCATTCATTAAAATGGGCCTGCTTCATTAAAAACATTTTAATATTCTCATGGTTCATAAAGACCCATCTTGTACATTGCTGATCTGTTTTCCCATCTGTTCTGGGGCTTGTCTAATGTTGTGCCAAAGTCTGTGAGCACAATCTTATTTTTCCTCATTCATACCATTTCATCCATTTGGGTCTTTATCTTTGCATGAATGTTACTTACTGCGTATCTATCTATCTATCTGTTTAATGTAATATAATGATATTCACATATTCAAGTCATAAGAAAAACATGGATATCAAAATTAGTTTAAGAGGCTCTTTATGAAACATAATTGTCAACAACTTTACATTCACAATGTTGTTATTTTTATAAAAAGCATTGCCAGCGAATGTCATGAATATTTGATATCAACCGGCCCTAATTGCATGCGTATATTCCCATCTCAATAGTTTTTTAATTCTGTATTCTATCGCTGTTTAAAGCTGCTCTTGTTTGGCTCATTAGAAACACTCAAGTCATGCTATTATCCTAACGGTGGATACCTGATAACCATACGCTGGCCTGACTTAATTTGTGCATGTCAGCCAGAATGAATTCCTGATGTAATGATATTAACCTCATGATTTTCCTGGCAAATTGTTAATATAATGATAACTACCATGTGATTTTTGAGAAGCATCTAATTTGGAATAAGTATTGTACTGATAATATTGGTGGCTGCAAGGCTGACTGATTTAATTTGTGATTGGTTATAAATCAGATGTCAAAACGCATCTTTTTTCTCATTTTTACTATGCAGATATTTCCGTGTTTTTAGATAAAGGGTGTATAATCTTATTATCGATGACATCATTTTGATACCTCCTTGCTTCCATTTTAGGATGGTGGATGTTGGTGGACAGAGATCAGAGCGCAGGAAGTGGATCCACTGCTTTGAGAACGTCACATCCATCATGTTTCTGGTTGCCTTGAGCGAATACGACCAGGTCCTTGTGGAGTCTGACAATGAGGTAACTGGAAATCTCCATTTTATTGTAACTTATTGTGTATTATCAATAAATTGCTATTTATCTTTATTTTTTAAATGCATGGAATAATTTTTAAACTTAATGCTGTATTTATTTTTAATAATATGGTGGTTACAGTTTTGCTTTCTGGACTTGCACAATTGGTATGTGAATATATAGTTGTTATGATCTTAGCGATTGTAGAACTGTAAAGTCAGCTTCAGTTTATACCAGCACAGTGATGGATTCAGAAGCTAATACCATACTACTTTGACATGATATTTAACAATATACACAAGTAAAAAAAAAGCATGAAACATTGTATCATGGTATTACACTAGCTGATACCACATTGTAGTTTTTTTGCTGCTTTTTGTAGTTCTTTAAGTAACATTAATTTAAAGAAAATATTATTTATCCAATGTTCAATGTACTGTTAACTTACAAATGGCATAAAAACTATTTGAAATCCTTTTCCTGGATCTTTAAAGCACTGTGGCTAGTGATAATGATTGTAGAACCTTATTAGTTAATGAGTGTAAACTACTTCTGACCACAACCAGAAACAATGTTTAACCGTAATGCATTAGCTCTGAGTCGCTCTTTCATTGCAGACTTCTTGTCTTTGAATATTGCAGAATCGAATGGAGGAGAGCAAAGCGCTGTTTCGCACAATTATCACGTACCCCTGGTTCCAGAACTCCTCAGTCATTCTGTTCCTCAACAAGAAGGACCTGCTGGAGGAAAAGATCATGTACTCACACCTGGTGGACTATTTTCCAGAGTTTGATGGTAAAGTCTCATACATTTTTCTAGTCTACAGTGACACCATGTGGTAGACATGTGAAGTACAATTGTGATAGATTTGATAGAGTAAGATTTCCTGTTTGTCAAGATCCCCAACCTTAAATGGGTTACTTGCACTGGAAATGTTCTGGAAATGCCTTGCCTTGGTGTAATCAGTTTTGCTTTATTTAATGTCGTCAACCTATTGTTTATATATATTTATACATGCATTCGTACACATTTTGCTTATTTAATGTGTTGCAAAAAATGTTTTTTTTTTTCAAAAACAAAAGTTTTAGATTTTTAGGAATTATTAATATTTTATAATAAATACTTCTGTATACATTGTTTGCATCTTGGCACACTGAAGTGAGAAAGGGGAAAGTTCACTGATTGATTTAACTCGCAGGTCCGCAGAGGGACGCCCAGGCAGGGCGCGAGTTTATCTTAAAGATGTTCGTGGACCTCAACCCAGACAGCGACAAGATCATCTACTCGCACTTCACTTGCGCCACGGACACCGAAAACATCCGTTTCGTCTTTGCGGCCGTCAAGGACACCATCCTGCAGCACAACCTCAAAGAGTATAACCTAGTGTGAGAGAAAGAGAGAGAGAGAGCGAGAGACACCTGCAGCCCACATATGGCCGAAAGCACTACACACCTCTACGTATTACACATGCAGAAACACACACGCACCGGAAATGTAATCTGATCGTGCGGACACACCTTCACTCCATTAGGCACTGGATCTTCATGTTCATAGCCCTTCTTATTTGCTAGTTTATCTCTCTGCCTAAGTGTCGACACAGTCAATAGCTTCATCGTCCTCTCTTCCTCATTGGTCCGACTTAGTCATACATGAGGGCTGGGCTGCTTATCTGGTGCCTAATGATAAGGAGCATTTGTTTGCTCAGTAGATGGGCTGTAGGTGAGCTCTACCTGAGTGGAACTGAGGTACGAACTTTACAGATACGCTTTGGGTGGAGATAACGCTTGTCGGTAATGAAGAGTGGGCGAGATTCTTGAAGTCTAAACTTCACCTTGTATCACTGAATTTACCTAGGTGTCAGTTTTGTAATCAGATGCTACAACACTATAAGAAGTGGGGTGACTGAATGATTTGATTTAATATTATGTTAGGGGTGATGTGTAACATTTAAAGTTGATGGAAAAGATTGTGCACGTATGACTACCTTTTCCGTAATACTAGGAAGATGAGTAACGAAAACCACACCATGGTTTTAGGTGTAATTCTCTTTTGTTTAAACCTGTTTTTACAACTCTAACAAAGCTCTTTCTTCCCAAAAATGTTTGCAGTCCTGTATTCACTAAATGTATCATTTCGGAGGCAAATCATTTCCTACATTCTAATATTTGCCAGTATTGTGTATGATTAGTACAATTAAAGGGATGGAGGTAGTGTTCAAATATATTTACAGACGTTTGTGAAAAGATTGTGATTTTGTTTACATGCTTTGTCACAAATCCGTTTTCAACATTTGGTCGTTGACCAAAAAATAAAATAAAGGCCTTTCCCAGCCAATTCATTCACGTTTTCTACGCAGTACAACTCAAATGTGAATGTTTGTAGTTAAAATCGGAAGTATTTCAAACATTCGTAAATATGCTTGTTCTACATACTTTTGGGCATCGCAAGACAAAAGTGCTACGTAGGCTAAAATCAGTTCGTTTCTTTCATTTATGGACCAGATAATATAATCGGACTCGCTTTTCCATGTGACCGCACTACAGTATAAGCGGGGATTGAGTCTCTACTGCTGTAAAAAGAAAAATCCATTAGGAAGTGATCTACTTTTCTTTTGGTGTTTTACGATTGTCACGGTTCTGCTATTTTTTTTTAAATGCTTGAAAATGGAGAAGTCGAATTTTTCATTTCACGAACGTCGCTTTATGCAAACAGAAAATGGAGAATTTATCAATGGTGGAATTCTTGACTGGTCTCCGCTTGCGTTTTCGTAATTTGAGAGTCTGCTCTCGGTTTCGTAGAACCATATCTTCGTTCTTGCTTGATTAGCTTTTTTCGGATTCCATGGCTAGTGTGTTTCATACTGTAGCTAGCTTGTTTTGGTCTTTAAAATGTAATTCAGGTGAGTTTTCATACTTTCATTACAAGGGCTAATTATGGGCAAAGCTGACTGAGTGAGAAGACTCTATGAAGAAACTAGAGCAATAGGTACGCCGAAGTGAATCAGGGACAGCGTAGTAACGTCCGGGGAGTTGCCATTGCCGTAGGTTCAGCTTGCAATGCATCCAGGGAATGCTTTAAAAATCAAAGACATTTTTGGTTTTGTGAAGCCCTCATGAATGGATAAAGTCCTTTTTGGAAAATGTATGATGCGTTTATCATTTCTTAAAGTAAGCTAAGCTTTTGAATGGGTGGGTACTGAGTACTGTTGGGTTTTTATTCAGTTAGTTGAGGGCTTAACCATTAACCAATTTCCTTGGTGGTAGACAGTGTTTTTCCACTAACAGTGTGTCGCACATTTTTGCCATGAATTGCATATTACTTCTGAGATCTGTTTACTCATTAGTTTATTGCACACCCTGCATTTTACTGTTTTTGGCCAATTTATCGCACACATAGTTTTTTTTCCTTCATCATAATGACTCTATTGTATTACTGCAAAAAAATTGTAATTTAGAAAGTTTTAATAACATTACGTTGAACATGAGAGTATACCAGATTATGAAATATGTGAACCACAACAGTCATTTTTGGTAAATAAATTTTTTTGCTTGTAATTTGAATGTATTTTAGGATGTGATGATTTACTTGCTTTGAAAGTGTCGGGATTGTACTCAACATGGTTTCGAAAGTGTAATTTGTAAAATTTTCTCACCACCGCAGCTGTATATATTTGCTGTTTAGTTGAATAATCCTCTAGTCTACTTTGCATATATATGTATAATATACGTTTGCAACCTTTCAGTACATTTTACAAATGGATTATTTGCCAAATTGTCAGAACATTGTATTCATTTAACGAGACGATCCTCTTGTGCCAGGCCAGTTAAGCTGCTTATTTTTTGCTTGGTCCAAACATCCAAAATTTGCATACGTAAGGTTTTTGGATGGGGCTTTATGCTCCATTCATTTTAACTGTATTGTTTACTTTGATAGAATGGTACTGTCAGTAGTTTAATGCCAACGATTTCAAACTTGTATTGTAATTAGAAGTAGAGAAACTTCATAATTATTACTGCGTTTTTGAACATGTGGAAGATTGTAAATACAGGCTTTATTTTAAAAGGGCTAGGCCTAATCTGCACCAGAGAAACAATTGAATTTTTTTCTTCATGCAGTCAAAAAACACTACAGCCAGTTATTTCCTTCCCATTAAGTACGGCAAAACATCAGAATATTTCAAAACTAGCTTTGATATTCAAGTGCTGTCCAAAACATCCCGTTTTAAGGTGTTTTGTCATTATCAACAGCTTATGGTGAAGGTTGATGTATTTTTCCTCCCTGGGTCAATGCACTGAACCTACTTTGCAGTAATGGAGCTTACTCCGCTTATGTGATGTATCTGTTCCTTCAAACTTGTTCCTGGTACTCGGAGAGATGCAAACACTAATGAATAGAAATGATGCTTTCTCTTGAGGTCCACACTGATGTGATGGATGTACACAATATGAAGCTATCTCTTATTTTCTTTTTTCTGATGTTGATGCATTACCTGAACACTTGTATGTAGGACACTTTAATATAATGCATTTTGTTTTGATAAAACAGGTTAAAAATAAACTTTTGTGTAGTGGTGTATAAAATCAAAGTATTGTATTACTTTGTAATGTATTTCTCGTTCGGTTGGTTGCTCTTTTTTTTTGTTTGTTTCGTTTGTTTGTTTTTTCTTTTTTAATGCATACCAAATGTAAATTATGTACTATATTGAGTGTGCCAATCCCTTTGATTTGTAGGGCCAGACTCTTTACAAGTGCCAATGTTGTGGAAATCATTTAAAAAGGACTTGTGTATTTTATGGTCCAGTTTTTAAAAACAAATAAACATTAAGTATGTGATTATGGTAAATACACAACAGGAAAAGGACAATTTTATTCTGTATTTAAGATTAAAGGTGACAAACTGCTGTTTTTAAAAGAACTTACATTTTAATTGCATGTGTTTGTTTTCAGCGGAGAGGGTCGGGTAAAGGAGATACTATGTTAATGCTGAACCCTGCTAACGAGGGGCTTAATTATTCTTTATTTACAGTATTTTAGACATATTTCTCTTTTGTATGTTTCATTTCAACCACTGTTGCCTGAACCTCATTCATACATGAAAATGACTTTCATAGCCTTCTCCTTTAAAGAAAAATATCCATTTTAAATTGGAATAAAATTTGTTCCTATACTTTTGGGTCTGTGCTGGGCTTAATTTTTGTCATTGGCTTCATGGAAAACTAATACAAGTTGTTTTTAAAGATGTTTTATGTACAATGAGTCATTTCTTGATAGAAATTCACGTTGGTAATACCAGCATTGCCTGCAAGTAGGCGCTATTACAAAATGAAATCTATGATTAAGCCAAATGTTGTGTTTTAGTTTATTGATTTATTCTTCAATCCAGTTAAAATGGTAACCATAGATTTCAGTGCTGTAATTAAAAATTAATAATGCTTAAAAATCGTCCATAATTAGATATTTAAGCTTGAATTTTGTTAATACTAGTAACCACAATCCCTCTGTAGTCGTATTAATAAATTTACTGTTTGGGTAATATTTGGTTTAAGAGTCACTCCTCACAAACTTGGCTATAATAAACTTATTTTCTGCCAAAATACCACTGCAGTTATTGGCACTACAGTAAATAACTGTTAACTAGTGTCACCAATAAAACTAAATTAAAATGTCAGATCTAAGGGTTTCCCACAGTTTGAATACAGTTCCACGTTAATATTAAATGGGTTACACTGGTTATAATAACTAGTAGAGAAATTATGTACGTGACATTTTCACTCAAAACTCCTAAACAACTGTTGATAGAGTCCATACATTAAAAATATCATATAGTCTATACACAAGCTATATATTTTAAAAATATATATATATACATCCTTTATGGATGTGACAAAAAGAACACGTTTTTAAGAGGCAACATACTCCTGTGAATTAAAATACACAAACCAGACGCAATAATACGGGTCTTCAAATAACATTAAATAGTTATTTTATTTTAATTTTTATGTGTCCATTTATGAGGAATATGAACTGTTATGGATGTGACAATTCTGAAAACAGCACTTTACCTGACTATTAAATGTAAAATCATGCATTGTACATAAACAATGCTTTAAAACTTTGAGAGAGACCTCACATGGGTATTTAAATCAATCTGAGTAATCAGTATGGTAAAAACCTTATTTTTTTTCATGGTAAGGTTGGCATTTGCGAGAAATTGCCTAGTAATTTCTACTTTGAGGCGAAAACTATGATTACCACAGTGAACCTATATGAGGCTCCCTAAAAAGAAAAAACAAGAAACTATGGAAATACAATTTTTGACAATCGCACACACAAAGTTAAAGGTTGGCACAATGTACTGGCACCAGGCCCGGTTGCAATTCCACACAACACCACTTTTGGCACATCTATGTATGACACACAAACACACACTTACAGTCTGTCTCAAATCCTACTGAGCAGTCTTTCTAGACAGCATCTGACTTTAGCTGGGTTTTCACAGGCTGCTGTTCAACCATGCTCATGTATGCTATCTAGGTAGTGCTCATCATAGGATTTTCCACACCATCCATCCAGACAGCAGCACAGCAGCCATCAGCTCCCAAAACTCCACTTCACATCTTTCTCGCGCACACACCAGCCACTTGATTTCCTCCTAACAGGGAGAAGAGAGAGAGACCTGTCACATCCGATACAATTCCCGACCTGCCAAAGAAGGAAAAACCACAATATCGACCCATCATATTCCAGCAAATCGTCTACGGATCTGTTTTCCATGCCGAATGCGTGTTAAAGAGCGCGTTCACATCAGGCTGCTTTATTGCCATAGCAGCAGCGCGAGCTGCCTGTAGCTGGCACAGGAGCTTCAAGCTAGCGACGAAACAAAGACAACACTCACAAATTTAAACGCCTGCCGGGCACACCGCTTCACAGTTCTTCAAGGAGGAGAAAGCAAGACCCCGAAGACCAAAACTGACATGATGTTTCCACAATCCAGGCACTCGGTGAGTTTTAATCGCGGTGTTTGCTGCCTGTGTTGATGTTGTTAGCTGGCTTCAGCTTAGCATTGGCACGAGACGCATCTGTGGAGCTGTGCGCGAGCCCAAACTTACCACAGCGATTAAATATGTGTCGTGTATTTTGTTATTTTGTGCTTGTTTGATATCTGAAGCGTACAATTTTTGACAAGGATTTCACGAACGCATGCATTGGCAGTGTATATGCGTGTTGGCAAATAGGGACAATGTGGATGTGTGATTGGAGGGGCTCTGACATTTGGTGGGCTGTGTTGTGTGTTGAAATTGCGCAAGGCGAAATATCCTAAAATATCCAAATACTGTCGGGCCTAAATCCTCCAAGTATGTTGCTTTTTTTACCTTTTACCTTGCCTATTACCTTGTATTTGTCTATATCTTGCAGAATTGCATGAGATTTTGTGATTTTTGATCAATAAATGAACATGATTTGTGATGTTAAAATAGTCTTATAATAAAAATATATTTCTTGAAACATCTGGGATGTTTGATGAACCAATGCCATTTGTGTGTTATCAAACACTATTATCAAATATTTATAAGTACTACAAGTTTTTTAAGAACAGCAGGACCTTTGGCACAAATCTAGGTGTAAATTTGTAATGACATATACAGTATGTTTGCATTATGTAAGACGTTCCCTGCAGCAAGCAGAGGTCTGTTGCGCACTACCTCTTGCTTTTTTGGCAAGAGGCGTTGTATAATGTTGTCAACACTTATGAATTCATATATGGATTTGGTTATGCGTAGTGAGTGTCACATCCCAAGTAAACTAACTTACTTGAGTATGAAGTGATGGTGCGTTAATGTATATGGTTAGAGACTTTGTTGAACCTTTGTTTTTACATTTACATTTGGTAGATGCTTTATCCAAAGAGACTTTGCCTTATACTATTCCTTTTTTAATAGTTTGTGCAATCCCTGGTATTGAACCCATGACTTTGCCACTGCTAGTGCCAAAATACATTAAAGCTTTAATTGTACATAATTGTAAGTTTTTCATAGGCTCTTATTTTGATTAGGTTTCTTAATAAAAGTGGTATGGCTTGAAAAGTTAATTTTAGAAGTCATGTTGGTTTCAGATGTCTTCAGGGGATGGGATTCGGACACCTTACGTCAGTCCAAATTATAAATAGATTTTAGGGTTCCTACATTCATGAAAAACCTGGAAATGAAAGGGAGTTTATAAACTGCCAAAGTTATTGACCTTAATAGATTATTGGAAATGTAGGCCTATATTCTCATAGTCATCAGCCTATAGTCATTTAATTGCCTATAAATTGCTCTTTCTTGTACTGTCTCTACAAAGTGTTTTCTAAAAATCCTGAAAAGATAAATCTATCAAACAATGGGTTATACTTTAGTTTATTTTTCACCAAAGCTGTTCGTATGCCGTCGGAAAAATAAATTATATAGCACAAGTAAGATATGTTGAAATACAGCCTACAGCATGAGTTGTGTTGTTTTTTGTAAGCTTGAGAAAAGGTGGTCACAATCCACTCCCATTGTAAACACGTAAATAATTTTTTTCAAATCTGTGTTTTAAGTCTGAAGAACGATATGAGGATGAGTAAACACAATATACTAGATTTTACAAAATACTGGAAAAGTAATCTATGCTCTTAAAAATAAAGGTGCTTCATGATGCCATATAATAATCATTTTTGATCATTTTCAGCCTAAATGGCTCCATTAAGAACCTTTCTGTTTCACAAAAGCCTGTTTGCAGTGGAAAAAGTTTCGTTAGACTATAAAAAGGTAAAAAAAATAAGAAATGGTTCTTTGGGGAACCAAAAAAAGGTTCTTCTATGGCACCTGGAATACATAATCAATGTACTGATTGTTTATTTTACTCTAAACCAGGTTTCATTGCCAACCTTGTTATCTTATTAAGGTAATAGAGTGTTAAACGTTCTTGACTTGAGAGTAAAACTGTACAGCTCCTTTTCAGCCTAATACTGAATGAGCGATATGGAAACATGTGAAAATGCAGGCGCTACTTTGTTGCCACGGCTCTGTGACTCCATAGCAACGACTTCTCACCAGGCTTGACACACAAGGCGTTTACCCTGACTGGCCTGAACGTCTCATGACATGAATTGTCTGCGAGTCTTACATAGGGCCTTTTTGTCAAGCTGCCTCCCACCCCAGCCATTTTACACAGTACTGCGAAAGTCTTGAGTCTTGCAAGTCTTGTGTTTTTATACTGTGGATGTGCTGTCAGCATTTTCTAGGTAGTGTAGCTACGCTCATGTCCTGCTCGTAACAAAACACGCATTCTTGTTTCCAACCCTCATGTGTCTAAATTGGAGTATTAGGACCCAACACGCAAAGCTAAAAGCGTGCATTACGGATGCAATGCAATGCATCCGAGATGCCGCAACAACATTTCAGGCTTTTTGCTCAAAAGCCGACGCCATAATTCTGGCACTTCCTGCTGCGTGCCCTTTCAAGTAAAGGAAATATTTAGTTAACGTCAACACAAACGTACCTGTCACCGTATCTCATCGTTTTGTGCGGAATGCAGGAAAGATGATGACATTTAATAGCATTTTGTCCTCCATTTTGTTCACGGTGCCATTGAATTTAGATCCAGACGAGTGATGTCATAATGGTGGAGATTTGTGAATTGGAGTGCGCCATTGATTGTGGCTTTTCAAGGAGTCGTTTCTGAAAGCCATTGTTGCAGTAATGGCTTGAAAGGGAGGCAAGAGTTGGCACGGAACTGTACACACACACACACACACACACACGGGAACGCACACCAGTGTGTGTGTTTTCCCCGACCTGATGCTTTGGGAGGGGCATTTAGGGCAGATTTATTAAGTCTGCTTGAGGGAGCAGGACAGACCTCCATCTTTCCCCCCAAATCCCTCAACACGACGGGTAATCCCTGTTGTCCCACATCTTGCTCATTAAATAAACTCTATTTTTTACACACCAGCACACACACACAGACAGACATGTGTGCAGAAAGAGCCATACTTCACAGTTTATACACTGTTGTCATGATGATATTAAACTGATATGGTCACACACAAAATGAAGAATTTTAAACACTTTTAAAGAAGCATTTTTCACACATAGAGGATTTTAAGGTGTAGTTCATACAAAGATAAAAATTTTATCTTTTTTTCTGCAGAACACAAAAAAGATATTTAGAAGAACGTTGGTAACCAAACAGCATTGGCCCCCATTGACTTTCATTGTATGGACACAAAACAACTGATGCATTTCTCAAAATATTTTTTTTTTTTTTTTTTTAACTATCCTTTCTATCTTTTGAACTATCCTTTCATAAGTATATGATTAAACCTTTTGAGCAATGGTTTATACTGCTTAGGGTTGTACAGTGACTTAAATGATTAAATAATCATTTTTGCTGAAAGGATAAACTAAAAATAAATTAAGAGTGTTAAATGGTCTAGCTTTAGGAAAATGTTAGTGGTGTTTGCCTGTTAATAGTTTGCTGACATTTCTCTAGGATGTAGGATGTCTAGATACTGTAGTTGCCTGGGTGTTGCTAAGATGTGTTACCGGTGGTTGCTAAGGTGTTGCTATGTGTTTCAGGTTGTTGCTAGGGGATCTATTACTGGTCAAAAAAGCCCACCTCTGAATCTCTGTTACTAAGTCTAGCAAAAAATTCTACAGTTTTATTATCTGCCAGCTTTAGGTGGATATCAGCAGGCACCTGCCAATACAAAATATGTGGTCCTAGTAAAATAATATTGCAATTTGTATAGTATAAGTATTCAAAATTGTGACTTATTAAAACCTTTACTCGCTTGTTTCACATTTATTTTCTGAGTTGTCAACATTGTCTATGTCACCTACATGAATGACGTGTAATACTAATTATAAGCAATAGTAATAGTAAGGCTTGCCATAGAAAATGACAATAATTAAAAATTCCACTCATTACCATCACAAATAAGTCTCTGAGCACCTTTAAACGAACGTGAATAGAAACGTAAATGCGAAAAAGGCCGCAATCCGGCAAAAACGGGTTCGGCCTGTACCGCATTGAAAAGACTGGGCTGGGATGGCTTAATTAGCTTGTCTAGCTGTTTGTGTTGTACCCGGTCTTTGGTGTGAAGGACGCGTGCTGGGATAATTGCGTCGCAGGATTATTTTTACTAGCGCAGGGTTTTTTGCCAGTCGCTCGTGGCTTAGAGGCTTTGTATGTTCCACACGTGTTTGTGAAATGTGTGTGCGTGTGTTTGTGTGTGCGGCGAGACAGGCAGGCAGCATCAGTATTCTCTGACATTGATGGACTCGTACTGTGGGAAAGCAGCGCCCCAGAGTAAAGCAGCGGGCTGGAACAAAGCAGCCTGGTGGGGGACTGTTTAATGTGGCAGCACCTCGCTCAGACCTGCCTGTCGAGAGATGCACCAAGCCAAAAAACTGTTCCTTTCACCTCCTGAATCAATGGCTAAAGGCCTGTTCACACCAAGAGTGATAAAAATAAAATAAAGTTTAAAAAATTTTGAGGCCACATCACAACAAGGATCCAGTTTCAACCATTTATACCTTCTTTCTTTTTATGTGGTGAAACATGACTAAAAGTCCAGAAGAAGGTTTTGTGTGAGGGATGATTATTTGCGGGCAGTAGCTCACCTCTCATGGTCGTGTCATTTGTTACAGGCTACGGAGTAATCGGCTGTCTTCCGGTGTCTCTGACCCACGTCGAGTTCTGTACCAACACTGCATCAATCACAATCACTGCTGTAATCTCACAATCACCTTGACCCGCCTGCTTTTAATTTCTAAACCTGTGTGCACTGTGCTTTTTTGACTTCTTGTGACTGATATTCCCATTGTTCTCTCTCTCTCTCTTTCAGTACCCCCTACCCGCTGTGTTTTGTATCCTTTATGCTGTGTGACAGCTATTTGTCTGTAATTTGACTGCCACAGTCACTTTCACCAGGAAGAGGAAGCTTGTGTTTGAGAGCACACTGCTCCTGAAGTGATAAAACATGAATAATCTCCTTTCGAATGCCTTAAAGAGGTCAAGTTGGCTCGGGAAGTGGGATAACGTGGTTTCTCTAGGAGTAACGAGGGTTAGGGTTGCTGTTAGTAAGGTTGGGAGTGTAGATAATCATCAAAATCAAATTCCCACCCCCAAACACGATTAGCTTCTGTCCCGCCGTTGTATCACAGGAAAGCTTCCAGTTCACCAACCTATGTGCTACTTTTGCCATTTAAAAGATTAATATGAACAAAGATAGATTGATTGATAGATAGATTGCTAAAAATGTGCATGAATAAATGATGTAATCTCTATTTTAGGGTGTAATGTAGCTTCAAATTGGCAAGTGGCCATCCAAAATTGAATTGAATTGCTTGGTTGTTGTATATTGCACGTATACATGCACATATACAAAACAAAAATCATAGGTATTCCACACACACAAAAACTTGGAAAATATTAGTATTATTTTAAATAATACGAAATAAAAGTATTGTAGCGTGCTATGCTGAACATCCCTGTATACATTGAAGAATTTAAATATTTAGCCGCGGGTCCTAGTGCCTCTTGGTTTCCTGGCACTGGCACAGAGTTTGGTCTTGAACCCCCACTGTGATTCACTACTTTCTTTTCTTCAGATAACTACTTCCTGTCCATTGTAATCCTTCGGGACGGAAAAAACTACTGACATTATCGTTAAAAAGAATTTTCTATTTCTGTTAAACGGTCGGGTGGGAGGCCCAACTGTAAATTACAGGAATGATGAATACCATTTACCCACAGAAGACTCACGATTTGCCCACCAGCGTATAAAGCCTTTTAATGGTTTAATTGCATCTCAAAGGAGAAGCGCACAGAAGCAGTCAAATTAGGGATTGTCCCATATTTTGGCTCTTGTGTGTATGCACGCATGAGTGCGTATGTGTGTGGGGGGGATTTTTTTTTAAGTGAATGTGGGATTTGCTCTTAATCTTAAAATAATTAGTTGAAGGTTTTTGTTACTTCAAAGGGCAAGTGTAACTTAGTGGTTAAAGATTCGGCCTGGTTACCTAAAGGGGCTACAACTAGGGCTGTGCCGATAAACGATATTGTATCGAATCGCTGATAAAATATATGTCGATAACGATGATAAGCTCTAGGCATTTTTACTCGATATGGATTAATATAAGAGCCAATCACACAGCAGAAATATGCGACAGCAGCCAATCAGCATGCAGCTTTTAACGTTCACGTCAAAGAACAAAGTCAATTTCCTACGGCACTTTGCAAAGCAAACTCGGCATGAGGATGACAAAGATAAGTGGAAGCAGCGACCAAAGTGAAACTAACCTCGAGTTATTATCCAAAAATGATGAAATTGTCGACAAAAAAACTATACTTTAAAATGTAATTATTGAACCCTCAAATTTTTATGGCTTCAGTCATAGTTGGGATACTCTTTTAAAGCTGGCAGCATTAACAGTTTATATATCGAAATATATATCGTTATCGATCAATATGGGAAAAAATTATCGAGTTTACATTTCTGCCATATCGCCCAGTCCTAGCTACAACCCTGTAAGGTGCAAATTAGAATCTGCATTTGGTTTTCTCCTGCAACTGAAAGATCATTGCACTTCCAACACAAGCAAGGTTATGGGTTTAAATTCCAGACTTATGATAAAATGTGTTTTGCTAAATAGCTTTCGATGAAAGTGTTTTGTAAAAGAATTCACGTAATATATATGTAAGTTTATACTTTTCTAATAGAATAGCTTGAAGTCCACGCAAGTGCACAATCATTGTCATAGCTTGCATAAATTGCTTTCAACTCGCCGCATTAACACACTAATAACATCCACCGTCTGTTAAATACACCGCTAACATTGTTCATCTCCTGATGATGTGACGTTGTAGCAAGCCAGTCAGCATGACTGCAGTTAAAAGCAACTATTGTACGTACAAAACACCCGTGATTTCTCTGCCGCTAGACGCTTCTCTGGAGGATATTGAGTCTAAAACTTTCTCAATCCCAGTCTGCCCCATTCCCCAGTGTTCCCCTAGGTAACCATATCTCTCATGGCCACGCAGAGATGCGAGGGCTACTGTTAACACCGTCTGAAACCGATCGAGTGTTCAGGCAGTAAGTGCCTGCTGTCGACACAAACGTCTCTTTCATACGCTGCAGAGATCGGAGTAAGTGCACGGTTTGTGTTAAAGGTCAGTTCGCTTGTACCGTACTGCGGGCTCTGAGAATTTCATCCCAAGAGCTCTCACCTGCAAAGTGGCTTGGGTTTTTCGCAATGGAAAAAACTTAAACACTCTAAAGGAGTCAAGAACGTGGTTGTGATTTGGAAAATAACATGATGAATCAGGCTCTTGACTGTTCAGAACAGATGCTGATGGATAAGTAGTGCTCTCTTATGTTATATGAAAAACAATAGATGTATATATAGAATATAAAGATTTGATTTGACCTCAATGCTTTTATACTTGTAAGATATAAAATGTATACAGTATCTTAAACTACACTTTGTTATTTTAACATTGTCAATTATAAAACTAATTTAAAGGCACAGTATGTAAGATTTTTACATTAAAATATCCAAAAACCACTGGCGCAGTGTGATCTATTTTGTTCACCTATGCACTAGCATTATTTCAGATTTCAAGAGAAATTTGCAATTTTATCATGTATCACCCCTTCTCATTTTGTTGACTGTGGCGTCGTGTCTAATGGAAAAATGTGGAAGTAGTAGTAGTTGTAGTAAAAAAAACGCTGACATGGTACATAAATATTAATTCATTTAAAGCATGTTCTGATGATTTTCCAAGAGGAGTATCAAACGGCTCAATCACCCCACCATTAAATTCGCTAAACAAAGTGTTATATGCGTGTAGTATAATGGCGTTAACTTTGAATCACGTTTCTTGTGTCTTATTCATTACAATGAATTAAAATCATATGATCAAACTTAACTTTATTTCATTATGTCATTCATGAACATGAATGCGAGTCCCATCAGATTGAAGTACAGAAACAGTTCTTGCTTCATTTTGAGACAGAAATGATTAAAATGAAAACTTTCGGTTCTGTCTGTAACCGTTCTGTAATCGAATTCTGTAAATTCATTCAGTGAAAAATTCATCAGACTGATTCAAACCAATAACTTGTGAGTTTGTGAGACTTTTTGTGTGATTAAATAAAATAACTGGCTTATGAGATTTGTTTGTTAGCATTGCCAGCAATGGGCATTGTTTTTATCACATTGCATTCAATTTAAACTCAATACTTCGAGCACAACTCTGTTAAAATATGATTCTTTTTATGATTTTTGCTGTGACTTGCTGAAAAGATGTCCATCTGATGCTTATGTACGTACACCAACAGTTAAAAGAAGTGCAGATGGAAATGCAGATTCCTATGATTCACTTCAGTAGCCAGAATCTGAAAAGTCGACAATAGCTGAGAGATTATCTTGAAGTTTCTTTTCTTGGTGTTGCAAGAATTACAATGAAAGCTTGAAGGTGTGCATTCATCAAAATTTCAGTATGGCAGTTGCTCATTGGGAATACTGCCAACATATCACCCGGTCTAAGAAATCCACCAAGAAAAGTGCAAAAACCGTTCCAATAACATCTGCATTTCCCCTGCAGTTGTGACCCCCACACAAGGGAAATAAGCTTGCCTGCAAGCGGAAAACGCGTAATGCAGAAACCTTGGCGACATCAAGCTCCAAACATGACAGATGTGTTCTAAATTATGAGGTTTGAATGTAGCAGAAAGCCATCCAAGATTTGATGTGGTGCTTTTGCTAGAGTAACATTTTGGTGAATTCACACATGATTGCAAAAATTCCCTGTAATTTTAAAGCCTCGTCTTTTTTTTTTGGCACGAATTTGACAATCTTGGCATGCACATTGTAATGGCTGCGGTGGTTCTGGATGTCCAGCTGATGCTGTGGTGTACATGCTTTGAATAATGCAATTGACTGTCGTAAATTGGTTTTGTTACAGGCTTCATCGCAGCAGCTGAAGTTTACGACGTCAGACTCGTGCGATCGCATCAAGGATGAGTTCCAGTTCCTTCAAGCACAATACCACAGGTTTGTACCTACACTTTTATTACCTTAAAGGAACAGTTCAACAAAAATGTAAAAAAAATTGCACTTATGTTGTTTCAGAAAACGTTCCTTTCCTCCATAAAACATAAAAGCAGTCAAGCAGCATTTCAAAGAATTTTACTCTCGTTTTTTAAAAATGATTGATGACAAAAGCACATTTTAAAGTAGTCCGTGTGTCTTCTGAATTTATTGAAAACTCTGACTTAAAATCTTTGCTTTATTCCTCGCATAAAGTCATTATATGACTTGACTTGATATACAGCTTGTACATCAAGAGAAAAAGTATGATAACTTTACAGTACAAGTCATATGGGTCACTTTTATGATGTTTTGACTCCAGTCCCCATTCACTTCAATTCAATAGAAAAGAGCAACCAGCAAAGTCTTTAGAATTTCTTTTGCCGTGTTTTACTAAAAAATAAAGTCGTATGAGTTCAAAACAACATGAGGGCAAGTAAATAAACAATTTTTATTTGGGTGTACCGTTCCTTTAAGACAGGACTATACAAAGCAGTGCGACTGAACTCGCTGTTAGCAGGCTTATATTTTCATCTCTTTGAGCGACTCTAACAAGCCGCCGCTAATGTCTCGCTCCCATGCCGATTAACACGAAACGGCTACCAAGATACGTCTGATGCCTTGACTTCTGTAGATGGAGACTAAAGACTCTTCAAAGTGTGCTGGGAAGACACAAAGGCTCAGCTACTGGCCCGTTTTTAAGGCAACATGTCTTTCCCTCCCTATTCCCATGACAACAAGCGAACCCTCATTTAACCTCGGTGCACAGAAGAATAGTCCCTACATTTTGTATGTGTATTCAGAGCATGGATTCACCACCATTGACTTCAATTGAGATTCAAAAGACGAGCCTTTTTTTTCCAGGCTTTTAAAAGAAATGTACTGCGGGCGGTCCCCAGAGCCTTGCCGAGCTGTCGCTCCCTACTACAAATGCATAAATAGATCAGGGAATACATAAATCAAAATAAGAATGACAGCAGGAGCTATTTGGAAGCGGGAAGGAACGGCAATAAAACTCCATCAACGTGTCGTCTTTTTTGTCTCCGAGAGCATCTTTGGAACCTTCAGGAGGTCTCGGCCAATCAGTGGCTGGCATGGCCAATCACAGGTAGCCTGGCAGCAGGGAGGATGGTCACCATGACAACCCCCAATATATGTTACACAGTCATAGCGGGGTTTTTTTTTTCTCTTTTTGGGATAAGTGGAAGCAGCAGACTGGAGAGGTATGAAGAGACATAGAGCAGTTGTCATACGCTGCAGAAACAGAAATCTCTAGTATTGAATTTAAGGGCTGTCACTTTTTTCTTATATAGATGAGATACTTTCTCTTGGCTTGTTTTCGCATGAACGCTGGATGTGTTCCAGTTCGACGCCGAGCGTAATCTTTTTCCATATGGGACTGCTAATTGATTTCGATTTTTCAGAATGATGGAAATTCCACGTCTTTGTTTTTTTGGGGGGGAAACAAAAGAAATAATTTTGAGCCCAGTTGCGCATCTGTGTCTGATAATAACAAAGTAATCTTCAAAGCAGTCAGGGTCATGGTTTAGTGTACATGCTGAAGACACATTGAGATGTTTTGCTTTGCTTGCATGTGGGAGTCACAGGTTCGATTCCAACCGCAGGATAAGAAACTAATTTTCACAACCTTCTCTGTTGTTTCTGTGAAATAAACGCATTACGTCCATAATTATTCCTAAAGTAGGTCATATTTTTAGTTGTGTAGTATATATGGCTGAAGTGGCAAAATGACATATCATGAAATATGGGTTTGTAAAGAAAATCAAAAAGCTCAAAGAAAATAACGCAAACATCTATGGCAGTTAATGATATTTGTTGATCCTTTCATGTAGTAATATTTTGTAGTCATTTTCCTCGAGTCTTCGAGCTTTGTACATGTGTTTTTAATAATACATTTGAATACTGTATATAAAGCGAAGACATCAATATTAAATATTATTATTATTATATATTCTGTATTATTCTTTATGTGACCCTGTCTGTGAAAACAAGTCTCAAAATCAAATTATGAGATAACAAGCATCAAACTTTCATTTCACCTATAAATATTTATGTTATATTTGACATGTCATTACTCAGTCAATATTAAAGATATCAAGATTATATTTTCACCGGATGTTCTGTACATTATATAGGATGATTTTATGTGGAAAACGGTCAATCGCAAAAAATGACTTTAGCTGGCAGGGTCACGTATTAAAATAAAATATTCGGATATAATATTTTAGCTATATCACCAAACCCAGATTTCATTTTTCACCAGTGTTCTTTGTTTTGTCTCTCTAGTCTGAAGCTTGAATGTGACAAGCTGGCCAGCGAGAAGTCAGAAATGCAACGTCATTACATCATGGTAAGTCTGCACAGGATTTGCTCTCCTTAAAGGGATGTGCCTTAGGCTAGATGTGCCCAAACAGACACCCGAGCTTAGTCCTCACTATACTCTCTCTCTTCTGTCTCTTCTTTCTGCTCTATTACAGCTCCATCTCGTATGCACCCCCACAAACCCCTCTAACCTCATTGCCTCTGGCCCCGTGTTGCCGTCTGATATTCCTCCTCTAATTGATCCGTCGAGCAGCTTAATCTCATTTAATCTGTGCGGCGTCGCTCTCACACACATCAGCCAGCGCGCCCCCCTCCTCCCTCTAATAGGCTATCGGGTTCCCCGCTACGTCCGCACCCGCTGGATGATGGGGGGGTGGGCGTCCGTTTTGCGTGGGTGGTAATTGCTTTAGGGACCTACTGCTGCTTGGCAGAAGCCGACCCTGAATGCTACTTTGACTCCATCTCTGGAGCTGCACGGTCTTGTTTAATGGCTGGGTTTGCGCTGCGATGGATCTTACTGTAGCTTTTACTGTAAATACTGTTGCTTTTTACACTACATTGATGGTTTGTTTGTCACGTTGTATTGTAAATGGAGCTTTGTAGGGGATAATCACACACACATACCCATGGTTCTTTTTTCTTTCTCTGTTTTTTATTTTGTTAAATGCTGATGTTGTCTTAAATGCTGATTGTTTACATAAACAAGTGTTATGTAAACAATAGTTAATATCTAGTTAATATCCTAAATTTGTCTTTCTAATTGAGTTTTCAATTCTAAGCTGCAATCCATAACTTACTTTAGGTAAAAACAATAAACATAAATAAAAGTATGTAAAATAACCTGCTATTTGATGTCGTAAAAAGAGATACTGATTGTAGTTTTAGGATATATACCCAAATCTGTTGGCAGAATTAAATATCAATGGATAGTTACAGTAATGTTCAAAAGCTTAGTAACTTAGGTTTAGTTAAGATTAAATTGACTAGTTTAACTACATTATGCAATAGGTAGCTTATCCTGCATATTGAACTGAATGGATTAAATGTGTAATATTATTTATATTGTCTCTATTTCTCTGTAGTACTATGAGATGTCCTATGGGCTGAACATTGAAATGCACAAGCAGGTGAGTCTGACTCTTTCTCAGTTAATGTTAGAGTCGATTTAAATATGGAAATGTTCGTCTTCATGCGTTTTATTTTGTTTATGGAGTACTGTTTTATTATGCTGTTCAGGCTGTTGTTTTTAAGCTAGCTGAAAAACATTACAAAATGTAAATTTGGACTTTTTGACATGTATCTAAAATACATAAGCAACATGTTATGGATTGTGTATATGAACATTACACATTACGCAACAATACCAAAAGTTAATTGGTCGCACTATACACTTTACAAAATAGCTTATTACTTTTTATCTCATGTGAATTGTGCAATGATTTAAAGCCGTAATTCATAACTTTTTTGTTAGAAATGACCAAAAACAGCGAGCTAGTTCATAAACAAATGGTCTTCTTACCTTACCACGATTTGCAATTTGAACTGTTTGATATCACAGAAAATAGAAGTTCAACGTCATTTGACTATAAGCGTATATAACCTAACCTGCAATTTTAGTATAATGCAATAGTATAGTGCACTGTAAGTCGCTTTGGATAAAAACGCCAAATACGTAAATGTAAATGCCATTTTATGTGACAAACAGAGATGGCGATATAGAGGCAAAAGTTACAGATGTTATCTTAAAAATTTTGGTATTAAGTTTTCGTTTTGTACGTTCATAGATTGTTCTGTAAAGTATGTAGCAAAATAGTATAAACCAAACAAAAACCAAGTGTGAGATCCTTAGATCTTTATATGTTAGATGGGCTTTAGACATTATTGTCCATTAGCAAACAGACCCCTGGCCGATTCAGATGCTTAATGGCAGCATTGTGCAAATAGACAGTCTGCAGTACTGCATCCAGTTTTACGAAGACGATTTATAGTCCCTGCCCGTTTAAGTGACACAGGTGAAATATGTCAGAGAGAGAGAGAGAGAGAGAGAGAGAGAGAGAGAGAGAGAGATGCCAGTATTTGGTATGCAGCTTAGCGTGCTGTATGAAGTGTCAGGTCTGCTTACTGTTGAAACAGGGTTATCGTTGCCGCTCTTTTTGTCTCACTCCACCATTTCTTTGCTGTGCTCTCGCCGTTTTTTAGTACTTAGATAAATCCCGTTCATTCAAAATGATGCATGTCATCTCAGATTTTTAAGACTAATTTCCAAAAACACAATTGTATCTTTGGTAATTACCAAATGTTGTATACCTTTTGCAGGATTTTAAATGATTCCCTCAAATTATACAGATAATACAATTTATAAAAAATATGTTATATAATATTAAATGAGAAAAATGGCAAGCTGGTCAACTAGTGGTCTAAGATTGGTGGGGATTTGTGGGTCTTCAAAAAGATAATTTTGCTGAACACTGGTGTGTGTGTGTGTGTGTTTCTCCCTTCAGGCGGAGATTGTGAAGAGATTAAATGCGATCTGCGCTCAAGTCTTGCCTTACCTGTCTCAAGAGGTACAGAGAAAGATTGCTACCGTACCTCAGCATTCAGACACGTACCACATCATCCTGCCTTCATGTTTACAATTAGCCTATTAGTGCAATTAGTATTGATTTACACATAATTAAATGTATAATTAATTATATTAAAGACTGTTATTAGTAAAAACAGTCGCATGTTGATTGCGATGCATCAATTCAATTCAAGGACAGTATTTAGCTAGCACTTTACAATTAAGTTGTGTTTGTTAACATTAGTAAATGTAATAGCAGAAAATGAAATAACAGTTAATGACAGTGAGTTTGTTAATGTTAGTTAATGTCATTGTTGCTCATGTTAGTTCATTGTGCATTAACTAATGTTAAAAGATACTTTTTATTTAAAATAAAACTGAAATATTGGAAATACTGAATAATTAGTAAATACTGTAATAAAATTAATAAAAAATATTGTTAATAAACATAATAATACTAATAATTAATTTAATAATTATGAATCTAATAATAATTAATAATAAATTATTGAATGCATTTTCCTTTCAGTTACATTTGTCATTAGCATTTTTAAAGATATTATAAAGATTATAGATATCATCATAATTTTATCAATATTATAATTTTATCAAATTATAATTTTATGAGTCAGTAATTAAAAAAAATCTAAACTGAATTCATAGTGTAATCAGATCATAGTCAAATCAAATATTAACGTTCAGTGCAATTTTTTATGCTATAATATGACCTCATGCATGTGTTTTAGCACCAGCAGCAGGTTTTGGGGGCCATCGAGAGAGCCAAGCAGGTCACCCCACCAGAGATGAACTCCATCATACGGGTGAGTGTTGTACAGTATGTGCTGTCTTAGTGGAAATTTTATGATACATTTTTAATGCCTTACTGGCATAATAGCCATGTACAATGAAAATACAAACTTAATATTGTATATAAGTAATGAATAATGAATAATACTAAACAACGCTCCACCTCTTTTTCATGTAGCAGCAGCTCCAGGCTCACCAGCTCTCCCAGCTGCAGGGGCTGGCGCTGCCCATGACCCCTCTCCCCCTCGGCCTCAGCCAACCAGCCGGCCTCCCCGCCGTCTCCTCCAGCTCCGGCCTCTTCTCGCTCTCTAGCATCCTGGCGTCTCAGGCCCAGCTGGCCAAAGAGGACAAGAGCACGCGCGAGACCTCCGACAGCCACCGCGAGGAAGACGGGGACAAGTCTGACTAGACACCCGCCGTGTCTAGTCTTTGGTCAAATCATCACCCAAAGCTCGACGTAGAGCAGAGGCACTTGTTTTACCTGTTTTTCTTTTCTCTTTTATCTCACAATCCCTTCATCTTTCCTCTTGATTGCCACCTTGATGCCTAACGTCCTTCTTTCTTCTGGTTTGCTTTGTCACCAGCTTTATATATGTATTTAATACCAATCCTCCTTGTTTTTTAATTGTGTTACAGATGCTTGATTTGATTTTATTCACACTATTTCTTGCCTGCGTGTATGTATATATCTATATATATATTGTATATTTCTTCTGCTCGGTCTACGGAAATGGTGTTAATGGACCATCGACTCTTCAGTAATAATAGTGTTAAACTCACACCCTCTTTTGTTTTTTTTCGCGCTCGCTCACTCCCTCTTTAAAATCTTTCACCTTTTAAAGCTACAATCCACAATAACAAGTCGGAAGAAGCACTTTGGCCCCCAGGCAGAAACTCTGAGGCTAAAAGCAACTCGGATTTCTTAAAAACGTGACTGCGGCAAAATGCATTTAGAGTAGAATCGTCGATATCGTCTGAATGCGCTTTAGCGGTTGCGTTTCCGTCGTAGCAGGATTGCATTAATCACACCTTAAACTGCAAAGTGGCCGATCACGGCGGTGGCTTGAGATGAAACGTTATGAATGCTGTTGAAAGGATGCTTGTCTAAGGAAAGAACATTTATAGGCCCTTTGACATACTGTATATCTACCCGTTTGCCTGATATCTGACGTGTTTGGAAGTGTTGGACTCTTGTGCTGTCTTAGACAGAGAGTGTTAGATGAATTGTTCGAGATTATAACTATCCTGCTCACAAAGTGAAAAGGGATGCTGTTGAAAATGTTTTTGTTTGGTTGTTTGTTTTAATCGGTAGTGTCGATCGTCTACATGGTGATGAATGTTGTCATGTTGTTTTCCTTCAGAGGCAAGTTGCATTGCAAATAAATTTGCAGTATATATGTATTTGCTATATAAGAAGCACCTTCTTTACACTTTTTTTTATATATTTGGTAGCATTTTAGGACGTATGTGGAAACTGAGGGATGAGTAACAACCTGAATATAACAATCTCAAGAAGGGAGGAAGAAAATCATAGCACATTGCAATACCTTAAGTCAACTTAGGGTAAAAGCTAGAAGTTGAAAACATCTGATTATTATTTTTTCCCCAAAGTTAAGTTATTGCATCTTATGTAATACGACATTTTACCAAGAGGGGGCAGTAAGCCAATAGCCCAAGTTCTAAAAACACGAGGGTCACTTTAGTTTGGAGTATTTTGTACTATTTTAATGATCCTGTGTTAGTTATTGCCATCTTTTTTATAACATTGCTTTCTTATGGCCCTGTCCAACTTCCATTAAATTAATATTCATTCTAACAGATTCAAGTTTGCTTAAAAAGCAAGAAATGACTGAGGATTTGTGCTTGTTGTATTAAAATGGTTAACCTGTAGCTATGGCAGTATTCTAGTCATATATTTTGTATTTTCATGCCAAAGTACAAGTCACCATGTTTGTCACCCTGACTGTAAAATCCAGACTTATGTCACTAATGTAATTATGAGGTTAAGAGCATCAAAGTTTGATTTTAATCATAATTTCAATCTTTGATGTGGGCTTATTCAGTAAGAATTAAAGATATCAAGGTCATATTTTTACTTCTTTTTTACTTCTTTACATTATGTCAGATGATTTTATGTAGATTACAATCAATCAAAAAATGACTTTAGCTGGGTTTTCACAGGCAGGGTGACTTTTTTCAATTAAACCATAACTGTTGTAATTTGCACAACTTCTTATTTAGAGTTTCTCCTTTTGGTCTCAGATGAAAAAGAATAAAAACCAGATCTCTTATAGATAACTTTTAAAGTTTTCTTTCTAGACATTTCCCCTAAAACTCATTATTCGTGAAACACAAGCAGAAAAAAAACTGTTTCATAAAACAATTCTTATGTAAATTGTATTATTAAATTTGGGGCAAAAATTACAGTACATCTCAATGATGTTGTTTGTATATATGAACTAAAACTTTATAGAAATATCAGTGAGTCCTGTTATAATTTTAATTAAAGCCCTTTTTTACTACATCTTGGTTTGTAAGTTGTTTCAGTTTCCACTTCTGTGTCTCGGACTTTTAAACTATGTCTAAAATCGTCCATTAGATCAAAAAACCGTGTCAGTGCCAGCGTGAGATACCGGTGCTCCTGGTGATTGCATAGTAGTTTCAAAACAAATCTGCTCTGCGTTTTCTTGTTTTTTGTAATTTGCTTGTCGTCTTGTTGGAAAAATATTGGCAAATTCCGTTTCATTCCGCCAGTGTATTTACATGAAGAAGTGCCAGGTTTCCTTCCCTACTACACAACTTGAAGCGCATGGTCAAATTTATATTTTCTCTAACCATTTTTTCTTTCTTTTTTAAAAGAAAGTACAACAATGATGCAAAATAGTGGTCGCTGCATAACCGTTAAGAGATCTAGCCAAATTAAAAGTGTTTTGCTATAAAAGTGGGCAACAGGTGTACTTGTATGTATACGTTACACATAGATCTTTATGTGCAAATGGATGCTTTTGTATCAGTCTTGAATGATATTTCAGTGTTTTAGAGGCCTCTTTACTCGTGAGGCACTTGAGAACAGGTCGTCGCCTCTTCCTCCTTTCTTTCCGAACCTCTTGACAACCCAGAATTCATTGCTTGCCTTTTGCCATTTGTTAAAAGCATTGTACGCATTTTGTGCTTTATAAAAATCTTTTTGTTCGTTTGTTTTTTAACTCTTGATTTTATGTATATTGTACAACCTACAGTGCAAATATAATTGTGTTATAAAATAGCTTCATTCCATATTAAAACAGACAAAGTACATAAACATTTACTATACATAAATGGAAATTTTTGCAGTAAGGAAATGCTTCTGGTGCCTTACAAATAAAATCAATCAAATCAATGTAGAAACTGTCAAATTGGTGTTATTTGTATTGCTTGTGTTGTGGGATTTTTTTTAAGTAAGATATCAGTTAAACATTTTCTTAGGAGGTAAGCGATTGATAAGCAAGATTATTTTTCCCCCTTTAAAATGTTTAAATGTATAGTTCACCCAAAAATGGAAATTCTTCAATCATTTATTCACCCTCATGTCATTCCAAACCTGTATGACTTACATTGTTCTGCAGAACACAAAAGAAGATATTTTGAAGAATGTTTGTACCAACCAACATTGGACCCCATTGACTTCCAATGTATGGACACAAAACCACTAACAGATTTCTCAAAATATTTTGTGTTTTCAAAATTTGTATGATTAATAGTTGAGTATACAGTAGCAATGATCAAAACCGTTGACATATAAATGCTCGTCTTTACAGATGTCCAGATGTCCTACAAACATGGTTCAAAGTGAATCCACTAGGTGGAGCATTTGACGTCAACACTTCAGCCTCTCTGAAATCAATAACTGAAAAAATCTTTGCTTATATTTCACCCCACAGCTTCTTTTCCCCATTTACTTTAACTCTATTGGATGTATTTTCATCCTATCAGGAATCATGCTGCGTGTTTGTATTTAAAATCCCAACATGATGATGTTTTAATCAGGCTGATTTGCTTTCATAATCCTCTATCACTCATAAGAACAGAAACTTTAGGAGTCTAAATGTGACTGTGTGATCTGTGTGTTTTATTCAGTCTCTCACTGGAATAAACACTCGCACGCTGATCGTGTCTTTGAATGACAGTCTGTCCTTGTCTGTGTTTGTGTGTGCTGATGCTGGTAAACCACAGAGAGCCTGAAAGCTCTCTCTCTCTCTTTTCCTCCGTCTCTCTGTCTTTCTGTCTATGTCTGTCTCAAACTCTCACAGGGTTTCTCTGGATCTGAGCCCAGTGCCTAAATAAATATGAAAGTGCCCTATTTTCTGTCAGAGTACTGTCGGAAAAGCAGGGTTTTGTTTATATCTTCTTGCGTTTAGCATGTCATTTTAATGCTTAAAAGCTTTTGTAATACATTTTTAGAGTGAAATACAGTAAGATCATATCAGAGTTTATGATTGAAATGGATCGTGGTATAAATAAAATGGAGACTGCACAGGTAAATCTTATGTAAAGATTACATGCCTTTCTATAGATTAAAGGGATAGTTTACACAAAAATGTAAATTCTTTCATCATTTATTCACCCGCATGTCATTTCAAACCTGTCTGACACAAAAAAAAAGAAGAATGTTGGTAACCAAACAACATTGGTGTCCTCATTGACTTCCATTGTAAGCACAAGAGACATTTCTCAAAATATCTTCTTTTGTGTTTCACAGTAGAAAAAGTGTTATATACACGTTTGGAATGACATGAGAGTGAGATGAACTGTCCCTTTAAATAAAGAAAATTAGGACTATTATTAACATTTTAATTTTGGAGTGAAATGTTCTTCTCAGCGTTCTTCACAGATTGATATTTTCTCTGCTTGTAGAGGATGTCAAGCATTGAAAGAGAGATGAGCAGAAGGGTGATTATTGAAAGGCGAGAGGCCAATGATTAATCATGATTGACTCTCTCTCTCTCTCTCTCTCGCTCACTGTACTGTATGTCCTCCGGTTTGATAATGGAGACAAATTCTGTGTTCTGTGCAATTCTGATTTATTCATGTGTTTCTGAGAGTGTGGGCTGTCAATCCTTTCGTGCTTTATCTCTCTTTTTCTGTCCGTCTCTATCACTCTATCATGCTCTTTGTTCCTTGCCTTTGGGCTTACACCAGACTCATCATCATCATCCCATTCTCCTCTTTCATTTTTTATCCCTTCATTCTTTCAATAATGGTCACGGTACTCATCTTAATCTTCATTTCTCTCAGCCCTCTTGTTCTGTGGTTCTCTCTCTCTCTCTCTCTCTCTCTCTCTCTCTCTCTCTCTCTCTCTCGCTCTCGCTCTCTCTCTCTCTCTGTATTCTCTTCTCTCTCTCTCTCTCTCTCTCTCTCTCTGTATTCTCTCTCTCTCTCTCTCTCTCTCTCTCTCTCTCTCTCTCTCTCTCTCTCTCTCTTCTCTCTCTCTCTCTCTCTCTCTCTCTCTCTCTCTCTCTCTCTCTCTCTCTCTCTCTCTCTCTCTCTCTCTCTCTCTCTCTCTCTCTCTCTCTCTCTCTCTCTCTCTCTCTCTCTCTCTGTATTCTCTCTCTCTCTCTCCCTCTCTCTCTGTATTCTCTCTCTCTCTCTCTCTCTCGACACAGATTTCCAAATCTTTCTCTTTTCTCATCTATCCATTACTCTTTGCTTGTTGTTCCTCTCTCATAAATGGAAAGCAGCACTCAACGGACAGCTGTGAGATTTGGGAGCACTTTTCTTTGAAGAAAAACAATGGTATCGAGTCCCTAAACAATGGAATTGGGCTGAAATGTACTGTTCTGGAGTCAAGTTCATTCTTGGCTACACATTTTTCCCACAATTTACTAAAAGCAAAGTAAACCCCACAATAGCCTTTGTTTTACCAGAAGTTTAGCTAATGTTCTTTAAAATGTTTAAAAGAGCATTTTATCAACATTATGTATTTGCTAAACATTTTAAAAGCATTACAAAAACGTTCTTATAGCAGTGTTAGTGGAATATTAAAACTTTCAGAAATAATTTTTTTTAACTTATTAAGAATGTTACCAAAACGTTCTAAAAACATTTTTATTTACTGGTTTGACAATCAGCTCGCATTCATGTTTGTGGCAGGGAAGATTTTCTGAAAATTTAAGTCTGTTCCATATGCAAAGCTATCGCTATCGTATTAAGCTGTATAGAGTAGCAAACAAGAAGCAAATGTTTCATGTTTAACTGACCAATAACTTGTTAAAAATGCTATAATTGACGTGGAACAGTTACAGGAAGAAACTTCCGTCAGCATCAGACTTCAAGCTTTCTCTTCTTGCTCAACCTTTTTCTCTCATTCTAGGTGAATATGTCGTTTCAGTTCTCTTTTATCTGAATTCTCATTCTTTATTCATTCGTTTACCGCCTCTTCCATCCATCAGCTGTCTAAGGTAGGAAAACACCTCAGGCTACCAGCACAATACTGCCCTCATGCCCTTCTCTTTCACCTCTCACTGTCAATCTCTCCATCCTCTCCTCATCTGTCACTCTTTCCCATATTGTTCTTTCCCGTCTGTCTTTTGAACTTTTTCTCACCTCTCTCTTCCTGTTCTTACATGTTTCCTGTCACACTTCCCTCATCCCTCTCTCTCTCTCTCTCTCTCTCTCTCTCGCTCTCGCTCTCTCTCTCTCTCGCTCTCTCTCGCTCTCTCTCTCGCTCTCTCTCTTGCTCTCTCTCGCTCTCTCTTTAAATTCATTTCTCAACCCTAGTACACACCTTCTCCAGTAGCCGTAGTCTAAATTAATATGAGAAATATATGGTAAAGGCTCTATTAACTTTTATGATAGAGGTATGCAGGCATGGCTTGTGTGCCAGGTGGCTGTAATGATGGTGGGAGGGGCTTACGAGGAACTGTTTTCCCATGAGGTCGTGCTCCTGGCTGCTGCCAGACAGTGGTGGCTGGGGGAAATGGCATGTGGTCATTGTGCGGTCTGTTTTACGCTGCCAAGGCGGTTGTGTTTCAGTCACACAGCCTGAAGTGGTAATATACTGTGTGCGTGTGTGTGTGTGTGTGACAAGAAACAGAGCTTTGCCAAGTTAAAGGGCTCTGCTGATGTGGTTTAGTGCAGCAAGCCTTTACATAATCCTTCCATTCTGTTTTACTGTATGTAGAAAGAACTAAGAGCTACAGAGAAATATACTATATCCTTAAGATGATTACGTTAATACGATAGATAAACAAAATATTTAACCACAATAATTTGGATCTGAAAAATGTTTTTTTAAGGATGGATTAAAAAATAGGAAGGTTTGGTGATGTTGTTTTAGAGGTGGAATATTGTGCTTTGATGAAATCGTAACTTTTTATAATAAGGATGTATTTGTTTACTTTAGTAAATGCATTAGTTATAACAAAAAGCAATATAGATTTTAAGGAATTATTCATCTTTCTTTATCCTAGTTAATGTCAATACAATAGTTCAGGTTAGTTAATTGTGCATTAACTAATGTTAACAGATACAACTTTTGGTTTTAAATTGTATTAGTAAATGCTTGAACTAACATGAACTAAGATGAATAAATGATCCAGAAGTGTTATTTATCATTAGCTAATGCATTCAATAATATTAACCAATACAACCTTATTGTAAAATGTAACTGATAAATCAGAACTGTTTTTCTTTGGACTTCATGAGTTGTACACAATAAGAAACATTTTATGGTTTAAATAATGTAATTACAATTGAAGTACACTTTAAATAATTGATTTTAATTACAGTTTAAATATTTTACATGCCACTAGCGTCACTAAACATAATTGCACAAATAACATGCTCCCTGTCAGCCATTGGTTGTTTTGTGTTGGGCTGGTTTGTTTTTTCAAACAACAAGAATAATATTTTGATATTGTCACAGTGTTTATACTTTTTTGAGAAATCCACCTCCAAATAGATGACATACAAGAAATGATCATAAAAAAGCACACTTCTCCTTTAAGAAACTAAAAACGATTTGGATTTTATTTTCACTTTAATACAAAGCTGTATATTGCTGTGCTTTAAATACCAGGAACTATAATTATGTCTCATCATGGTTATATAAAAGAATGTCACTATAACATACTCCTGTTTTTCTCTACAGTAAAATATTTCCTTTAAATGTATTTTTGAAGTCTAATATTTTTCTAACCTGACTTGAATTTTCCATTTCTTCATTTATGAAACACCAGTCAGTCAAAAGCAACGCCTGAGGATATTTCCACACGTATGATGTTTCCTTACCTGACACTCAGGTATGAGCGAGCATGTGTGTGTAAAAGATGAGCACAAGCCAACATTGCGGCTTGTGAATGTTGCGTCTCAGACTGTCAGAATATCAAATGTGATTTTTAATCTTACACTCAAAGTTTCTCTACATGCAATATTTAGTGTAGGCATCAGTCAGAAGATGAGAAGAGACGAGGGATGTGGCAATGTGTCTGAACAGCGAATAAAAGAAGGTTCTCGGGGGTCAGAGGAGAACAGGTCACCGGCATCAAAGGGTGTTTGAGGCACAAGAACGGGGTGATGAGAGGGGGAAAGATAAACAGTGAGTGGAAAGGAGAGTGAGAAGGAGAGAGAGAGACCGACTTCAGTAGTGATGTTGTTCACTTGATTTCCGTTTATATAGCCCACAGTAAAATCTAATTGGTCCAAAATATTTTTTTAATTTGTATTAAATGTAAGTAGTGGATGTTCTTACCGCACTCTTACAAATAAAGGTGTTTTAAAAGGTTCTTCACAGCAGTGTCATAGAAGAACCATTTTTGGCTCCCCGAAGAACATTCTATCAAATCTTTAAGCTCCATTTTTTTTTTTTATAGTCTAAAGAACCTTTTCCCACTACATAGCACCTTGATAAAAAATATTCTTCAGATGTTGAAGGTTCTTTATGGAACTTCTTCAGATGTCTTTATGGTTCTTCTATGGCATCAAAGAAAATGTTTGTGTAAATAGATTGCATAACAAATAATATCATAACCAAGATAAGCAATGAATTAACCTGTTAACTGTCACCGTTCCACAGGTGAAACACTTATTTTTATTGTAGGTATTTTACTATTCATTTTAATATAACATAGTTGAATTTTCTAATCATGACAGACTTGAGACAGAAAGGTCTAAGACAATAAACATGTTGTAATTAATGTTATTTATACACTGTCAGAAAAATGGTTAAAATTTGTACCTTTTTGTCACTAGGGCAGTACCCTTTATAAAAGGTTGTAATATGTACCATTAGGTACAGATATGTATAGATTTGGTACCAGTACGTACCTTTGTGATACTTATATGTACCTTTGAGTTACTAATATGCACTTTTTAGGTCCAAATGTGTACTTTTTGGAAAGGGTACTGCCGCAGTGACAAAAGGTACACATTTTTTCTGACAGTCTAAAAATACTAATCTAAAATCTAAAATGAACAGTAACAGTTATCAGGTTACAATAAATTGTCCATGATTCAATATTTTTCATAATACCAACAAATCCACATCACATTACCAATGTCCACTGTTTCGAGCTTTTGAAAACGGATGACTTCCGGTCGTTTTATCGTATAAAATCAGTTTGAACAAACTTACCCAAAGCCTCTCCAATCCTCAGGGTGGCCCTTCTGTAATTAGAGCAACTTTACCCCAATTCTCAAACGTGGCCGCTGCTTACCGTGTCTTTATTTCAAGTGTGCTTCATTTGAAAGCCAGACTGAGAACATTATGAACCGAATATCCAGCTGCACTGTGGTGTAGTGCATTCAAGCTTCAGTTTTTTCACAATGTGCTTGATGTTGAACACTCTCGTAATTTTGATTTCCCTCTTTAATGTAAGCCTCCCACCAGATGGAGTTATTTAGCTGGATTGTGATCTCTAATAGCCCATTGCTGCTACCCTGAGCCATTTTTATTTAAAGACCATTATCCAACACTGTGATAAACAATAACGATTATTGCTACAGTAAATTCAGACTGAGAGAAAACTGCACTGTTGAGGGAGAAAGTGAAACATGTTTAGAAATGTATAAAATTGCAAGAAATGAGTAGAAATACTATTACTTCCAGGTTTATTTGGAATACATGAGGAAAGGAATAATGTCGGAAACAGGCGGCATTCCCAGATGGAAGACTTTTAGCTGATGAACTTAATTGGCATGACATGGGCCAGGCATCGTGCCAACTGGCCAGACCCTTCTGCAGCTGTGTACTGAGAGAGAACTTTCATTTCGTTTATTTCCAAGATCCTTTCCTCGTCTCATTATTTCTTTGAAACAAATACAACAAAAACAAAAACACTACAGTAGCGTAAAACCTGTCTGAAGGAAGTGTTTGTCCACAAAATGAAACCCTTTCATCACTTACCCTCATGAAGTTTTATACCCAATTTATACTACAGTTTGTAGACAACAAAAAGAATTGGAGACAAATAATGAAACAAGATTGCAGGAAGATGATGGTCTATACGCTTGAAAGACAAACTTCTATCAAATATGTATTTCTATCATAATCTATTCATGCTCGTGCCATCCCGCCCTAATATGTAATATGGCGGCACATCAATTATTTTGAATCGCATCAGTTCCTGTGTCTCTCGTGACTTGTTGTCATATGCGTGTTTTGTCTTGAGATTCAAAGTTAAATGTGCCGCCATATTTGAAATATGCAAATTGTTTTTGCCATGGATATATAATGTATTGATCACTAAATACGCCCAAAATATTAATCTTTTCTCTTAGAAAAGTATTTTTCTGCTTCAGAAGACATTTATTAACCCGTTGGAGATTTTTGGAGCTTCAACATTATCAATTTAGCAGTTTATTGTTTGTCTTTAACTGAACAAAGAATGTCATACAGTATACAGCTGGGAAGCTGGGAATAAAGAATTATACTAATTTAATTTTTTGGTAAGAAACTGCCTAGGACTGAAGTATAAAATAAGATGTGTGATATCATTGAATTGAAAATGAACGCCAGATTTGTAAATTGTGGTGGAAGAGAAGAAATTTCCTTCAATTTTATAGTGTAACAGAAAACAGATATGTGAATTCGATAGCACATTTTAGACTTGTTTTGCATGTTAACTTCCTTGAATGTGAGCGGTTCTCAAAGGAGATCATGGGAAGGTAAAATGTTCTATAAATAAAAGTCTGCTGCTTGGCGCATTGACCCACTAATGGAAGAAAATTATGGTTGAGGATTCTGAGACCGTGGGGGCTTTCCTCATCCATCTGCTACAATTTTAGGATGTAACTGATTATGTTCAAATCCTGCAGGAGAGAATTTAGAAGCACACAGAGATGAATTGATAGTTAAATGGATTTATTCAAAAAAAGGTGTTTCGTTACTGTGATAAGTTGCACCACATTTATTGCAGACCTGATTCGCACATTGCTAAAGCTTTTGTTTGCTATGTACTGTGTCATGGTTTTAGTCTGAAACATGTGACTGTAATAAAACACAGAAATGGCCTTTTACTTTCTCGTTTCTGCTTGTTAATTCTCTTCCACAATGAGTTAAAACTGAGCTGTTTTTAGCCCATTCAAACCGCAAAATTCCCTCTGGATTCACAAAACATGATATCTGGAATTCTTCAATGTTTACTCTCACTGTCAGGCCCTCGGGCAGGACGCACACACACACTTACTGCCTCACATTCTGCTGAAATGTTATTTCTCTAATCCTGTTTCTGTTCTCAAGTTTTTTTCATTCAGACACAAACACTCTATCTGGCCAATGCATTTTAGTCTTACATAATGCATCAGAGAATAGAAAGACAATGCAGGTGAACAAACTGTATTGATGGAAAAGTCTAAGACTAAGAAAAATGACTAAATTACTAAAAAGAACTAAAATAACTTTTCTTTTTTGTTGACATCATCAAGGCCATGTGGGCGGGGTAAATAACACAAACCAATCGCAAAATAGCTACATTATATTAGGCATTATATAATTTTTTTTCAATCTTGGCAATAATTTGTCAACAGATTATTAGGTTATACCAAACTATTAATATTATTTCTCTCAAAATATTAGTTATCTATTAGTTACCTCTAATAATTAATAAAGGTTTTATATGTAAGGTATTTTAAATAATCAGGGTGAATTTACCTGTATATATTTTTATCCTGTTAAATATTCTGTTCTATTCTCCCAAGTATCACATCACATATGCGTATGTCCTTTCATGTGAACTTTAATACAGATCACATATTGAATTGCTCTGTCCATCCGTAACATTTGTAGTCCCCAGCATGTGATATGCAAATGTCACCGACAATGTAAAAAAATTTAGAGCCGTCACTCTACAGGACAGCAAAGGATCTCAGTCATATTTCATTCCGACCGTCCTCCGTTTCCTGTAAAGCAAGTTTATAGCCAGTGGATATCACAGTAATTTACATGCTGTACTTTTTTTCTCACCCTGAAACAATTTCATCCTTGGCCACAGATACATTCAGATCACCTTTGTAGTTGATTGAGCTGATCTTGCAATTAAGAGCCGCCCATTAATAAAATAAATGGCCACGATAAATGATTGGAGGTTTGTAAGAACAAAAACAAACCCTTTGTTTTCTTCCCATCTGAGTTTAACAGCTCCTATCACACCCACATACAGCATAAAGCTCCATGAATTCTGTTAACCGGATTTATTAACGCACAAACATACACACACACACACAACACTGCAGTTGGTAATGTTTTTTCATAACCTTGCCCCAGCGAGACGGTCATTTATTTCAACAGGAAATATAAGAATAATTGAATCAATAAAATGTTACCACTAACAATCATTAGCACATGTGTTTGCTTTTCAAGCCTAATGTCTATGCAGAACTTTCAGGCAATGCTGACATCAAACATTGCAGAAATACTATGAAATACTAAACATCTTTGGATAAATATCTGTATTTCATGACACGCCTACAGGCAGATGACTGGGTAAAGACTGTTCTGTTTGATGGTGTAAGACGCTACTCAGATTCAGGCTGCCACAACAGGTGAAGTCTGAAGTTAATTACTGAGAGATGGGAGGTCTGGCCACACTGATGTGCTCGCTGGCAACTGGAGCTTAGTTCAGTTGAAGAATAAACCCCATCTATCACAGCAATCGATACGCACAGACAAAAGCAGTCTCTCTGGTTCACTGGGTGGTTCACACACACACACACCCAATGAACTAGACGTGCTAGGCAAACATTATGCATCCTGACAAAATAGTTATGATGTGACTAACGATGTATTGTAATGGTATGACTTAAAGTCAGGTTTATATATGAATACCTTGAAAAATTCATTCAAATGATCTAAATTATAACTCTGACAATGTGATTGGCAACCACAGCCTCAAAATCAGGTAAAAATAAATAAATGTAAAAACAGTATGGTTTACATTTTAAACCATAAATCTAATCAAATCTAAATACCACAATACTACTTGGTATTGTACTTTTTTAAGGAGTCTTTAGAGCAACAAATTGGGAATTAATTTAACTATTAAAATTATTGCTTTAATACTATTGCTTTAATAATTATTATCATCCCTAAGGAAAATGAACCATGGTTTAATTATAATAAAGGTCCAGTAACCATGTTTTTCGTCAGATTGATGATCACAGTTGAACTACAAATATCATGGTTAAACTATGGTTACTGTAGTGACACTACGGTACAATTTTGGCTTTACTACGAATAAAACCAAAAAACTCTGGTTACTATAGTTAAGTCATGAATAATTGTGTAAGGGATAGAGACAGCGATTCACCAAAAAAAGAATGTGTTATTTCTTTGTCATAATTGTTGAAGTCAGTAATCGCTGTGTGCTACACATTGCTCGTTTGTCATTAGCAGGTGATGCTAAATGAACAGTGGGATTTACCGATCATTTATGCAGCGTGATTGACGCTCAGAGGAGGGGAGGAGTCAACAACATCGGAAACTTCAATGCCCACAATCCCTGTAGACTGCACGCCTCCCTTCACACAGACCACAGCCAATCAACGGCCCCCATTCGTACGATTGGTCCTCTTCTCCGACTGATGTCAAGCCCCAACGTGGGTCCTCTGTGGTGTTATTGGCTCCGGCGGATGAGTCGTTGTATCCAATGAGAGAAATGTTGGCGAGTTCTCGAGAGCCGCGAGCTTTTAAGGTGGTTTGGATAGATGTGATCAGAAGTGAAGTGAGGTAAGTCGATTCGATTGTCTCATCTCGGAAAATGAACTTTGTTGATGTTTATATAACGTGTTTTCAATATAAAACACGAATACACGAGTCGAAGAAATCAAACATAAAAAGTCTAGCGATAATCTTGCGCGTATTGATCTCATTTGAACGCGTAATGTTTTGGTAAACACAAAGAAAGTTCAGCACTTCAACATTTACATCATATGTACATGTATTTTCTGAGGTTTCCTCTTCAGGAAAATGAACCATTATTATATTCTAGTAAAAAGGTAGTAATGGTTTTAGACGACTGTTATCATTTGTTTACCACAGTTTAGCTCCACATGTCATGCTTAAACTATGATTACTATATTGAGATAGTAGTAAATTTGTGACTACTGTAATCTTCTACAAATAAAACCAAAACAAATATGATTTTATAGTTAAACCATGGTTAATATTCGTAAGGGATTGTTTGCAAACAACATTGACGTGAATTTGATTTCATGTGTAAAGTAATGCATTAATGTTTAAGTGAACGTGTCGATTTGGTTGTTGTATTTTGTGTTATTGCTCATTTGTAGTCCAAACATGAACTTTGATTTCAAAACCGGAAGTTCAAGTGTAAAATAATGCATGTTTATTGAATGTGTAAATCTGGGTGTTTTATCTAGTGTTTCTTACTTATTTTTAGTCCATAAAAGTCTTTTTGCGGTTGATATAAACTGTTGCATGAGTGCAAATACACCATGTTGTCTTGGTTAACTTGGTATAAAAGTTAATAATAGGTTTACATAACATATACGAGGGGTATACCAGACACTGCTTTACATTTTATATAAACTACCCACGATCTGTTTTTGCGCCGTGTTATTTGTCAGATTCCAAAATCATGTTTGGAAATGAAATGCTCTCCAATGATTTTGATTCTGATCAGATGGGAGTGTGAATCAAATTGATCATTAGTCTGAATTCATTGAGATTAAATGTGCTCTTGTGGGTATATATGGCTTTTATGAACAGCCATTAAAATCATGCAATGCTTATTTTTATTTTTATAATATCAACATTTTTGCTAAACATAGATTGGGACATTACTTGATAAAGCAAAGATTTTCCATGTCTGATTGACTACAAAAAACTTTATTGGTATTCCTAATTTTTCATATACAATATCCATGTTTTGAACATTGTATAGTGTGATTAATACTTTATGTTATTTGTCTAGGTTTACGCTGAACATTTTCACCTGCTAGCCCTTCTGCTGTACACAAGCACAGATGCCTGACCAGTTCATACAAAATCATTTGGAAAAAGATGCATCTGTCATCTCCATGATGTCTGTTTGTTCTCAGCCAGCGTCATTATCACACATCTGTAAGACGTGGAAGAGAGAGTTGTGTGAATAATTACCTGGCTAATCTGCACAATTAGATAACAGCGATTAGGACGATCCCAGACCTGCGAGGTGTTGAGACTGATGGATGACGAATGGGGGAATGCCTCAGAGATTAAGTCTAAATCATGTAGGAAAACAAGAGAATGATAGAGAGATAAGAGTCTTAGACCAAGTCAAAAAATAGGTAGAGGAAAGGCTGAATTACCAAAATAATAATTTAACGTGCTGATGTCTGTTTGCAGAGACGTGAACCAGCAAAGTGTTATTTCTGTGGATAAATCAAGGTCGTAAGTGTTGCTGTCATGAGTAAATTCGCCACTTTATTTCTTAAAAGGCAAATAAATGCTCTTCTGTCAGAGGCGTAGGTAGGAATACTAGGTTAGACTGATTTCACGAAATTGGTGGCAAATTGAATCATTTCTCATCTCTTTTCTTCTCTTTGTTTTCCATGTTTCTTGTTGTTTTAGTTTCTCAGAAGAAGAAAGGTTTATTGCTTGGAGGTTGCTCTTTTAAAGCTCAGGAGACGTGGTTGTAGTTCATTTAAGTATCAACATTGTTTCAGATGTTTGTCCTATAATTATTTATGGGTTACAGGTGAGACTATTAAAGCTAGAGACAAAATTCCCAATCATAGAAAAATATTAGAAAATATTAGGAAGGTTTGGCTATAGAAGTATGTTTTGTGAACATACATTTTTCTAGTTTTGCTCTGTTGTAACGTATTTGATGGACTGGAGATCTTTATAAAAAGGATTTTCAAACATTTTATTTCGTAATGTCCAATGAAGTCATGGAAATTCATTAGTCAAGATGTGGGTATTCTGTGTATGAATAGCGTTGCTGAGATTCTTTGGTTTTGGAAGATGAGATTTTTGCTGGGAGAGGTTTTATTGTAAATTGAAATTTCTATATTTGGGCAAATAGCAGCTATGTTAAGATCATTTCACTTTGTTGATTACTGCTGTCAAAATCGAAGGCAGATGTCACTATTGGCTCAATTCAATCTCAACATACTGTATGAAAATTCCACATTTGACTAAATCTTGTTTTGTAATTTGTCTTTAGAATGTGTATATAATGATTGCTATTAAACTCAAATCAACAACAAAAAGGGGTTATCTACAGTACTCGTTGTACATATGTACAGGTATCAATTTCAATCCGACTGAAAAGCTCTATCTCTCCATCTATCTATCCTCTATCTCGCCCATTCCACCTTAAGAGCAGCTTGAGCAGGCTGTCATGTTTGTGTTGAAGCCAACAGGCACAATATATTACAGTCTAGGGCTCGCTGCTGAAAAGCCTGCTGGATCTTCCAGTGACCTGCTGTTCTTTCTTGCCTTCCTGTGTGTTTTTTCTTCCTCCCTAGATTTAGATTAAAAACAAAGCTCGTTCCTCTTCCTCCCTCATCCTTGTAGACCAAAGCACAGAAGGTCTTTTAGTTTTGAAGCAGAGTTAAAAGAAGAACAAGGTCGAAAGACTCTGACTCGTTCGAATGGAGGTACGTGTTTGTTTTGTAGCTTGTTGGGGACATTTGCAGAAGGACATGATTAGAGACAATTGGACGTCATTCTTTGGAATTCCCTGCTGCTCCTGAGCTGTCAGACAACGAAACGCAGTCAGGAAAGAGACTGGAACATCACACGGAGGAATTCTGGAGGGGAAATCCAGTCCAAGTGTGAGTAAGGGGATCTGTTTTATGAGTACCCCTTGTTGGATACATTGACAGTCTTGTTGTGCGTGGGATACGGACAAGGGCACAGCCGGGCTGCCAGTGCCAAAGCTCGATCTGGGGCTCTGTCCCCGGTGGGTGCGGAGGGTCAGGGTACCACGTTGGCCATCAAACCCAAACCCGGCATCTCTCCGGTGACCATGTACCCGCAGGGAAGACATCCGGTAAGTCTTGTTCTTACATGTTCTCGCTGTTAGGAGATAAATGAACAGATGAAGCAATAAGAGAGATGTCTGTAGACTTTCAATTGCACGTACACATTGGCACACACGTATACTCAGTCAGTTGCACCCAGGTGCTCTCGGGAGCCAGTTGATAGAAAGTTGTGTGGGAGGAATTAAACAGCGTGTGGTGTTATAGTTTGTGTAATAAATCTTTGTTGAACACCCCCTCTAATAAATGTCACGGTGCTCTGCGTTTGGGCAGATTTCTAGTGGTTAGATGGTGCGTGTGCGTTTGCATGTGGGTGGGGTTGTATGGTGTTGACAGTGGGAAGTTTATTTGTTATCTGGAACCCGTTTTAGGTAAATAGGTCAGACAACTGATCGAAGTGGGTCTGGAATCCAAATGATCCACATTTTGTTTTATTTGTGGTTCAGCATTACAGCCAAAATCTGTAATATATGAAGACATAAAAAAGTGTTTTAATGTGTATCTTCATCTGTTTATTTGATTAATATAACTGTATATTAGATCAATTGAGTTTTGGTTTGCTGAAGCATTTTAACACTTGTATAAATACAAGTTAAGTATTTTTGGCATTGGCAAATTATTTCTAATTGTATCTAAGTTTGTGAAAACAAATAAAAAACTTGTTTGCACTTTACATTTACATTACACTTATGCATTTCGCAGACGCTTTTAACCAAAGCGACGTATTGTTCATTCAGTCTATACATTGGTTCAGTATTTACTTATTATTTAATTAATATTTAAGTATGTTGTATACGGCGAACTAGTCAATTAGGCAACAGTTCTAATTTTGTGAAAAACTGTCAAAAAAAACATACAGCTCATATTGTAATACAACATAAACTTCATGTGTTGTGTAAAATACATACTTAATTTAAGGTCCATTAACAAATTTATTTTGGGAATGTCACAAACGATCGTAACTGTTCTTAGAAACTTGTACGAGTTGAACTATTTTTAGTGGTCATAAAAAGCATGCCACAAATGCTAAACTGTGCAACAATGTTTTAAGATTCCCACTCTGAGTGTGAAAATGTTTCATAATGATACCATGAACGAACTCCAAAGCACCAGTTAAACCTGCGGCCAGATTTTATTTTTATCCTTGTCCTCTGTGAAATATGATCTTCAACAGTTAAAGGTGTGAGAAGAGAGGTCTTTATGTGTAATCATGTGTTCACACCAACTCTTGTTTTGTAATTTTGCGTGAGAATACTGTTCACAAGAAACATGTTTTTATTAGTGGCTTCTGTTAAAGTGTCACTATTAATGTTGCTCATATTAAAAAAACTTTTTTTGTGTCAATCAGATATTCAGCCATTCAGCAACCAAGGTGTAATTGAAGTGCATGGCAGACGCCATCCAGTACAAATCAAATAGAGTTAACATCAGTTTTAAATGCCAACTGTGATGTGATGACCCTTCCAAAACCAATTGGCTTCTTTGAGTATGCATACACATGCGTGTCTGCATGTGTCAGCTTTTATTCATACCTGCCCGGTGAAAGAGTTAAGACCTGATTTGCAAGGCAAACAGCATCGGAAAGACTGGTAATTGGTTCCACTGGATTCTTGCGGTTCACGTTATCTGAAACAGGAGGATTGGGGATTGTGGGAAGGAGGGTTGGAATAAGAGAGGGATAACTGCACTCTATGCTTTCCAGCCAAAAACAATAACCATAAAAAACCCCAGAGCTGGGAAAGCTCATAATCCGCGGCAGCCACACCTTCAGTTTCCAATAGTTAGAGAACGCAAACTTTTAAGACTGCCTGGTGAGAAACAGTACATGAAGCAAAGATTTTAAAGATTGATCAGTTCTATATATAATAAAGATGAGGCCGGTCTACAAGGAAGCCTGCAAATGTCATGTGCAAGGTGTGAGAAATGGTCTTAGGATAATTTGACATGACCAGAGGTTTGAGAAACACAATACAAATAATGGACTGAAAATATGTGTGTGTGTTATCTTGCGCGTAGCAAAATTGTATTAGAGACATTTTTTTGTGATTTACTGTTTTCTACAGAAAATCATCCTCCATAATGTATACAACGTTCTGTAAAAATATAACCTTGATATCTTTAATATTGACCGAGTAAGATTGTCAAAGATTGAAATCATGGTAAAATTAATAGGCGAAATCAAAATTTGATGCACGTTATCTTAAAATGTGATATACTTTTTTAAGACTTTAGACTTGTTTCACCAATGTTGGTGTGCTCTCACCTTTGGTGTTTGTGTAAATTGTTTTAAAATGCATTAACATGTATAAAAGATTTATGAAAACAGTAATGTGATTGGCTGATCAATGCTGTCAATGTAATTGACTGTCACAACTAACACCATGTACTGTGACGTGGCGGCACATTTTGTTGGCCATTTCGTTTCTATTTAAGTCTAAAATCTAACTGGTCAAGTGTCCTGTTCCACATATCTACTATATATAGTAAACATCAAAAATCTTTTGATTGGCTGTGACTGTTGCATCTCATTTTTGCTTTCTGTGTGGACTGACTATTACTTAACGCTGGTAAAAATCATTGTGTCTGGTTAGGTCATTGTTGAGGGATGTCAGTTCAAATTGCCCTCCATGTGATTTACATTTGGCCCTAATGTGTAAATGACCACACATCTGTATTATAGCTGCTTTGATTATTTATTAATGGAATTTTAACTCTTTTTGGTTTTACTATATTCACATGCGCTCATTTTTAAGTGTATTATTGTGTGTGTTTGAGAGCTGATTTTTCTGTTTCACTGATGTGGTGGCCAAGCAAAAATCATAGCCAAATTCCTGGCCGCAAATTTCGCATATGTTCTTTTAATGAGCTGCTCTTTTTCTCTTTATTTTTTCAGCTTACAGTCTTATTGTTTTTATAAATCGTATGTTCTGGCCACATTTGGGCATTAATCCTTTTGGTTTCTATTACTCATGTTTTTCCACAGTTTCCCACTTTCTCTTCTTTCACTTGTTATCATGTTAATGATATTATGTATAATTTTATTCTGTCTGTCTTCGGTCCAGCTATCTACCTGTCTGTCTGTTTTCTGTTCTTTCATTCTTTCTTTTGTTCTTTCATTCTTTTTTCTTTTGTATTTCTTTCTCGCTTCCTTTCTTTCATTCATTTCTATTCTCTTTAAGTTTGCGTTCCTTCTTTCTTTCTTTCCAGTTTCTTTCTTTTTTTCCTTTTTGCTTTCTTTTTCTTGCTTTTTTTCTTGCTTTCTTTTTCTTTCTGTCCTTGTCTTTCTTTCCTTTTCTTGGTTTCTCGCTTTTTCTTTCTTGCTTTCTCTTTCTTTCTGTCCTTGTCTTTCTTTCTTTTTCTTGGTTTCTCACTTTTTCTTTTTTCTTTCTTTCTCACTGTCTTTTTTTCTTGCAGTCTTTTTTCCCACTTTCTATTTCTTTCTATTTTCTTTCTATATCTTATTTCTCTCTCAGGCCAAACCATAGCTGATTTTCTAAAAAGTACAAAAGCTGTTTTCCCAGCCTGCCAATCCACACTTCCTAATCCAGTATTGGATGGTGATGGCTTTTTCTTGGCCTCACAATGGGAGCCACCATTCTAAAATGAGCCACTCCACAGTTGCATTGTCAGTAACTCGCCAAGATAGTCTGTGCAGTCACCCGACTTCCCAGCATTCAGTGGGGTTTAAGATCTTTGAAAGCCTCCGGTGGTTTAATGAGGTTGTGACGGATGTGACAGCCCGAAACTCACGCCTCGCTAACCAAACCCTGCGTAGGTGTATCTGCTAAACTGAGCATCAGAAATGATTTTGTCCAGGGAATTCTTGTAGTTATTTGGAGATAGGGCTCTGATCATTCTTGCAGAACTGGCCAGGAAGGAGAGATGGGTTTTTAAAAAAAGCAAGAACACATACACGCTCATAAATTCACCCAGATCCCCTTGAGATCATACTGACACCTCCTTTCCACCCACTCTCTGGTATACCTCATCTATTCATGTGCCTTTTTGCACTAAATATTTCACCAGCGGATGATTATTTCATGGATGTTTCTATCCGCAGCCCGTCTGCGAGGATGCAAGCGGAAAACGGTTCCAGAGATGTCTCAAAGCTGTCAACACTTCTCTCTCTACGTCTCTCTCCCCTCAAGACGATTTAAAACACTGTGTCCAAAATAGCAACTCCAGCCATGATAGATGGGATGATCAGAGCTGGAGACTGGAAGATCTTTCTCTTTTTCTTTATTCTCTTTTTCATTTCTTTACACACTTTTCTTACGTCTTTACACTTATTTCTTACACACTTTCTTTTTTGCTTTCTTTCACCTTTTTCCCCTTTGCTCTAGTTTCTTTTACTCCATTCTTCAATTTTTAGTCATTATCTTTCTTTTTTGTCATGCTCATTTTTGTTTGCTCATTTGATCACTTGATTTTTCATTCGTCCTTGCTTTCTTTTGCTTTCTTTTTCTCTCTCTCTCTCTCTCTCTCTCTCTCTCTCTCTCTCTCTCTCTCTCTCTCTCTCTCTCTCTCTCTCTCTCTCTCTCTCTCTCTCTCTCTCTCTCTCTCTCTCTCTCTCTCTCTCTCTCTCTCTCTCTCTCTCTCTCTCTCTCTCTCTCTCTCTCTCTCTCTCTCTCTCTCTCTCTCTCTCTCTCTCTCTCTCTCTCTCTCTCTCTCTCTCTCTAAAATAGCAACTCCAGCAGTGATAGATGAGACGATCAGTACACACGTTTGGGAGAGATTTCATTTCTCACCATTGTTATGGGATCTGGTTGCCTCTCTCTCTCCCCCCTTGACCTCCGTCAGAAGATAATCTCCAGTAATTCTAGGATAGCCTGCTGCGACTCGTCTGAATTGTGATTGACTAGGCGCTGTACCACAAGGCTAGCTGTCTGCGTTTCCCCAAGCCTCATTCCCCTTCGGCCAGATTAAATGGATCAGTTTTGGGTTTCAGGATTCACACTCCTCCTGTCTGACACGCAGTGTTTAAACAGACGCTATAACCTTGGTTTCTTCCATGCGTTTGTGCATATAGATTCATGTTTGTGTGTTGTCAGCTCCTGTATGTTGTTGCCCCAACAAACACGAAATCCCAAAGATTGTTGGTTATTGTTGAATCAGCGTGTTTACCTTGTTGGTGTTTGTTTGGGATGGCGTAAAAATAATTGTTATATTTAGCAATGGTCTAAATCCATTGGCCAGTTTTAATATACAGAGTGCCTTCAACTATGGCGTCAACTTGTCTTGAACAGTTTGTACTACAGACAGATAATAAAATGTGAAAAAGATTCATACAAATAGGCACTGTGTCAAACTTTCGCGTGCACCAGATGTGAAATGCAAAAGTCTAGTGTTATCCATGGGGGTCTGCCATAGTTCAAGCAATCTGAAAAATGTTATTTACAGGCTTCTTTAATTTTTGATTAACTGTAAAATGTTTTCTTAAAATTGTTGATATGGTCTATAGTGATTCTGCTCCAGAAAGTTTAAATCCATGTGGTTTGCATGTTGTTCAGAATAGCTACAGATTTTAGATTTTTTGACAGAATGAGAGCTTTTATAACTATCCTATATAGTTGTTTTAATTTTACATTATTCATAATGTTTGTTATTAATAGAGATTTTATTGGTCTAATGATTTTATTACCTTTTAACTGTCACCGTTCCTCAGGAGGAACACCTATGTTATTTCCTGTTCATTTTAATATTTCATAGTTGAATTCTAATCTAATCATGACAAACTATATATTGATGGTCTAAGACTCAAGAATAAACATTTGACAAATTTTCATAACAATAAACAAACCGAACAATCTTTTTTAAAAATACGTAAAAAAAAAAAGTTGTAATAAACTAATTTTACATTTTATTTAAAAATTATAACTAAAATATCTAAAATTTATAAAACTAAAGTTTACATTTTCATGTTTATGCTCACAAAGGGCAGTGGCAGTTATCAGGCTAAACCTGTAATAATCACAGATTTTCCCATGAAAAAAGATTTTGTTGCTGATATGGTGTTAAAAATGAAATAAATAAATAAATAGGATAGTGTACACACAGTAGCATGTCTGATCGAATAAGGGTCAGGGATGTGATGAAACCCCCGACACACACACACATTGATGTGAAATCATCCAGTCAGCTGTGCGCCTGCAGCTTAATTACTCGAAAGCTCACAGAGTGTCTGACCTCTACCGTTAGCCTAATTGAAATTTAATTGAATTTCGCTTGTCTAGACTAATTAAGCTCCTACTGAAACCGCCAATCTTCAGCCGATGGCCGGACACCGCGTTTTAGAGAGAGAGAACTCGGGAGAATGGAAAGCCCTGAGGAGGGCAGGACAAAGGCGGCCATTTTAGGAAACAGCTGACAGACTGGGAAACATGTTTAAAAATAGCTATGGAAAGGGTTTTAATGAGGAGGAGGAGAAATAGATAAGGCTGTGGTTTGCATGACATATTACTTATAGTTGGGTTCACTTTCTCTTTTTCTTATTCTGATTGTGGGGAAAGTCTTTTAACGTATTGATTTGAACATTATAAAATGTGTTGAAAAGTACTGAGAGTACTATGTGGTGATGGTGTAACGGTAAGAATTTTGCCTAAATAAACCAACATGCAATGAGTTTAGGGTTGTATAGAGTTTTATGATGTCATGAATAGAATTTCATGAATTTCTGCCAATCTAGATTCTATACTGTAGTACTCATAACTGCTGATCTGAGATTAATGATTTAGATGATTGTGAGATAAGGATTTGGCACAGTCCCAGCAAATTTGGGGATTAGTTCTTTGCAGTCTGGTGACCTGGAGCAAAGTATGCTGATGTCTAAATGTTAACACACTGTTAAAACTCTGGCACGATTTTCTACTATCGTTGTGTTAAGGGTTAGGGGCACGGTCCAGGTTTATGGTCTCCTGAGACTTGCAAAATCAAGCTGAGAGTATAGTATGACCTTGAAAATCTGTGTCGATTTTTAAAATGAAATCATGCCTGGATTACTGTTATAAAAGAACAGCAATTACATGTACCAGAATGATTTTCCTGAACAGAAAAAAGTAATCTAGGCTGTAATATTGGTCTCCTTTAAAGGGACAGTACGCCCTAAAATGTTTAATTCTGGCATTATTTACTCAGTCTCACATTGTTCCGAAAATCATATTAGTTTTTTACTGTGAAACACAAAAATGGAGATGCTTGTCAGAATGTCATGTTCATTGTTTTGTCCTGGTTATAATTTAAAAAATGGCATGTTCCTAAATCATTTTCTCAAACCAAATGTTCTCAGATGAGTCAGAAAATATATTTCTGGTTTGTCAGATTATCTGGCTTTACCCATCAAAATAATAATAATAATAATAATAATAATAAATTAGTTCTATACATTTATTAAATTTTTTACAACTACCGTCTTTCTCTTTCTTGTTAGGTACCTCTTCAGCCTGGACAGTCATTTAAGTTCACGGTTCTGGAGACTTTGGACCGCATTAAAGAAGAATTCCAGTTCCTTCAGGCGCAGTACCACAGGTGAGCTTTTATGTGCCGATTTACTGATCTCAGCATGAGAAAAGCTTTTGATTATTTATGGATCTCTGCCCACAGGCTAATAACGGCTGGATGTGTGTTGAATTAATGTCACTGTAAAGTAATCCGGCAGTGTGATATCAACATGATGTGCTGTCTGTTTAAATGGGCACTTACACTGACAGTAATTAAATCATTAGGATCGCCAAGACGGTGTTTCTACTCTACATTTAAAAATGCCATCATTCCAACATTCCTGTTAAGTTATGAAAATGTTTTTTGGATGTTTTTAACTTAAATTTTAGAATAACGTTTTTGTACTTTTAGCAATGAAATTTAATGTTGATGAAACGTTCTAAACATTAGTGCAAGAACATTTTGATAACATTCTTTTAGAAAATGCTAAGGTAGGTAATGTTAGAGAATGCCAAAGTTTAGAGAACATTCCCTGTTAGCTGGGACATTGCTATCAGCGTAAACAGGCTTTAAGGGAAGCCACCATGATGTTGGCTTGGTTCTTGATTCAAAAATGTATTTACATTTCAAAATAATGATGATGTAATTTCACTACAAATAAATGACCTTATCAGTAGCTGACGCATACATGACTGAAATGGATATGACAAATTTCTCTGTGTTTTCCACAGTCTCAAACTGGAGTGCGAGAAGCTGGCCAGCGAGAAGACCGAAATGCAAAGACACTACATCATGGTGAGTTCAGTCGACCTCCTCATTTTCATATCTGCCCGCGCTCCAATACGCATTAACCTCGGCATGAAAGATCATTCAAAGATCATTCAAGCTGAGGAAGCGAGAGGGGTCTCGTGCTTGATTTCCCATTACGGGGTGTTTGGTTAACCTGAGGACACGCCAGCAGGATGGAGGTTGATGGAGATGACAAAGTGAGAGGGAAGGTACAGTATGTGTGAGCCGAAAAGAGAGATGTGGATGGAAACGGTTGTGGAGAGAAACAAAGATCGAAAGAGGACACAAGCACAGACTTGTAAATAATGAGGGGGAACAGCGATTCTGTGCTCACAGAGAGCAAATAGCCCAGAAGGCTATATTTAGCCGACTAGAACTGCCATCTACACTAAGACTTGTTTCAACAGCATTGCTCTGTTTTAATGCATTTGTAGTTTTTCTTACTGTGCCTTTTACTGCACTAAACAGACTGCATGTCTGCTTTTTGTCTGTCTTTAGAGAATGATTTAGTTGTTAATGGGCATGAAATAGTTTTCAAAGCTGATTTGAAATGGCACGTTAGCATCTTGGTTAGCGAAAGTGTATAACCGTATAAGATGAGTCACATCACAAAACGCTTTTTGAGATGCTGTGCAGGCTCGGTCTGACCTGCAACAATCCCATGATTAACATTTTTCCCCAACTCCCTCTTACTATACACAGTAAACTAATTGTAACTGTGGAAATTGTGTTGTGACTAAAAACATCCAAATTAAATGAACACTATGTTATATTGTAGTATGTTCAAAAATAGTCATTCTTTGTCTAGAATTTGCTAAATCATACTCTTGGCATTTTATCATCCAGATTCTTGAGGTCTCAACCTGAGAAGCTTTTAAACAGCACTGAAATAATGTATATCTATGCTGGACTCTTATTGGCTGCTTTTAATTAAAAATAAAAGTTATTTGTTATTTGTTCCAAGTAATTCATTTAAAAAAAATGTAGTTTTTAATTAAAGAAATTAATATGTTGGTACAATTATATTTTTGTCTACAAAAGTAATTTCAAACATTGAAATATACACATTTAGATTAAAATATTTCTAAGATCATTTGAAACATTTTTGTCAATTGTCTAAACTTTTTGGCAATTGCATTTGCAACACTGTAACTGAAACAGGATCTTGATTTAATCCAACAGTTTTTGGATGGTAAATACTGATGGAATAAAGTCCGACCTGAATATGAATCATGTTTTTTGCAATTTAACTTGATCACACTGACCATGCAGTCCTTTAACAAGCATCTGGCTTCACCGCCAGCCTTTTGTTGTTCCCCATGTACGGTCGAGACCATGGATGAAAAGATGTCTCGACTTAACATAAAAATGATCTGTCTGATTTAAAACGATGCTCTCTGCTCTACTAAAGAACATTGCTGCCAAAGATTGCCCTCTCGCCTACAGAGAGAGAGAGAGAGAGAGAGAGAGAGAGAGAGAGAGTATGAGGAAAGATGTGCAATAGAGAGAAAAGAGGAGTGAAAGAGAGAGAGAATTGATTGAAACACACCAGTACAGAAAAAAGAGGAGGGGCAGATAAAGGCTGATGGGGAAGATGAAGAGTAGGTGAGCTGACAGAGCGAGTGATTTTAAAGAGACAGTACGACGATACAAAGACAGAGACCACAGAAATATATATACCCAAAAGATGGAGATAAGGAGAACGCATTTGAAAATGATGGGTGTTTCTGTAGCTATGGGAACTGTGAAGGAATTATTTCAGAAGATGTATTCACTTAAAACACACTTTTGATCAAATTAAATATAATTTTATTGCATTCTGTTTGTTGTATTTGATGGTGTGAAGCAAAACAGCAAATTTAAAGCTAATTTCGAAACAACAGTAGCACTTCCTAACATACCTTGATTATTCTTCATTTCATGACTTTCAAACCGTTTAAAGTTTTAATGTGACCTTCTCATAGCAAAATCTACAATCTGTACGTTTCGTATAAAAGTCCACCATTGAGACATTGAAGTGCACAAAGATGAAGAAACCCTTCAATTCTCCTCAGTAAACTAAATGATTCGATTGCTGTGCGAATATGTATGTGTGGTTGAGAGAGAGAGAGAGAGAGAAAAACTAAGTTTTAACAGAAAAAAGACAAGGGCAGATGTAAATGTAAATATTTTGAAACTGAAAATATATGATATCAAAGAAAAGGACAGCCATACTACAGAAATACGGGTCTGACATTTTTTTTCTTGCTTTAATCTTTTTGTCATCTAGGAGAACGATTTAAGACACGTAAACATAGGATTATAGGACGTCATATTTGTGTGTTTTATTTTGGTTATTTCTCTGCAGGAAATTCCCATCCTCATAATTGTTAACTAATTACTTGCGGTTTGTATTCAGTTTTATTATTTGATGGAATGGCCTTTTGTAATTTGCTTCACCTATAATTGGCCTGATATGAATTGGCAGACAGTAAATCATTGCTCCTCAGATTCCTCGCCTGCAATTTCTCTCTGTTTGTCAGGAAATTTGCCAGGTAACTAGTAATTCAGTCTCGGATTTAAGATGAGCCAAAAACAGAGCTGTTGCTATCAGTGTTCACATCCAGTTTAATGTCACATTAATGTCTGTCTTGAAGAAGTATATTAAAAAGATTTATGATTCAGCTGTTTTTCCAGCTTATTAGAGCAAAGACATACGTTCCATCTGTCATATGAAAATATGAATGTCTCAACGTGCAGCTTCATTAGATGTCGGCAGTTTTCAGAGTCGTGAAATGAAAGTTCATGCATTTATATAATAATATATTTTTGAGGACAAAAGAAGTTTCTTTGATGTCAAATGAATGTTTTTGCATATATTAGAAAATACAAAAAACTGATAATAAAATAGCTGGCTGCAAAAATTCATTTAAAGGGACAGTACACCCAAAAATAACAATTGCACAATTTTTTTGCATGCTTGCAAACATCAGTATTTTATTAGCAAATGCATGTTTAGTTAATATTCTTTTTATTCATAGTGTTTTCTGTAGCTCATTTTTGTCTGAGAACAGTGGGTGGCTGTATTTGTCTGAAAATTGGACAGTTTGGTGTTAATAGGCAGATGTGATGGGTTAGATGGATAGGACAGGTCACTGGAAATGTCTCATCAATGCTATCTGTCTAAACTGCTGAATCAGAGGAAGAGCACAAGACAATCAATGTGTCGGAGTTCACAGCTGCATCCAATAGAGTGGACAGTCACACATGCGTACATGCACAGGATATCTACAAAGACTTTAGTTAAGAGCAGAGTGTCCAGCTACGCAGCAGGATATGTGTACAAGCACCGGATGGCAAACAGCTGCCGGGTTTAACCAGGGGACACCTAGTACATTCTGCCCCTCGTTAGACCGGCTTGGATTAATATACGCATACACACACACACACAGCGAATGCTGCAGGAGGAAAGGCTTTGTTGAACCTCCGCCGCGCTGAGCCACGCTACATCCGCCGCATGCCGAGTGCAATCTGCTCCAGACGACACATACTCAGGGATTACGCGCACATACATACGGACACATCCGTGCTGTTGAATAACAAATAATAATGCAATGACATGAGCGCAAGATTATATAGCAATGAGGCACGGCGACATAAGCATTAAGCTATTATGATCCTAAATGCAGGCTTCCGATATCGAGAACAACAAACGACCAACCAGCTTGTCGACAGCGTCCTTGTTTATAGTGAAATAACAATTTAAGTTTTATCACTTTTTAATTGGGTGATGAAGAATTTATACTACATAATGTAATAAATACATAGAACGCAGAACTTGTTTAAAGACTTGATCTGATTTCAAGCTCAGAAGAAATAAAGTCATATGGGTTCAGAACGACACGAATGTGAGAGAAGTTTTTATTTTTGGGTGAACTATCCCTTTAACCTCATATCCGACACCTTTGGGTTTCCAAGCACCATCATTAGATATGATGAGACTTTAATCCTGAGATTAAACCGCAGTGAAGGTTTGATAGAAGAGACGGGGTCAGAGACACACATCACGGGCGGGTAATGGAGTTTACGGAATAATAGAGAAGAAGGGCACAGAAGAGAGGGATTAAAAAGCAGGGAAGATAGATAAGAGGAAAAGTGAAATAAAAAGGATGGTCGGCATTGAGCAGCTACCGAGTGTGTGAGCGTGACAGACAGTTTGAAAGAGAGACGGCTGTGTCTGCTTTCATCTACATCATCCGCTCTGCTGCTCATCTGCCTGCTGAAATAGACTCAGAAACACATGCTGACGTCTTCAGACTCTCCGTCTTCCTCTGGTTTCGGCGAGTAGTTAGCGCTAGTCAGGCCGCCGAGGTTTTAATTTGATTGATGATGATTTACTCCCGTTTAATTTGTCACACTGCTGATTGATGCTTATATACTTTTGTTCCCACAGTACTACGAGATGTCCTACGGGCTCAACATCGAGATGCACAAACAGGTAAGAAACCAATTCAAAAAACGGTTGACCCATCTTTGAATGTTCTGTTTTATTATTTACGTCTCAGGCAATTATATTTTACGTACATTATAGCATTAACTATAGTGTTAAGGTAAATCATTCAATCCTATGGATTTGTTAAAATTATTAGATTTTTAACAATAACCAAAGTTTTGTTGGCGGGTGCTGATTGGTCAACAGCCGTGTTATATTCATGGTTTAGCACAGCAGCATCATCTTGTTTTGTGTATCACAGCACGACACCTATAGCTGTTATTTCTGTTGCATTTTGTACAAGTTTTAATTTAACTTATTATAAGTTATTTTATTAGGATACTTTGTAACCGTTCTATAAAAAGAGCGCCGTGCATTACTGTGATTATAGTCACGCTCGCAACTTACTGGTGACTATATTCACCTATCAAACACTATCTTAACAGCAATTCATAAGTTTTATGAGTTGGTTAATAAATATGAAGCCGTACCATCTCATTTGGACATTTTAATAAAACTTTCACACAGGTGACTGTTAGTTTTAGGGGTGGGGCTTCGTTTTAGACTTTTCTACAATTCACATTGATTCATACTAGGTATGATTATCAATTTTAACATAATCAACATTTGGTCCCGTTTTAGCTAGCCCTTATGTGCAAATTTGCAAGATGGGGATCTGCGGCATGCATGTTGCATTTTAGGTTGTTAATACATAACCTGTTTTGCATATTTTTTAAGCCAAGCGGCTGTTAAAACAACACAGATGGCCCAAGTCATTCTTTGAAGCTCTTCCAATGTGTAGTGTGTATGCAATCTAATGGTTTATTGGGATTTTCGGGGGGGAGGGCACGGTCAAAATATTTATAAACACACATTCATAACTGCACACACACACCTTTTATCATACCTTGGCTCATACCCACATGCAAGTCTCTTTCATTTCCTTCTTATTTCTGGTACATTTACAGAAGTGTGTGTGTGTGTGTGTGTGTGTGTGTATGTGATTACATTATCCAGCCTGCTGATGGCTCATTCAAGGTTACTCCAGGCCAGTCTTAATGTCATGCACACAAACGGGTTTTCTCACAAACGGGATATGTGACTTATGTATATATAATATTTTTTGCTTTTTTGAGGGTCATGGTGTAATCAGCTGTGCTTTCTTTGAAGTTACCATAATAGTGATTTAGTGTTCCCGTTGGCTGGGAAGTTTTTTTGATCTGGCTGAGAGAACATGAATTAAAAGAAACCCAGTGAAACTAATAGTGTTCTCAAACAATATTAGACTGTGACACAAAGAAAATACGTTTATTGATCTGATCGTATGAAAGTTTCACTGTATGTGGTAGTATTGACTCCATATCTTATTATACGGTAACCTCCACTGCATTTGATTTTATTTTCTGCTGTAGTACAGAAATAATGTATTTTAAAAAATATTGCATTTCAGGGGAATTTTGGAAGCTGAATGGATGTCAAAACTTATCTGCAATACGTGTCTGTCTGAGAGACAAATTAGGTGTATAAGTGTGTAACAGCCCTTCTAATGACTCGGTGACTGGCATTATGATCACAGCCAATGCGTGTGTGAGAACCGCCAGCTGTGTGTGTGTGTGTGCGTGCGTGTGTGTGTGTGCGTGCGTGTGTGCGGTGGGATATGAGACAAAAAAGCAAAAAAACAGTAGGACGGAGATAGGGGGATATAAAGCCTCACACACACGTAAGCCTTTAAAGTGATGCCCCCTGATGCAGGTTTGGTCTTATCAGCATGCCCCCATCATGTCTCTCTCTCTCTCTCGTTCTCTTTCTCTCTCTCTCTCGTTCTCTTTCTCTCTCTCTCTCATTCTCTTTCTCTCTCTCTCTCGTTCTCTCTCTCCCTCTCGTTCTATCTCTCTCTCTCTCTCTCTCGTTCTCTCTCGTTCAGTCTCGTTCTCTCTCGTTCTCTCTCTCTCTCGTTCTCTCTCTCCAAACATATAAAGTCAAATATTAGGCAATGACGCTCTAATCACTGATTGTGGTCACAGGCGCAGAGGTATTCAATAAAGCCCTCATTTACCATTTCTCTCATCTGTCACACTGCTTTTATCCTCTCTCTCTCTGTTTAATTCCCTCTGTCTCTCATTTTGGCTCGCTCTAGTGCTCTCTCTCCTTTTCTCTCTCTCTTTCTCTGGGCAGAGAGCCAGCTCCTCTTCCTCTGGCGCTCTGCCAATATCGTGTCTCTCTCTCTCTCTCTCTCTCTCTCTCTCTCTCTCTCTCTCTCTCTCTCTCTCTCTCTCTCTCTCTCTCTCTCTCTCTCTCTCTCTCTCTCTCTCTCTCTCTCTCTCTCTCTCTCTCTCTCTCTCTCTCTCTCTCTCTGATTGATGGTCCTTCCATACGAAAAAAGAAAGAGAGAATGTGTGAGGAAAGGAGAGCAGTAAAGCACACAAAATAAGACACACAAAGAACACGAGCACACATCCACACACACACATATATGTACACAATAACCTACACACATATAAAGGCTCATGGGTAGTTAAATGTGAGGGAAAAAAATGTCTCAAAGAGGGGATGTGGATGCATTACTGCACGTGTACACAAGCAAATATAAATGCTCACACACACTCCTCCAAACAAAAGCCTGTTCAAAAGTCCTGCAGCCAATTAATTGTAGTTTCTTTTTAAGCTTTGTGTCTTGGATTCAATCGTAATATACATAATATCGTAACAAATCATTACAAATGTCAAGATGTACAGTAATGTAGTAATTTTTCACCCTGTATGACTTTCTTTCGTCTCCAAAACACAAAAGAAGATATTTTGAAGAATGTTGGTAAACACTGATTTCCATTGTATGGACACAAAACGACTATTCTCAAAATATCTTGTTTTGCGTTCATATGTCATATAAATGTTTTGAACAACATGAGGGTGAATAAATGATTACAGTATTTTTGTTTTTAGGTGAACTACCCCTTTAACTGGACACAAACCGTTTCATAAAGCAAGTCTAATATGCAAATGCAGAAACATATTCACACACACACACACACACACGATTCCTGGGTAAACATACACACACAGCAGGACATCTGCACCTACCCAGGTCTTTTTGATCGAGTGACAAAACCATTATGCTAAAAGGTTGGCACCCTGGGACTTCCACACAAATACCCCCCTTGCGCACACACACACACGTCTTGTTTTTCTTCGTTCCTTCATTTCTCTCCTGCTCTCTCTCTTTCTCTCTAACACACTCCGTTTCATTCTCAACCAGTTACATCACTCGCTGTCTCAACCTCATTATACACAAATGAGCTCTGTTTCACTTTGCGCACACACATACACACTTAATCTACAGATGTTCAGTTTTGCTGCTGTGTTATGTCCCGGCACAAAAGGCAAACAAGCAAATGCAGTTTTGTTCATTTATCCGTTATGATATTCTGTGTTATTTTCACGTAAGAACATCTGCGCCGTAATATTGTACATTGTTAACCGCTCAACAATATTGTCATAAACTGATTTCAGCTGCAAGGTTATATACTGGATGAGCTTGTGTAAAACAACCATATGGAAATTTTAAAGGGATAGTTCGCCAATAAATAAAAATGATGTCATCATTTATTCACCCTTATGTCGTTAAAAACATGTATATGACTTTTTCTTATGTGGAACACAAAAGAAGATATTTTGATAAATGTCTCAGTGGTTTTGTGTCCGTCATAGAAGAAATTCATTCAGGTTTGGAATGGCATGAGGGTGATAAAACAAGCATATAAAAAATCACCAAGAAGCCTAAGTGTGTTTTTTATGATGCTTTAACTAGTAAATGTGCCAGTATTTATTCATTCAGGTCCAGTCCTTTGTGTACAAAGAAATTAATATGTGTTATGTTGTTGTGGGGTTGTGTAAGCATTAAAATCTCTGCTACAAATATAGTGGAGGTGGAGGTTTTCTTCGCCTCTCGTGTGCGTATTAGAGTGCACTTAGACTCCATCATGGCAAACAGTCTTGCATTAGTGTGCGTGTGACCGAACAAGACAGAAAAAAAGTTAAAGCAGATACTAGCTGGTGGATGAAGGTGGATGATGCCTGGACAGCGTATGTGTTGTGTTAAAAGAAATGTGTGTGTATGTTTTGTACAAATAATTAACTGTTCTTGTTTTGCAGCATGTGCGAAACACTTTTTTTTGTGAGACTATAATCAAACGTGTGTTTGTGTGTGTGTTTTCGTATGCTCTGTTGCAAGGAGATTGAGACTATTCAAGCTTTTGAGCACTGAAGTACTTTCTCTCCTCTCTCTTTCTCTATCGTCTCATACACAAACACAGCACAGGGTAATGGCTGAATAAGTAGCACTCGGCACACAAACACACACACATGGAAATAACTAAAGATCTAAACTAGATTTTTACATTTTCTCAAATGTGTTATAATCGCTTGTGCAACATTTCCCACTACAAAACTAGAACGTTATGGGTGGTTGCCAGAGAATTGCCATGCGATTAGTGGTTTTGGTGCACGTAGTTGCTAGGCTGTTCTAGGGTTTATTATATATTCTGATATAACGAGCATCAAGTCTGATTTCACCTAATAGTTTGACTATGATTTAAATATTTGACACAATCTTACTCTGTCAGTATTGAAGATATCAAGGTTATATTTTCACAGAATGTTCTTTATTTCATGTAGAATTAGTTTGTATAGAAAACAGTAAATCACAAAAAAAAAATGACTTTAGCTACGTTTTCACAGGCAGGGTCACATTTTGTCCAGCAATTCAAGTATTAAAGTATAAAAGATTCTGAAATAATATTCTGACACCAGGAAACGTTAGTTTTAGTTACAGTTTTCATTTAAAAAAAAGAAAAACTAGTCAAACTGATTTCCTGCCTGTGGCCCGAGATATGTTGATGTAGGCTCCAGCATTACCAGATGACAAAGATGTACAGCGGGATTTGGTGAATGCACACATGACCATTTCTATTCAATACAAACTCTAAACCAAATATATCACTATTTTAGATTTGAAATTATACTTTACACCTATAGCATTTCAGTGGTAATGCTCGCCTGGGAAAATGGCAGTATAATAATATAATCTTGGTCTAACAGCACAACTGTGCTGAATGGCCTTCATTTCATTATCCTCTCTCTTTGAGTTTGAGTTCAGCGTTGCCTAGATATCATTGTTATGAATATAATCTGAGCTAAAACCATTTGTGCTTGGGAATTGAGAGCCCACTGCGTTTGTATAAGTTTATCACTGTCACTCTTTTTTTAATCGTGTGTGTGTGTGTTCTCTTGTAGGCAGAGATCGTGAAGCGGCTCAGCGCTATCTGTGCTCAAATCATCCCTTTTCTCTCTCAGGAGGTACGCTGACAGTGATTGACAGCTCATCGGGGTTCTGGGGTCCACACACACACACACACACACACGTCTGACTGATTCACACTCAGTATGGCAGACAGCTTTTAGACTTTAATGACCTCGTCTCATCTAAACGGAGACTGCTGATATCATGCATTTTTCAGCAAAGCAAATATCCAGTTTCTAGTTACTGAAAGTCATCTGTAATAACTCAATACAAATGTAGCTTGAGTACAGCGTTACTGATTTCTTTATTAGCTGCCATATAATGAAAGTTGTATTTTGTTTATTTTCTACTAACTGTTACTGTACTCTTAAATGTTTACACAATTTACTTTTAGCATATATATTTATTTATGTGCAGTCTTTCTCTACAGGGAAATTTATTAAAATAGCGACGACTCATGTTGCACTACACGTTTTTGCCCAATCAAATGCTCTCTTGAAAGATGATGTCATGCACGCCTTTGACAAAACTAAAGCCTATTAGATAAGAAAACATAAGTATCTCAGATCATCCACGTCTGCTCGCTCACATACAAAGCAAATAGTTCTTGAAAGAGTAAACAAACTGACAATAAACAAACTCCACAGTGTCTTACTTTGCCTGCGTCTTTCAAATACTGTATGTGTGAAAGGTAAAGAAGGACGTACTTTATTGTCAAGCAGTTGATTGTTTGAAATCCGTAACAAAGCTCAAAGCTCCAGGTCCCATGTCAGGAAGGCATAGATCCATTGTTGTCTTCACAGCTTTGAAGCTGCAGTGTTTTAAGGATAGTCCATTGTGGGTTGACTGTATGCACACCATGAAAAATGCAGCTCACCTTTTAAGTTTAAAACCTTGGCAGAAAATCACTCTATTTATAAGCATCAGTTAACATTTTTACACTGAACTTCAAAAATACTTTTGTATTACCCAATTTCATTAGATGTTTTGCATCTATGACATGATCATGACATCAATTTTCATTTTTGTATTGTAAAAACAATAATATACATTTTATAAAAATGATACAGTAAATACATACTAGTTTTTGTCAAATTAGTTTTTGTGAAAAATCAGAATGCAACATTTCATCAAGACATGATAATGTCCTAAAATTGACCAGATTCTGCCATTACTAGCATGCATTAAATGTATTAGGCATCAGCCAATCAGATGCTTACTTTGCTTTAAGTTATGAAAGGCTTCTGTAACTATTATTAATGTTATTGCTTCCAGTGTTCTGTTTATGATAATAAAATTTTATATAATGTATACACTGATACCTGTGAGGTTTCAAAAAAAATGTTTGGAATGGAGAACACATTTCCAATTAGTGGGATTTATCTTGGCTGATAGGTAATAAAGGAGCAGACAGAACTGTATTGATCAGGAGGGCACCTTTAGCATTAACTTGAGTTAGCATCTGCTGACAGGGAAGAACAATGTGATGTGTCTGTCAGAATTGACCGTGTGTGTGCCAGACAGAGGAGGGGAATTAAGTTAACAAAAGGTGTGCAAACGTGTATTTGCTGCCTGTATGTGTATGATTGTGAATGTATGTGTGGTATGTTACTACTGTCACACTGTGTGTGTTTGTACTTTCTCACACGGTTTCTTTTGTCTGTGTGTGTGTGAGCAGCATCAGCAGCAGGTTGTTCAGGCGGTGGAACGTGCCAAGCAGGTCACCATGGCCGAGCTCAACGCCATTATAGGGGTGAGTGATTTCAATTCAAGTAATTAAAATATCAACCAATTGATATTTTGACTGAATTGAAATATAGAAAACATTACAGTGGCCTTGAAGTGCAAAACAAAATAAATCCAAAAACAAAATAACAAATCTAAAATCAAAATGACCAATCTAAAACACAATGCCAATTTAACAAAATAACAAACTATAAAACACAACAACAATTCCGGAAACTAAATAACAAGTCAGAAAACACTACGACAAGTCAGAAAACAAAATAGCAAGTTATAAAACACAACGACAACTGTATTGTATGTCCTTGTGTATTGTATATCTTGATTGACACGAGTTTCGTCCAATCAGCAGGAACCATTCCAACAAAGTACCTACCTTTTCTGGTTTCTGGGTTGTGTTTTCCAACTTGCAATTTTGTTTCCTCACTTGTAGTGTTTTCTGACTTCTTATTTTGTTTCGGGATTGTGTTTTTAGATTTGTCATTTTGATTTTGGATTTGTTATTTTGTATTGGGATTTGTTATTTTGTTTTTGATTTGTTTTTAGTTTTGCGATTTGTTGTTTTATTTTGCTAGGCCACCGTAAAACATAGAATATGTGTTTTTAAATCCACAAGCTTTCAAAACAGCATATAAACATACATATTAAAGGGTAGTTCACCCAAAAATAAAAATGATGTCATAATTTTTCCACCCTTATGTCATTCAAACCCTGTATATGATTTTTTTGTGGAACACAAAAGAAGATATTTTGCAAAACGCTGGTTACGGGCACCTATTGACATCCACTGTACCTCTTGTCCATACTATGAAAGTCAATGGGTGCCGGTAACCAGCGTTTTGCAAAATATCTTCTTCTGTGTTCTGCTGAAGCAAGAAAGTCATACAGGATTGACATGACATGAGGGTGAGTAAATGATAAAATAATTTTGGGTGAACTATCCCTTTAATCTCTCTCTTTCCCTGTTATTGTCCTGTGTGGGCTGAACTGTGACCATATTACTGCACTTAAACAGCAGAGTAACAGTGGAGTGAAAAAGTGTGTCTCCATAATAGCCAGCTACATAACAAGCTGTAATTTAGCACACTTTCTGTCTGTATCTCATTCCACCCGTCTATCTGTCTCTCACTCTGTATCTCTGTTTGTCTTTGATCTGATGTCTTTATCTCTGTCTGTCTCACTGTCTCTCTCTCTGTTAGCAGCAGCAGCTCCAACACCTGTCTCACCACACTCCAGGTATCCCTCTCACGCCTCACCCTTCAGGCTTATCTCTGGGCGGCACATCCGGGCTGTTGGCCCTCACGGGAGCTCTGGGAGTCTCCGCCCACCTGGCCAACAAGGACGAACGCAACCACCTAGACCCTGAGCACCTCAGAGGTGTGCTTTAAATGAATGTATCATCAATGATTATTATTTTTTTATAGTGGAGTTTCAGAGAGATTTGTGAGAGTAATGTTGTATTAACACCAATGGTTTTATGTGTTGTTTTGTTTAGTCAAATTAGGGCAAAATGCTGCCTTCACATCCTCATGAGAATGTCCTAATTACAAGTTTGGAAGTGGGATTGTGTTTTACAAAGTGTTTTTGCTCTAAATAAAGCGGCAACATTGGGCAATTTCATATTTTTCACTTAAATTCAACTGCAACAAATTATAAACCAAATGGTGGGAATATCTTCATGTTTTATGTCTTGTTCTGCCACAGATAATGACGAAAAGGATTTGTTGCACTTAGTGAAATTAGCACACTGTTTTTGTTATTCTTTATTGAACACCTTTTTTTAAACTCCTTTCAACTTAAGAATGTCAGAGCTCTGAGAAAATCCAGAGTTTCATACTGGTAATTTCAACATTGTGGTTAACTTCACGTGGGCTTACGATAATAAATATGATTATTTCGACACGACTAGAAGGTAGTATCAAGTCATAATGAGACACTAATAGAGAAACAGCTGGCCTAAGAAAAACACAATAGAGTATATAGATATGAGCAGGGTGTGTTGCATCTTGCGGTAGATGGGATTCACTTCTGAGAAGCCTGAGCGCTGAGAGATTAGGGGCCAGAGGTCCGACTGCTCAGGGAGTTTAATACAATGGGTGTATTTTTATTGCACGCTGTCTAGAGTTTTCAGCATGACCTTGGATTGCTTTGGAATTGTTGTTGTTATTATCATGACTGACGTCAATCTCAAACTCCTCCTTTTTTTTCCTCCGTTTCCTCTCTCTCTCCTCCAATCCCAGAGGGTGCGCCCAGCAGGGTGAGTATTAGACTTGTGTTTGTGTGTATGTGTGCATCCACCATTTTGACTTTGATAAATGTCTCCAAATACAGAGTCTTTTAAAGAAAGGAATGGATTATGTAATTTGCCTGACCTCTTAGGACTCTCTAAACAACACGGTTTCTGCCTTTTGCAATCATCAGTGATAAAAAACATTCACTTTGTACTTTTAATTTAACAAACTAACATGGGGTACCCAGAAATGACTTTGATAGAATTAGTCTTAATAGAAAAGTTTATCCAGAAATGTTTGCAGAGTGTTTGAGATGCCATACAGTAAAAGCAGATGGGGACTGGGGCTGACCAAGAGGTGGATGGGGACTGGGACTGACCAAAAAAATCCTCCCTAACCATTTCTTTCCATCATTCACAAAATAAAGTGATAATGTCTGCTGTTTTAATTTTCTATTGTTGTGTCAAATGGTTCATTTTGTAATCTGCACACATTAGCTAACAACTGAAAAACAACAAGTGTGCCTCATCGTGCACAAAACTGTTCCTTTTCTGATGGCAGAAAAGCTCTTAAATATTCTGGTGAACTTTTCCTTTAAGAGTCTTGGTGTTAATAAAAAGCTGTTTTCTCCAAGCCAAAATGGTACAAGACTAAAAACAAATCTCAGAGAGAAAGAGTCGTAACGGGTTCAGGTTCCTTTAAGATGATTTCTCGTTGCTGACAGCAGAGCAGGAAAATGAAGGAGTCAAGGAAAGGTCTAAGCGAGGGGGAGTAAAAAGAGATAAAGAGGTTTTGGAGAAAACAGGTCTGTTGAGAGAACTGGGCTTCTTTGTGCACTCTTTCTCATCTCAGTCCAATGTGCTTCCTGTTTGGATCGTAAAACTGCACTGTTGCAGAAAACCAAGCGTTTGAAGTCTCTGATCTGAGACTAGTTTTACCTCACCGCCTATAATGATAGAAGTTTTTAGAGAGAGTCAGTTGACACTGGATGGTGACCAAATGTTTTGGGCCACTTAATGTTGTGTCAATAATTGCTAAAGAGTACACAAAACAGGATTTGCTTTGAAAGGTACATTTTGTACAATTTTGCTGTGTAATGAAAGTAGAGTATGTTTGTCTCCGTAGGCTAAATGTGTGCTTTGTCTCTTTCTGACCGTAGAGTAAATCAGTATCATCGACAGACAGTCAGGTCACAGAAGATCGGCAGGGTCCGTCAGGGGCATATTCCTCGCAGTCGGGCAACGATGCTAAACGGAGGCGTTGTGATGAGAAAGACATCCTTACCTCTCACTATGTAGGTTCTGTCACACAATGATGACATCATGTATATTTCATTCCTCATGCGTTCATTCCATGTGTTCAAGATTTATTGTATACATAAACGATGTCAAACGAACTTTTATGGAAAAGCTTAAAGGAATGTTTAAGGAGCTTAATCAAATTATTTAATTGAGCTTAAATTACACATTTTAACAAAGATGTCAGGAAAAACTTATTACAGTATACTAGAAATGCAATTTTTATTAGGAATTATTAGGAAGTCCATAATAATTCTCACAAACAATTATTGGCCTATGCCGATATTTTTCACCTGCTCACTTATTTGAACATTTTTCATTAAAATATAGTTTTTTTTTTCAACAGGACAGCATTAAATGGCAAACTTTGGTTTCTGTACAGGTTTCATTTTTTTGGATTATGAAAAACACATTGCAACAGTTAATTAATACACTATTGGTTTATTATATCGGACTTGATATGCAGATTGTTTAAAATTGATCTTAAATTGGATGATAATTTCAGTGCATCTCTTAAGAAATGTCTTAGACTCTCACTGAAAGTTTATTACTGTAATTGAAGAATGTTCTGTTCAGCTGAAGTACTTATTGAAGACAGAATGTCACAGATATTTCTCATGTTAATATATAGATTGTCTCTGGTATAGTTTCTTTTAGGTTTGCTGCACTCGACGACCCATCACACATAGATATAAACACACATACTCTGCACGTGTGTAGTGAAAAGTGTAATGTGACCATCCGGGTGGGTAATTGGGGGATGATGTCACTATAGGGTTATGTCAATAGGAACATCAGCCCATGATCACATCAAAGCCCTGTTGCCATGGCAACTAAGTGCGTTGTCACCCTGATTCCCAGAGATGGACGAAAGAGGAAAGTGAGAGTGAGACATGTGAGAGAGATGGAAAAGGTGAAAGACAGCGAGAAATGGGGTTGGGGGACAGACTTTGTCCTGCTGTGATTGGTAAAATTGTCCGCAAAGGGAGGGGGTGGGGGAGGACATAGCACTATAGTACTGTACATCTGTGTAAAAAGATAAATATATCCCATAGGGGTATTTATTTTTATGCCTGTTTATGTGTGTGTGTGTGTGTGTGTGTGTGTGTTTTTCTTAGGACAGTGATGGAGATAAAAGTGAAGACAATCTTGTGGTCGATGTTTCAAATGAGGTAAGCCCATATGCAGTATTAATGTATACACAAATACATATACATTCATACACATCGTACACGTACATAGATACATGTACATACACATAAAAAAATAAACATGGACAATTACAGCAGATGGGTATGGAATGAAAAGCCTCAAAGATTTGTAAACTTTTAGCATGAGGTAGAGATCTGCACACTAAGTAAGTTTACAAACGTTATAGTGTAAACACTGCTTTTTGATTACCTTAACCTGGCTAAACCACTTCAACCAAAATATTGTCTTATTCAGAATAAGGTAAATAATTAGATTACTGATGTCTATGTAAACATAGTCATTGTTCAGTAAATAATAGGACAGTGATAATAACGCCTTGTCCTATTATGTGACTCATCATGGATGTCTTTTGTGAATGTCTCTTGTACTTAACGTTGATGAAGATGATATTGGTGATGATGATGATGCTTGTAAATGATAAAAAGCCCAAAGATTGTTCACTGTCTGACCAAATTCCAGTGTGCTCCTAAAACTTGAACCTCCCAAAGTAGTTCAAATCAGGTCATGTACTCAGTTTTATACTACTAATATGCTCACTGAGTCCTTACTGATTAATCTTCAAAAGATTAAAGTTTCTCAATCCATACTCTTTAGCATTGAGGGTAGCCTGGAGAGATGGCCATGCTTCCTTCTAACCAAACAACACTACTCTCTCTTCTAGTACACCCATGTTCATGTTAGAGGAGGTGAACCACGTAGAGCACCTAAAGGGTGGTAGTATAACTGCAACCCACTCTAATACATGATGCTTTTATCCAACTTACGAGGGGGCCTCACTGCAGCGTCCGAGGAGCAATTGGGGCAAGGTGCCTTGCTGAAAAAGCACCTCAGTTTTTTACTGCTGATACTGGGAATCCAATTCTCTAACCAGTAGTGTATGTATTTATGTATATGTGTCTCTCTCTCTATCTATCTCTTATATATATATATATACTATAAATATATATACAGACTATAAATATATGTATATATATAAACTATAACTATACTACACTAAACTATATATATATAAGCTATATATATATATATATATATATATATATATATATATATATATATATATATATATATATATAAAAGCTATATATATATATATAAAAGCTATATATATATAAACTATATATATATAAGCTATATATATATAAACTATATATATATAAGCTATATATATATATATAAACTATATATATATAAGCTATATATATATATAAACTATATATATATATATATATATATATATATATATATATATATATATATATATATATATATATGGGCTATATGTGTGTGCTATATATATATATAAAGCTATATATATATAGCTATATATATATATATATATATATATATAAGCTATATATATATGTGCTATATATATATATATATATATATATAAGCTGTATACTATATATATATATATAAGCTATATATATATATATTGAGCTATATATATATAAGCTATATATATATAGCTGCTATATATATATATATATATATATATATAGTATATATATATATAAGCCATATATATATAAGCTATATATATATATATATATGTATATAAGCTATATATATATAATATATAAGCTATATATATGCTATATATATATATATATATAGGCTATATATATATATATAAGCTATATATATATATATATATGTATATATATATATATATATATACTATATATATATATATATAAACTATATATATATATACTAACTATATATATATATAAGCTATATATATATAGGCTATGTATATCTATATATATATATATAAACTATATATATATATACTATATATATATAAACTATATATATATATACTATATATATATATATACTATATATATATATATCACTATATATATATATATATATATATATATATGCATATATATATATACTTACATATATATATATATATATATATATATAATGCATATATATATGAGCATAAATACATATATATATATATACTATATATATATATATATATATATATAACTATATATATATATATATAATATATGCATATATATATATACTATATATATATATACCTCTATATATATATAAATATGTATATATATATATATACATATATATGCAGGGATGCATATATCCATATATATATATATATATATATACATATATACTATATATGCATATATATAACTATATATATATATGTATATATATATATGGCATATATATATATATGCACACATATATATAAATGACAGTATATACATATAAATTATATATATATAAACTATATATGTATAAATGCATATATATATATATACCATATATACATATATGCTATATATATATATGCATACACACAATATACACATAATCTATATATATACATATATATATGCATGAGACCATATTTTATGCAACTGGGTGGGACATATAGATACAGGGCACATATGATGCACTGACACATCAAACCACAGGTGTCATGGTCATCCGAGATAGTGCATAGGGGCTGGATCCAAATGGAGACAGAGACTCACGTATACATACACTGTCCACATGCAGAGATACAAAGACACATAAATACAGGGATGCAAATACAGGCATAGATACAGATACAAATACTGATGCATAATACACACACACAAATGCAGAGGCATATATGCAGCACACACAAATACAGAGGCATAGTACATACACATATGCACAGACAGAGACGATAGTACACACAGACACACACAAATACAGAGCATAGTAGAGACAGACACAATGCAGGAGTACACACACACACAGAGACATAAATGCACAGCACACAGACAGATAGTATGCAAGACACACATATACAAAGACAGAGCACACATATACATACAGCACACAAATGCAAGATGCATAGTACAGCACACACAAATGGACAGCATGAGTAATGCAGCACACACAAACACACAGACACACAAATACAGAGATGCATAATACATGGAACACACAAACATCAGAGACATAATACACACACATAACACAGATGCACACACAGATGCATACATACATGCATACAGAGGACACATAAATACAGAGATACACAATACAGATACATAAACACAGAGACACACATAACACAGAAATACATACATAATACACACACACACATAAATACAGAGATACATAATACAGAGACACATAAATACAGAGATACATAATACATACACATAAATACAGAGATACATAAATACAGAGATACATAATACATACACAGAAATACAGAACACACAAATACAGGGATGCATAATACATACACATACACAGAAATACAGAGACACATAAATACACAGACACATAACAGAGATGCATAATACAGAGACACATAAATACAGAGACACATAAATGCAGAGATACATAATACATAACAAATACAGACACATAAATACAGAGACACATGAAATACACACATGCAAATACAGAGACACAAATACATGGAGACACATAAATACAGAGACATAATACAGGGACACATAAATACAGAGACATAAATACATACACATAAATACAGAGATACATAATACAGAGACACATAAATACAGAGATACATAATACAGACACATAAATACAGAGACACATAAATACAGAGATACATAATACAGAGACACATAAATACAGAGATACATAATACATACACATAAATACAGAGATACATAATACAGAGACACATAAATACAGAGATACATAATACAGAGACACATAAATACAGAGATACATAATACAGAGACACATAAATACAGAGATACATAATACAGAGACACATAAATACAGAGATGCATAATACAGAGACACATAAATACAGAGATACATAATACAGAGACACATAAATACAGAGATACATAATACAGAGACACATAAATACAGAGATGCATAATACATACACAGAAATACAGAGATACATAATACATACACAGAAATACAGAGATACATAATACATACACAGAAATACAGAGACACATAAATACAGAGATACATAATACAGAGACACATAAATACAGAGATACATAATACACAGAAATACAGAGATACATAATACAGAGACACAAATGGAGATACAGACACATAAATACAGAGATACATAATACAGAGACACATAAATACAGAGATACATAATACAGAGACACATAAATACAGAGATACATAATACAGAGACACATAAATACAGAGATACATAATACAGAGACACATAAATACAGAGATACATAACAGAGACACATAAATACAGAGATACATAAATACAGACACATAAATACAGACACATAAATCACAGAGACACATAAATACAGAGACACATAAATACAGACACACATAAATACAGAGACACATAAATATAGAGATACATAATACAGAAGACACATAAATACAGAGATACATAATGCAGACACATAACACACAGATGCATACAATACAGAGACACATAAATACAGAGATGCATAATACATAACACAGAAACACAGAAATACATAATACACACATAAGACATGCAGAAACACAGAAGATGCATACATGCACAGAGACAACATAAATCACAGAGATACATAAATCACAGAGACATGAACACAGAGATAAATGCATACATACAGAGAAATACACAGATACATGCATACATACACAGAAACAGATACATACACAAATACATGCATATAAAAACAGAGACACATAATACAGAGACGGATAAATGCACACATAAATACAGAGATACATACAGACACATAAATAAATACACAGACAGATAATGCACAGACACACATAAATACAGAGATACAAACAGATGACACATAGACATGCGCAGATACATAATGCAACACAGATACATGCATACATACAGACACATACACATAAATATAGATACACACATACAGATACAGAAATGAGAGTGCATACATCACATAGAGATAGTGCACAGGGACACATAAATGCAGAGACACATAAAGAGGATGCATGCAATACAGAGATGCATACATACACACAGGACACATACATAGAGATGGACATACACAGAGACACATAAATGCACAGGACACATAGATGCACACACAGAGACATACACAGAAACACATGCACAAATACAGAGACATACATAGACACATAGAACAGCATGAACACATAAGAGCACATACAGAGATACATAAATGCACACATGCACACAGAGACACATAAATACACATAGAGACATACACATGCACAGAGACACATAAACACATACAGACACAGAGACACATGCATACACACATAAAATGCATACACAGAGATACATAACAGAGACACATAAACATAATGCAGACACACACAATGGAGAACATAATACATAGACACATAAAGACATGCATGCATACACAGAGATGCATACAATACATGAACAACAGCATGCATACATACACAGATAAATGCATACATACAATAATAAATGCACAATACGAAAATATACATACACAGATAGAATGCATGCACACAGACAGATAAATGCATACATACATGAAAGAGAATGCATGCACATACAAAAATAAATGCATACATGCAAAATAAATGCATACATACAGACAGATAAATGCATGCATAGACAGATAAATGCATACATACAGAAAATAAATGACAGACACAGACACATAAATAAATGCATACATAGACAAATAAATGCATACATGCATACACAGATAAATGCATACATAGACAGATAAATGCATACATAGACAGATAAATGCATGCATACATAAATAAATGCATACATGAACAAATAAATGCATACATAGACAGATAAATGCATACATACACAGATAAATGCATGCATATGAACAAATAAATGCACATAAATAAATAAAATGCATACATGGACGGATAAATGTACATGCATGAACAGATAAATGCATACAAGGACAGATAAATGCATACATAGATAGATAAATGCATGGACAGAAAATGCATAGATAAATGTGCACACACAGATAAATAAATACATGGATAAGATAAATGCATGTATACACAAATAAATGCATACATACACAAATAAATGCATACATACAAAATAAATGCATACATACACGGATAAATGCATACATAGACAGATAAATGCATACATAGACAGATAAATGCATACACAGACAAATAAATGAATACATAGACAGATAAATGCATACATAGACAAATAAATGCATACATACAAAAATAAATGCATACATAGACAGATAAATGCATACATAGACAAAAATAAATGCATACATAGACAGATAAATGCATACATAGACAGATAAATGCATACATAGACAGATAAATGCATACATAGACAGATAAATGCATACATAGACAGATAAATGCATACATACACAGATAAATGCATACATAGACAAATAAATGCATACATACACAAATAAATGCATACATAGACAGATAAATGCATACATAGACAAATAAATGCATACATAGACAGATAAATGCATACATAGACAAATAAATGCATACATAGACAAATAAATGCATACATACACAGATAAATGCATACATAGACAAATAAATGCATACATACACAGATAAATGCATACATAGACAGAAATAAATGCATACATACAAACAGATAAATGCATACATACACAAAAATAAATGCATACATAGACAAAATAAATGCATACATAGACAGATAAATGCATACATAGACAAATAAATGCATACATACAAAAATAAATGCATACATAGACAGATAAATGCATACATAGACAGATAAATGCATACATAGACAAATAAATGCATACATAGACAAATAAATGCATACATAGACAAATAAATGCATACATACACAGATAAATGCATACATAGACAGATAAATGCATACATAGACAGATAAATGCATACATACACAGATAAATGCATACATACACAAATAAATGCATACATAGACAGACAAATGCATACATAGACAGATAAATGCATACATGACAAATAAATGCATACATACAAAATAAATGCATACATAGACAGATAAATGCATACATAGACAGATAAATGCATACATAGACAAATAAATGCATACATAGACAGATAAATGCATACATAGACAAATAAATGCATACATACACAGATAAATGCATACATGAACAAATAAATGCATACATAGACAAATAAATGCATGCATACATACACAGATAAATGCATACATAGACAAATAAATGCATACATACAAAAATAAATGCATACAGACAGATAAATGCATACATAGACAGATAAATGCATACATAGACAGATAAATGCATACATAGACAGATAAATGCATACATGAGACAAATAAATGCATACATAGACAGATAAATGCATACATAGACAGATAAATGCATACATGACAGATAAATGCATACACATACAAGACAGAAATAAATGCATACATAGACAAGATAAATGCATACATAGACAGATAAATGCATACATAGACAGATAAATGCATACATAGACAGATAAATGCATACATAGACAAAATAAATGCATACAGACAGATAAATGCATACATAGACAAGATAAATGCATACATAGACAGATAAATGCATACATAGACAAATAAATGCATACATACACAAATAAATGCATACATAGACAGATAAATGCATACATAGACAAATAAATGCATACATAGACAGATAAATGCATACATACACAGATAAATGCATACATAGACAAATAAATGCATACATAGACAGATAAATGCATACATAGACAGATAAATGCATACATACAAAAATAAATGCATACATAGACAGATAAATGCATACATAGACAAATAAATGCATACATAGACAGATAAATGCATACATAGACAGATAAATGCATACATAGACAAATAAATGCATACATACACAGATAAATGCATACATAGACAAATAAATGCATACATACAAAAATAAATGCATACATAGACAGATAAATGCATACATAGACAGATAAATGCATACATAGACAGATAAATGCATACATAGACAGATAAATGCATACATAGACAGATAAATGCATACATAGACAAATAAATGCATACATAGACAAATAAATGCATACATAGACAAATAAATGCATACATACACAGATAAATGCATACATACACAGATAAATGCATACATAGACAAATAAATGCATACATAGACAAATAAATGCATACATACACAGATAAATGCATACATAGACAAATAAATGCATACATACACAGATAAATGCATACATAGACAGATAAATGCATACATAGACAGATAAATGCATACATAGGCAGATAAATGCATACATACGCAGATAAGTGCATACATACGCAGATAAGTGCATACATACAAAGATAAATGCATACATACAAAGATAAATGCATACATACGCAGATAAGTGCATACATACACAGATAAGTGCATACATACGCAGATAAGTGCATACATACGCAGATAAGTGCATACATACACAGATAAGTGCATACATACAAAAATAAATGCATACATACAAAAATAAATGCATACATACAAAAATAAATGCATACATAGACAGATAAATGCATACATAGACAGATAAATGCATACATAGACAGATAAATGCATACATAGACAAATAAATGCATACATACAAAAATAAATGCATACATAGACAGATAAATGCATACATAGACAGATAAATGCATACATAGACAGATAAATGCATACATAGACAGATAAATGCATACATAGACAGATAAATGCATACATAGACAGATAAATGCATACATAGACAGATAAATGCATACATAGACAGATAAATGCATACATAGACAGATAAATGCATACATACACAGATAAATGCATACATAGACAAATAAATGCATACATACACAAATAAATGCATACATACAAAAATAAATGCATACATAGACAAATAAATGCATACATACAAAAATAAATGCATACATAGACAGATAAATGCATACATAGACAGATAAATGCATACATAGACAGATAAATGCATACATACACAAATAAATGCATAAATACACATAGATACATAAATACAGAGACACATATAGATGCATAAATACATATACACAGACACACATATACATACACGTGACTGTAGTTGTCAGGTGGCAGAAGGACGTGTCCGTGGTCATGCTCAGGTGGTAGAGGAGCTGGCGTGTCGATGAGCTGAGGTGGGCATCAGGCCAAACTGGGACTGATGGCCTCTGATGTCCTCGGGATCCACAGTTGTCAGGGTCATCCGAGATTGGTTTGGATCCAGCTCCATACAGATACATGCATAGATGCATTGCCACATACACATAGATACATATACACATATACCTAGACATACACACACATATATATAACTTTGAAAGAATTTTGAAAATCGGTCAATATATATATATATATATATATATATGACAAATATATCTGTCCTATGGTGTGACATGCTAAAATGTAGAAAAAAGAACAATTAAGATAAATCTTTTTTATCCTATTTGTTACTCCAGCAATGAAGATAAATTATTTTTGTATTTTTTAAGAGTTTTTTATACATTTTTGCTGTCACACCATAGGACATTGCCATTTCTTCAAAAACAGAATAACAAATATAATAATGAACAGAAAAATCCATTGTTTCTTGGTAATTATGTAATCAGCTATTGTACGGTATAGCGCTACAGCTGTGTTTCGCAATTATTTGATAAATATTAAACATCAATCATATTTATGAAACGTTATTCAGTCTATAATTGCTGATAATATCACGCAGGCAAATCAGGCTTGTTTAATAACCACTGAGCAGCTGGAGCCGGTCAGCGCTTTTTCATTACGTGACCCCACTGCGCAATTACTGCATTTAAAAGTATTCCACACCGACAATTATTCAAGAAAAACTCAGCACACTTTTTCATTTATTGTGAGTAAACAGAGACTTGCATAATAGAGAGAGAAGAAGTAAGAAAGAAAGAAAGAAAGACAGAGAGAGAGAGAGAGAGAAAAAGATGGGACCATGTTGTATTGAACTCCAGATTAGTAAGTGAGCGTGTGAATACAGCATCTGTTGCTGACTGTTCTAATCAGTATTGTTTGCTACGACTAGCATAACTGTTAATTGTATTGTTAAGTTATTGTTAAGGGACTGTTGTCCCGTTATCCACTGGATAAGTAACCCGAAAGTTTATATCAACTTTTTTTCTGATTGCTGCTCATATACGTAAGAATTTGTGTAGAAGTTTCGCATTCTGAAAGTCTAGTGTGGCTGCCCCATCCAGACAACTCCAGCAAATGTATAGCAATGTCCTATGAACTATACAGAAGACCTTAGCAACACCTTGGCAACCACCCACAACACATCACCACTGTGCCTGTAATGATTAGGTACGTCCTTTTTTTTCCCAGGAGGCTACCTCTCCCGTGGGCAGTGCTCCTCTTTCCCCTCATGGTAATGGTTTGGATCGAGCTCCACCCCTGAGAAAGGAGCTCCCAGAATCCCCCAGTCCTCCACCAGCCACCCCAACACACAGCCCACCTCCCGGCAAGAACAAAGACACAGTGCAAGTATGACAGTTGTCAGAAAAAATATTCCTCCTACATACTTTGCTTACAGTAATAACTTGGATCCGCGATTTTATACAGTACCTAACTTGTCTATCTGTCTATTTTGGCAGACAGAGAAATCTCAGTCACCCTCCTCCAAATCAGGCAATTCCTCTCCTTCACACCATGACACCTTAACCCCCGGTCCACCCGGGCCCAGCACGTCCTGTTTACGGCTGGTCAACAAATCGTCCTCGTCAGCAGACCCTCTGGGTAACTTCCATATCTTACACAATATGACTAATTTTAAATGTTATAACTCTAAAATTACTAACGTCGCCTGTTCTTTAGCCTTGCGGAGTCCCCTGACCATGACGCCCGGTTCTTACCCGGCACACTTTGGGATGGTGTCCCACACTGGGATCAATGGAGAGCTGGCCAGTCCAGGCGGGTTTGGAGGCTCACTCACGCTCTCACCCCAAATCAGTGCTGCGGCCAGTGCCTATACCCGCAGCCCTCTGGTAATACACAAATGCATATTCTTTGGGTTGGAAATGTACATTAGGGCTGTGTTCAAAATATCGATACAGCGATACATCGTCACATGCTAATTTAACACACAAATGAGGCAGCGTTGTGTCAGTTTTATTGCGGATGGCTTATAGTACAATCATGCGCATTTAAAGTCATTGAAGCGCAGGAAGGAGTTTTGACGCACAGCATGTCACAAGAAAGACGAGAAAGAGACACAACAGTAAAACCACGAATCTAATATAACAAGAAGAGCAAGAGACCTTTTAAACCTCAAAGCACCGGTCACATTTATATCCTGAACTCTGACTCAACGTTTATACGTCATTTTGGTAACACTTTACAATATGGTTAACATTATAGGTAACTACAATGGATAAAAAACTTTTATTACACAAACAACATTTATTATTTTAGCATTTACCAATTCATTTTAATAATCAAGCGTTGTAGCTGTTAACATTAGTTAAATGAACTAACATGAAAAAACAATAAAGAATTGCTTTTGGATTAATTTAAACATAAATAAATGCTGTAAAAATATGTTGTTTATTGTTAATTTATGTTAGTTAATGCATTCACTAATAGTGATGAATAACCTAAAAAAGTCAAAAAAGCTTTTAAATTTCATTTTTTACTTATATTCTAATAGTGACAAAATATTTGAACTGGAAAAACTATATAAAAATGCAAAATAGATTACATAAACCCCTAAGGAAAATGTTTTGAACGTTGAATTTTCTTACTTACAGGTAGCGTATGAATCTCGTTCACACCTTAGGCCCTCAGGGCTGTCCTCTTCACTGCCTGGCTCCACTGGTGGAAAACCGTAAGTTTTTCTTCTTTTTTGTGAGGCAATGGAAAGTCAAGACTGGCGTAGTGGCTGTTAGTTATTGGCAGGAATTATAATACAGCCATCAACCTCCTAACAACAACAACAGCTCCTGTGAAAAAAAAAAACAGGCAAATGTTAAGATGTCAAATTATTCAATTCACACACACTCAGAGAAACACATTTAAACACATTATACTGTCAAACTTTTGCTAAAGTACTTTTTCTATTTTCAATAAGCTTAGTTATTTTACATCACCTCTGTTCTGGTTTACTTGTACCAAGAAAGTTTTTAATGTAATTAAACACAAACTCATCAACATCACGATTACAAAATTTTCATTTTTATCCAAACCCCATTATATCTACCTCGTCTTTCTCTCCCCCAGCGCTTATTCATTTCACGTGAGTGCTGATGGTCAGATGCAGCCTGTGCCCTTCCCTCCTGATGCCCTCCTCGGACCGGGTATCCCACGACACGCCCGTCAGATCCACACCCTCAGTCACGGTGAAGTTGTGTGTGCGGTCACCATCAGCACCTCCACGCGTCACGTCTACACTGGTGGCAAAGGCTGCGTCAAAGTGTGGGACATCAGCCAACCGGGCAGCAAGAGCCCGATGGCCCAACTCGACTGTTTGGTAAGTGTAAACACACACAGACAGGTGCAGTTAATCAAGGTATAATATGGATAAATGATCACAACTTAACTGATTTAATTTAAATGGTAGTCAATAACAGAGAAAACTTAACTGTGAATATTCTGCATTCTTCTCCAATCAGAATAGAGACAACTACATTCGTTCGTGTAAGATTCTTCCTGATGGGCGGACCTTGATAGTTGGTGGTGAAGCAAGCACGCTGTCAATCTGGGATTTGGCCACGCCCACTCCACGCATTAAAGCTGAATTAACATCTTCGGCCCCGGCCTGCTACGCTCTGGCCATCAGTCCGGACAACAAGGTCTGTTTCTCCTGCTGTAGTGATGGAAACATCGTGGTCTGGGATCTGCACAACCAAACGCTCGTCAGGTATGTAAACTCTCTTAATGTTCTTCAAATGTGCTTTAATATCAAAAACCTGAGATAATGTGATGTTCTTGTACCTTTATCCGTAGGCAGTTCCAGGGTCACACGGATGGAGCCAGTTGCATCGACATCTCCAACGACGGCACTAAACTGTGGACAGGAGGTTTGGACAACACAGTTCGCTGCTGGGACCTGAGAGAGGGTCGACAGCTCCAGCAGCATGACTTCACCTTCACAGGTACTGGAAACTTTGTTCTTTATTCTACTTTTGTGTCCAAGTTTATCAGTCTGGCATTCGTTGGCGTGTTTTTTTGTGCACACAGATCTTCTCTCTGGGTTACTGTCCTACGGGAGACTGGCTTGCGGTGGGGATGGAGAGCAGTAATGTTGAAGTGCTGCACGTCTCTAAACCAGATAAATACCAGCTGCACCTTCATGAGAGCTGCGTTCTCTCGCTCAAGTTTGCCTATTGCGGTACGTCTTATAGCCTCTTGTGTTAATAATCACTATGGAGATGAATTTTGACACAATGATTTCCTGCATAACTTTTTTTAAAGTACTCTAACCATCCTGTGTATTTATATAGGCATATTTTATTTAAACTGTCTTTTAAAATAAGTGCTGTTTTATATGGTTTTTGACTAGGTGATTTCAGAGATAAAGCAATGACTGATGATGATGTTTCTGTGTGTGTGTGTGTTGTAGGTAAGTGGTTTGTGAGCACAGGAAAAGACAATCTGCTCAATGCATGGAGGACACCATATGGAGCAAGTATTTTCCAGGTGTGTTGTGTGGATTTAAGAGAGAGAGAGAGAGTTGAATGTTGAATGGTTCATTAAAAAGAGGAGAGGAAAGCTATCAGCATATTTTTACAACTTTGTAAATGCATTGACGAAATTAATTTAACAAATGAACAAATTGTTAAAAATATTGTAAATAAATAAAATATTATAAGATTATAAAATATTATACATAAATTAAACTAAATTAAATATTGTAAAACTTATAAAGTATGATAAAAAAATGTAATTCAATATTATACAAATTATACAACAAAACCATGTAACTATATAAATAAACTAAAAACAAAATATTGTAAATAAATTAAATTCTATAAAAAATATTGTAAATAAAATAAATAAAATAAAAAATATATATTGTAAATAAATAAAATAAATTAAATTCTTAAAAATATATTGTAAATAAAATAAAATAATATAATATATATTGTAAATAAATAAAATAAATTAAATTCTATAAAAATAAAATATTGTAAATAAAAATGAAATACAATACTATTAATAAACCAAATATTGTAAAATAAATTATATAAAATATTATAAATAAACCAAATATGGTCAAATAAATAAAATAAAAAAATATTATAAATAAACTAAACATTGTAAATAAAATCACTTAAATTTCTATAGAAAATAAAATATTGTAAATAAAATAAATTAAATTGTATAAAAAAATAAAATATTGTAAATAAATAAAATGAAATATAAATAAAATAAATATTGTAAATAAAATACAGTAAATTGTATAAAAAAAATAAATTATTGTAAATAAATAAATGAAATAAAATATTATAAATAAACTAAATATTGTAAATAAATGAATGAAATAAAATATTATAAATAAACTAAATATTGTAAATAAAATCAATTTAATTCTATGAAAAAATAAAATTGTAAATAAATAAATGAAATAAAATATAAATAAACTAAATATTGTGGATAAATTAAATTTTATAAAAATACTAAATATTTTACAGAATATTTAAACCGTAGTTATAGCCAAGCACCAAGGACTAAAAGCACTATGTATTGGTGCTTTATTTATTTAGTTTTAATCACTATCCATTTGAGAGTAAAGAGATCATTAACATAACAATGATGTTTAATACTGCATGAAAATCATAACTGAACACGGGTGCATTTTTAGGTAAACTGCCCCTTTAAATCTATTTTTTAACCAGGGAAAATATAGTACCAATTCCACATTGACCTACTCTCAGCCATCACCCTGCTTTTTTGTGCATCTCTGCACTTCTTTTTTTCTTACTTTTCTCTAGAGATTCTTTCAGAATGCACCTCTTAAGTTCTGCCACACAATAAACACGAAAATAAAGAGCAGCTGTATGCAGACAGGATATGTCTGTTCATCAACCAATGCTTGTTTATAGTTCACTGACTTGTCATTTGGTTTCACTGATGCGTGCGGTTGCCAGTTTAAATTTGAAAATCAGTTCACTTCTGTAGTGACACGGTGAGATATAACTTGATCTTACCTTTATTTATGAATACATCTCATATTGTCTGTTGTTCTCTCCCTCTAGTCTAAAGAGTCCTCGTCAGTCCTGAGTTGCGACGTCTCCCCAGACGACAAGTATATTGTAACAGGTTCTGGAGATAAGAAAGCCACAGTGTATGAGGTGGTGTACTGAAAACAAAAGAAGAATGGAATTAAATTGGAACGGGCAAGCACTACACAATCACAGCAAGCATGGCAGGCAACCATGGCTCTTCAGTTTGCTGTCTGCTTTATACACCCCTGGTCAATTCATCCCATCCAATCACCTTTGCTCTGATAGTTATACATATACAGTAGAGGATGACAGTGGCTTTGTTCTGAAGGGCATACTAGCATACTTTTCTCTCAGATTGTCATACTTTTACCATGACAATCTGATCAGGGTTATTTTGCGATAAAGACTGTCAATTATTCTGCACATTACACGGCTACGTAGCAGTTAAAACTGTCCAATAAAAGGTTTAGCATTCATTATAAAAAAATATTGGTAACACTTTACAATAAGGTTGTATTAGTTTACGTTAGTAAATGCATTACTTAACATTAACTAACAATTTAACTAAAATATTGTTCATTGTTAGTTGTTAATTAACACAACCTTTTTGTAAGGTGTTACCAAAAAAACTGTTTTGCTGTATATAATTAATATACTGCCCTGTAAGCTGTATGCTAGTATTTCATTTCCAAACACAGCAAGCGAGCGTGGAGGGTAATTAACACGGTCTCCAGGTAGAACGCTAAGCTAAACATGAAAGCCACATAGAAGACAGCAAGTATTTAGGGATCTCCTGCTGTACAGAAACAGCAACACCATACAATCATTTCATTAGCCTCAAACTATATGCAAGACAGCGCAGCATTTTCCCCAAAGAAAACAAACAGTTCGGAAGCTCCAGGCTCACGTTTGGGCGTCTCCGGTTGAACATGATATGGGCATACAAACAATTCTCTGCTCTCTTATCCAACCCAATTAGACATTCATGTGGCAAATCCCAGACGAATTCTCCAACCTGCATTTAATTTTGCTTCTCTAGAAAGCTGGTACCTAATGAGGAGCAAAAGTAAATCATGCAGGATTCTTGTTGAAAATATTCACAACCACGAACGTTATTCATTGTAATTCTTGTGGATTATCATACAGATGTTCATTAATGACTTTAAATACAGAAATTAAATATTTTGGGTAACTTATCCTTTCACTAAAATTGGTTAATATACATTAATATATGTAAAGGAAAAAATGTAATGTAATGCATTTAAAACATTTTCTCCCTGAAAAGGGGTTAAACACAGGTCGCTGGTGCACACCACCATAAATATATGAAGAGCTATGGTTGCCAACCTGACTGGAAATGTTCAACAGTATTTATCTACCACATGCATCAAATATCCTGCTGGGAACAGATGTTTATAATTACCATTTTGTTGAGTTTGTTCTTTGTTTGATCTGTAAAGCTTTTCCCAGCACTTAAATTGTTGGACGAGTCGAATTATGTTTTGCTTTGTGAGCTTTTCAAACAGGAGTTGTATGAAATCATTAGATTCTTTCATTTTTTATGTAAGCAGTATTACTACAGTGTTTTGATCAGTCTGTTATTATGCAGAAAGTGCAGTGTTTTTTTTTCTTTTTCATAAATAGCTGAAAATATGGCTGCCTGCAAACAGTGGCGTTTGTCTTTTTTAGGATAGACCGTCCTACAGCACGATCTGTCTTTGACCTCATGTTATCATGATATCTGTATCTATCTAATCTTATATAATGCATTGTTTCTATACTGAGAACAATGTTCACTGTTAAGTTTTTGTTAAAGACTTTCTCAAAAGCCAAGGAACTTTTTTCTAAGGCATTGCTGTGATATCCCTCTGTAGCACTTCCTGTGTATGTAAAGTACATGTATACATTGAAAATTAAACTTGTGTTCATCTTTTTAAGTTGTTGAGTTGTTTTTTATCATTAATATTACACCAAATGGCTGTGTGATGAAAATGGTAAAAACTTATTAATAAATCTCCTAGCCTTAGGTGTGATGTGATCATTATACAATATAACATTTACATTAATTTATATTGTAAGTTTAAACCTTAAACGAGTGGATCAAAAATGTAAAATCTAATAATGATATAATAGTCAGAGCCAAAATGATGCTTATGCCGATTATATTTATGTACAATTATTTACAATTAACATATTTAACATGCAGGCATGTACAAGATCTTCGAGTTGACTGAAGATTTGTGATGCTCCATGTGGTGGGGCAGCTCAGGCTTCTAGACTTTACATATTTGTCCAATGTTATCCAGAACCAGCGACCCCACATAGATGGTGACTGCTTTTGATAATCAAGCATCTGTTACAGTGCAGAGAAAGACATGTGTAACACTTCCTCTAATCTTACTTTAAATCATGAAAAGTTTTTTAAAGAGGTTTCTACCTGCTGAGCTTCTGTTTGCACTGGAGCTGCAGCACCATCAGGAAGAATATGCAGGGAAGCTGACTTCTGATGTACCTGGGCGAGCAATGACCTCACTGTGCCTGATGTCTTTGGTCGGGCAGCGGCGGTCAGAATGGTTTGTTCTTTCTTCATTAGACCTTCCGCTACATCACAAAAATATTTAGCTGAAACACATACCTTACATCAAATCTAAAGAAATAATAATTCACAAAAAAGGAACAATCCGATTCCTAAAAACTGGATACCCTCACAGCGAGAGATAACATCTTCAGTATTCTCACTGGGTGCAGGCAGGGCGAGCAGTCGTCTGGGGCGCCACACATCAAACATGTACTGATTTGCCTGCACATACAAACATACATCACTGTAGTCCTTTTTCAAAATTGTATTCAGTAATCTTGTCAATTTAGAATGTGGAAGTGAGATGAGGTTCATGAACACTGACCCAGTAGTCCAGAAGCACCTGAGAAGCCAGCAGGCGCGGAGGCTCAGTGGACACAGTATCCAGCAGGACGACAGGCATTAGTGGCCGGACACTCTCACCTGTGACAGAAAGTCACCAAGGAATTATAATACAAATATGAAGGGCTGATAAGGCATCATTTACAGGATGGAGCAACAGTTATTAGGTGGTTTACTGACTCTGAGCGAGGACGTCCACTGCAGTCTGTCGCATGATGGGCCGGAGCACCAGCTGCTGAGTGGGGCAACGATCATGGTGTGTAGAAACCTGTGAAATACGTTACATGAAGTTCAGCTAATGACTTAATTTTTTTAAAGGCATTTCAATCTGAAATAATCTGTTATTGTGGCTCATCTCACCTGAGGAACAGCAGATCTAAACTCTCCAGCAGGAAGTAATTCTCTGCTGCTGTCCTGCTTGTCGAGCTGGGTCTTCTGCTCATTTTGATGAGACAGAGTGACCCGCAACGCCCTGCCGGAAACAACACGCCCATTCATGACCGAGAGCGCAGTAGTGGCATCTTCAAGGGTGGAAAAGCTGACAAACCCAAACCCTCTGCTGCGGCCGAACTCCACCATCAGCTGAACAGAGAGAAGTCAACATGCGTTATTGTGTTTGTCCAAACACTTGCTGTTTCGTCTTCCACTTTAAATATTTATCAATTCCTAAACCATAAAATAAGCATCATACCTTGACACTGATGATGCTTCCAAAGGGTGAGAACGCTCTGTACATCTGCTGCTCACTGAAGCTATAGGGCAGATTAGACACGTACAGACTCACCCCCTGTTTAGGAGACAAGATCAAGTTAGTCTACATGAGAATATTTCAACATTCACTAAAGATTTATTAAGTAATAAAGGAGTTTAGGATGAATACCGGGTAGTGCCTCTTCTCCATGTTGGAAGATGTGACATTCCACTCAACCTGACGCTCCTCAAATGATTTGAAGTGGCAAATAGACCTTTAAAACACAAACCACGTGATCTTTCTGCAGTATACAAGTTAATATTAACAGTAATACTGTATGTCTAAGTGAAATTTCAGACATTTATTTGACAACTGTTGCAACAGATATTTGGAATCGATAATTACTTTGAGCAGAATAAGAAAAGCACAACAGAGATCCACTTACACTATCTGGTCATCCAACAACATGCCATCAAGCGCTCTGATGGCCTTCTCTGCTGCTTTAAAGGTGGAAAAGTGGACGAATCCAAAACCTCTGGATCCATTTCCATCACCAACCACCTTGATGAAAAGATTGAGACATCAACATTAAACACCTGTTACAAACATCAACGCTTAATCATGTGCTAAAGAAAAACAAAGTCAAACTGAAGTTCTTACCTTGCAGGACAGGATCTTCCCAAAATGTGAGAAGGTGTCATACAGCGAGGCGCCATCAATCCTGCTGGACAGACCCTTGATGAAGATGTTTCCGATCCCAGTCTTCCTCACAGTGGAGTCACGCTGGGAGAACATGATTCTCATGGGTCTGCCCAGAAGATCCTGGAAGATCAGGGTTTCCAAGGCTCTCTCAGCTGAAAAACAACACATAAATATTTTATATTTTACATCATAAGCAAGCTGACAATATAAATAACACGGAGAATAGAATGGAAAGTTAACTCACCATCTGCGAGGTTAACAAAGTTAACATAACCGTACCGCAGGGAGCGCAAAGTCACCCTGTCTCTGCAGACCCGCACGGACTGGATCGGACCGAACGGGCTGAACGTCTGATGGAGGATGAACTCGGACACGTCGGGATGAAGGTCCCCCACGAACAAGGAGGCGATCTGATCCCTCTGTACGCCGAAGCTCTCAGCTCCACGAGCGTTTCCTCCGATGAACGATGTCATCCGATAACCTGTCAAAACACTCAAAACAACTTACAATAAAATTAGTTAATAGGACAATACAAGACAATGTGATAATTAATAAGTAAAAACGAATAAGTAATTAATCTCAAGAGATAAAAATGTTTTAAGTTAATTAATATAAAAGCAAATCTGTAAATCGCTCCGTAATCTCCAATGGCTCATCAAAGTGATGTTTGGTAGTTTTCGAATGTAAATAACCGTTGCCTAGCAACAGATGTTTAACGTAGCACGTCATCTTTGTCTAATAATGGGAATAATTGTAATAATTTTTAAAATATTAAATAAAATGAAATAATTGTTTAAATATTAAAATGTCCACTGTTTTAGTAAAAATAAAATAAAAACGAATTAATCATAGGATAACGTTGCTGCTTTGTTTTTGAGTCATAGAAAGTTTCTGCTCAAAAAACCAACTCAACAGTTGCAGGTTTGAACTCATTTATTTTAACGCGTTTTTCTAATTTTGCAGGACAAATGCCTTATAAATTGTTTTGAATTAAAGCGTCTAATAAATATATATAAATGCAGTTTTGTGGCTGGCCATGCGCAGCTCCCAGTGGGGGCGTTCCCAGAGTGGTTACGTCATTACAAAATAGTTGCACAACTTTTATTTAAAAACATTTTTGTCAATTATTTCTTTTTTTTATTCGTTTTAGTTAGCTTTATTTTATTGTATGTAATCTTATTTAAGTATAGTGGTTTTAAAGAGACAGAAAAACATTAGCTTTGTGTTAACTGAAAGAATTTATATAGGATTCAGAAGAGCAACATTATCTGATAATTTATTAATTTGTTGATTTATTTATTACTGAAACAATGTATTACATTTAGTGCTTTGAATAAATTATTAGCTTTTATAATTACATAAATAAGGCATACCGCTGCACAAAATGAAGTGTGTTGCCGAGTCGCGACGATCATACTCTGTTGCTAGGCAACGGTCATTTACGTAGGAAATCAAACAAAACTCTACAACTATCAAACATCACATTGACAAGCCACTGAATGACACGGATTTACAGCGATTTACAGATTTGCTGTCATATTTATTAACTTTTATTAAACATTTTTATCTATTATGATTAATTAATTATTATTTTTAACTTATTAATTGTCACATTTTGTCTTGTATTATCTTGTATAAAATCCTATTTCTAAGTATTTTCACAGGTTATCGGATGACATCGTTCATCGGAGGAAACGCTCGTGGAGCTGAGAGCTTCGGCGTACAGAGGGATCAGATCGCCTCCTTGTTCGTGGGGGACCTTCATCCCGACGTGTCCGAGTTCATCCTCCATCAGACGTTCAGCCCGTTCGGTCCGATCCAGTCCGTGCGGGTCTGCAGAGACAGGGTGACTTTGCGCTCCCTGCGGTACGGTTATGTTAACTTTGTTAACCTCGCAGATGGTGAGTTAACTTTCCATTCTATTCTCCGTGTTATTTACATTGTCAGCTTGCTTATGATGTAAAATATAAAATATTTATGTGTTGTTTTTCAGCTGAGAGAGCCTTGGAAACCCTGATCTTCCAGGATCTTCTGGGCAGACCCATGAGAATCATGTTCTCCCAGCGTGACTCCACTGTGAGGAAGACTGGGATCGGAAACATCTTCATCAAGGGTCTGTCCAGCAGCATTGATGGCGTCTCACTGTATGACACCTTCTCACATTTTGGGAAGATCCTGTCCTGCAAGGTAAGAGCTCCACCTTGACTTTGTTTTTCTTTAGCACATGATTAAGTGTTGATGTTTGTAACAGGTGTTTGATGTTGATGTCTCAATCTTTTCATCAAGGTGGTTGGTGATGGAAATGGATCCAGAGGTCATGGATTCGTCCACTTTTCCACCTTTAAAGCAGCAGAGAAGGCCATCAGAGCGCTTGATGGCATGTTGTTGGATGACCAGATAGTGTAAGTGGATCTCTGTTGTGCTTTTCTTATTCTGCTCAAAGTAATTGTCGATTCCAAATATCTGTTGCAACAGTTGTGAAATAAATGTCTGAAATTTCACTTAGACTTACAGTATTACTGTTAATATTAACTTGTATACTGCAGAAAGATAACGTGGTTTGTGTTTTAAAGGTCTATTTGCCACTTCAAATCATTTGAGGAGCGTCAGGTTGAGTGGAAGGTCACATCTTCCAACATGGAGAAGAGGCACTACCCGGTATTCATCCTAAACTCCTTTATTACTTAATAAATCTTTAGTGAATGTTGAAATATTCTCATGTAGACTAACTTGATCTTGTCTCCCTAAACAGGGGTGAGTCTGTACGTGTCTAATCTGCCCTATAGCTTCAGTGAGCAGCAGCTGTACAGAGCGTTCTCACCCTTTGGAAGCATCATCAGTGTCAAGGTATGATGCTTAGTTTATGGTTTAGGAATTGAT